>CANSZD010003292.1:0-160000 GCA_947648045.1 Beta corolliflora
TTTCTTTTTTTCAATATTTTCATATAATAAGCTAATGATTTCGGATCTAGGAGACACTTTTACACACTTTTGCACCGAATACTTGCGATCTCTCAAAGCGAAAATACTACGAAATTTTCATACTTCCATACTTTCATATTTACAAACACATAAACCCATGCTTGCAAACACATAACTGATCGATCTTCACAAGTGTTCGTTGAAAGTTCACGATTGCTTCTCCCGAAGGTTGTTATTCCTACATACCGAAGCCATACCGGTATATTCATGAGGTTCCTTAAATCTTACTTATTTATTTTATTGAAGTTAATAACGATTTCTTTCATGATGTAGATCTTTATTAAAAAACCCATTCTTTTTGTATATTCTAACCTTCATTCTTTCTTTCTTATTTTCTTATATTTTTATATGATTGTCTTGTTTTTGCTTTCATCACCCAAAATGTTATTATTGCTAATCAAGACCTAATAAATTAATTTAACATTAATCAGATTATTTGGACAACCTATAAGGAATCCGTTAATTTTGATTGCTTAATAACGTGTCACTAAAAAATAGTCTTTTTATGTGTTTAATAAACAAAACTAGACTAATATTTTTTTAGGGTATTTGAAAATATTATGTGGTTGTTCTTTGGCATAAAACTTGCTATGAATCGATATTTAGTAGAGGCCAGCAATGGGAGAAGGTAGTTCTGACCGCGTTCGTACCCTCACCATCGAACTCACTTTTTGGTTCAGTGACCATTAATGAAGTTATGACTGGGGAAATCTACATTGGATAAGTCCCTAAGTTGTCCCTATGGTTTCCCAAATATCCATTAGGTTTTGAGCCTTCCTCTAAACACTTGTTGGCGACTTCAAAACGTTTTTAATAAAATCTTAACAATGGAGTAGCCGAATCGTGCTGACACTGCGTAGGCGAAATAAAATCACACCTACGGAGAGTAAACAAAGTAGAATCAAATATTGGTCCTTTAAGGCATGGAGACTAAAGCGAGGCTAGGCAAATAGGGAAGACTAGACTTTGAACTTAATGGAGAGTAGCGAGACTAAGCAATTAGGGAAGAATAGGAGAATAAGAATACTAGACAATAAGGAATTGAACTTACATTTAGAAACTTAGGGGTGGCTAAATTTGAACTTATATTTAGAATAAGCAGGCTAGACAATAAGTATAGACACAAAATCGTCTCCCTATTGAGTACCCAATGATGAAACATACCATCATCCTAATTGGTCCGGTCTAAAGGAAGAGCAATCAAATGAGCTAAGCCCAAAGTGTTTTCAAAACATATATTCTATTTATTAAATCTAAGCCAATTTTTGAAGCCTAATTAATTATTCTGATAATTAATTGTATTTTTAATATTCATATTAATTATTCTCGATAATGATTTTTCAAAAAGGATATTATAAAAACCATATTTTTATTTCCTAAAGAAAGCTGATTTCGTATTTCAAAACATTAAATTTCATCAAAGATTAAGAATCTTTAAACGAACCAAATCCGCTCCAGATCTGTGATGCATTGACGTAAGGTTGTTGCGCCAAGCACAAGCCTGATGCACCATGTGGGGGCTCTCGAAGAGTTTTAATATGCGAATCTCACTTATGGACCCCAAATTATTATCAATACAGTTTTCAAAAATGAATCTATCTCTCTATAATCGGTGCATCTCCATTTATCAATCCATTTGCGGCCTTGTGAAACCCAGGCCTTGCATAGCATATCTATCCCGGGATCCTTTTCTAGCCTTCCTTAACCCCAGGCCTTGCGTAGCATCTCATGCATCCTTGGAGAGTTCAAGCGTTGCTTTATTGCATCATTATGTACATTTTTACTCAAGTTGTTTGCACCTATCTGCTAACTTATTCTCTCTGTAGCAATCGGTTGCTTGTAGTTATCGTCTTGCGCACTAACTTTATTTTGCGAAGCGGTGATATAGATCGGTTCTAAACTCGAAAGCGTTTGAAATTGTTCACCATACAAGCACAAGGTACTTTGACTTTCGGTTTCATGAACCTCAGGCAAAGTAGGGACTTCTGTAGACACAAAATCATGTCTCCCTATTGAGTTCAATGATGAAACATACCGTTGTCCTAATTGGTTCGGTCCAAAGGAGAGCAATCAAACGAGCTAATCCCAAAAGCATTTTGAAAACATAAATTCTAGTTATTGAATCCAAGCCAAAAAATTTAAAGCCCAATTAATTATTCCTGGTAATTAATTGCATTTTAAAAATTCTTATTAATTTATTCTCGATAATTATTTTTCTAAAGGTTATTATGAAAATTAGATGTTTATTCCTAAAAGTAGCTAATTCACGATTTCAAAAGAATAAATTTCATCAAAGATCAAAAAAGAATCTTTAAGCCACGCGTTGCCTTTGCACTTAGTGCAAGCCCTGTTCTTATCTCTGTGCGATTTTCGGAGTTTCTTCCTCCGATAAATAGCTTTGTTTTCCTACGAATGTTTTCGCACGGCTTTAAGACTTTCTTCATACGCTTTAACCTTTAAATCTTTACAACAATACACTTACATACAGCTAAACACATCCAAACTTACATTCAAATTACATTCAAGCTTTAAGATTGCTCCTCTAGTGGATCAATGTATAAGACTCAGGCGACAAAGGTATTATTCCTAAGGGTCAATTTCAATTTAATTTCTTTTGTATTAACAATCTATTTATCACAATGTAGATCTCAAAGGAATTAACGCTTCCTTGTATATCATAATCTCTACTCTTCTCTTTTTTTTAATATATTTCTGATATATTATACTATTTATATCCATATGCATGATTGTATGATTTGTTGCTTTCATCACCGCACATGCTTATTTTTGTTAATCAAAGACCTAAATAAATATTCCAATGCTAAATTCAGATAATTTGGACAATTGGATTAGGTTCCCTGTATTTTGATTGCTAATAACTTGTCACTAAAAAGTAGTCTTTTATGTGTTTAATGAACCAACCTAGACTAATCTCATTTAGGGTGTTGAAAATGTTATTTGGTTATTCGATTGCATAAAACTTGCTATAAATCGTGTTAAGTAGAGGCCAGCAATGGGCGAATGTGATTCCTGATCATGTTCATACTATCACCCCCGAACTCGATTTTTGTTCATGACCACTAATGAAGTTGTGATGAGGAAATCTACATTGGATAAGTCCCTAACTTGTCCCTAAGATTTTCCAATATCCAATTAGGTTTATGAGTCTTTGTTTAAAGACTTGTTGATGACTTTAAAAACGTTTTTCAATATGACTCTTCATTGTGTCAAATATGCGCTCACACCGCTTAGGTGATAAAAAACACGCCTACAATAAGGAAGACTAGACTTTCAACTTACATTTAGAATAAGCGGGCTAGACTTAAAGGTGACTAGATTTTGAACTTATATTTAGAATAAACATGCTAGATAATAAGGTAGACTAGAATTTAAACTTATATTTAGAATAAGTAGGCTAGGCTTAAGGGTGACTGGACTTTGAACTTGTATTTAGAATAAGTAGGCTAGACAATAAGGAAAACTAGTATTTCAACTTACATTTTGAATAAGTAGGCTAGAGTTAAGGGTGAATGGACTTTGAACTTATATTTAGAATAATCAGGCTAGACAATAAGGTAGACTAGACTATGAATTTACATTTAGAATATGCAGGCTAGACTTAAGGCTGACTAGATTTTGAACTTATATTTAGAATAAGCAGCCTAGACAGTAAGGAAGACTGAACTTTCAACTTATATTTAGAATAAGCAGGCTAGACTCAAGGGTGACTAGAATTTGAACTTGTATTTTCCATAAGCAGGCTAGACAATAAGGGAGACTAGATTTTAAATTTTTATTTAGAATAAGCATGCTAGACTTAAATGGTAGAGAAATTAGGCTAGGCAATAAGGAAGATTAGACTTTAAACTTATATGGAGGATAAGCAGACTAGACAATAGGGGAGACTAGACTTTGAACTTACATTTACAATAAGCAGACTCGACTCAAAGATTGGGCCGCTATGGAGATAGGAAGGGCTAGACTTTGAACCTACATGGAAAGTAAGCAAGCTAGACCAAAGATGGAGAGGTTTTAGACTCTGGACTTTGTCTTATATGGGCTTGAAATTAAGATTGGCTAGAGCTTATATGGAGATGCAAACTAGACTTAAGATTTAAATTGGGCCTTCATGGGCTGGGAATAGCACATAGGCTTGACATAGACTAGAGTTCACATACATAGAGATGCAAGTGGGCCCAAATTTTGACATGAACTAGACTTTCATGGACCTAAGATGAATGCTTGAAATCTAATGTAAGTGGGCCTAATATGAAAGCATGGACTCTAATTTAAATGGGCCTAAGATGAATGCAAATAGACTTTGATTGGGTTAATTGGATTGAATTGATTGGACTAGGTTGGTTTGATTGGGCTTTGAAATTTTCAAAATTCATTTTTGTTTTATTGAAAAGGATTCCTTTGTTTTACCTTTTATTGGAAAAGATGATGATGATTAAGGATGGATTAATTTTGCAAAAGATTTTTAGGTGATTGATTTTGAAGATGATTTTTTTCAAACCAGATAGGATCTAGAAAAAGATAGAATAGAAGAGGGTATATTTTGAAAAAAGATCATTTTTTGAAAAAATGAATATGATAGGATATGATAGATGTGTTGGAAAAGATAGGTTATATAGAGGGGATAAGAGGGGATAGGATAAGATGCATGACGATTTGAATTCTATCATGATCGCTTATCTAGATGCACTTTTAAGAATAGACTCAATCATAGATGGTATGTATCGATTTTTATCTTTAATTTAGGTGAATTTTGTTTGAAAAGATGACCTAAAAGTGATCATGAATGATAATGCATAGATAGATCGAAAATCGGCGAATAAACCGTCGATATTGAACCACGGAATAGGCTTTTCGAAAATGGGTTTCAAAAGTGCAATTAATTATCAGGAATAATTAATTGCGCTTTTAAAACTGGGCTTGGAATAAATAAATAGACCTTATGTTCATAAAACAATTTTGGGTTTAGTTTGTTGGATTTCTTCCTTTGGATTGAACCAATTAGGACGATAGTGTACGTGTTTCATCACTGGGTGTTAAAATGGGGAGACACGATTATGTGTCTATAGTGCATTTAAGATCACCTCAAAAGTCATGTTCAAAAAATTATCGTATTGCAATCATTTTGACCGGCTAGTCGAATTTCATGTCCCATGAAGGGTGCTCGGTGGTGTTCGTTTTTTCAAAAAAAAAAGTGGTTTTGAAGGTCAAAATCGCCCGATTAAGATCGTCTCGAAACTCGTGTTAAAAAAATCACCCGTTTAAGATCTCCCTGAAACTCGTGCCCAAAACATTTTGTGTTTTTAAAAGTCACGTGACTAACACATAGAAAAGTTAACGCCGGAAAATGGTGGTAAGCGCTATTTTCCGACCAAAGGTATCAGCCAACCAAAAAAAGTTGCTTAAGGTTTCAATTTACCACTTTTCTTATAAAAGGGCCTTTCTCACAAAGTCGACCTTATTAAAATCATTTCTAACAAATTTTCCTTATAATAATTATGTTCATTTTAGCAAAATGCAATTCTTTTCTATAAAAGTCAGTAAAGCATGTAAGAGAAAATAATAAAGAATACGTAGGAAAAATCCAGCTCAACAAAAAATAAGTCAACTTTAGAAAAATCAAGTTGAGCTGAGCAAAAATTAGTTTAGTTTAATAAAAATAAGTTTGAGAAAAAACACAAGTTAAGTTTAATAAAAATTATAGGTGAAGTGAATATGACATGTACTTTACTAGCACAAAGCCAAAAGAACTATGTCTAGGTGTTAAAAAATCGAGTATGGGTCTCGATGGATTATGGGTCGATAGATCGGGACTAGAACCCCCCCCCCATAGACCAATTTTCCTATATATATAATTGCAACATGTAGGAGTCGCATATTATTTTAGAAGATGAGAGAGATAGAGAGAGGTGAAAAAAGGACCCATGTGATAAGGAGAGAGATAGAGTGAAAACATAGTCAAATTTAGTAATGTTGCAATTAATATAGAACTTCCAAATAAGGAAAATATTGCAATAATAAAAGAACGGAGGAAGTATTTATTATTATTATAATAATACAAAATGATAATAGTAATAATAATAATAATAATAATAATAATAATAATAATAATAATAATAATAATAATAATAATAATAATAATAACAATAATAATAATAATAATAATAATAATAATAATAATAATAATAATAATAATAATAATAATACAAAATATATAAAGAGCAATGAAACATATTACCCTAACATTTAATTTTTAGTTTTTTACGCAACCATTGAGTCAAGTTTCTCAAGTTCTCGATCCCTAAACTTCTCATTTTATTATCCATCGCCTACCGGGACTCAAGGCAACTTGTTGTGAATTTTTTAATTTGTAATGTTTTGCAGAATAATTAGACTATATTTTGATAATTTATTATTTTAATAACTAAAAAAATGGGCGTAAAAAAACGCGAGTTAAGAAAAAATAAAAACTCTTAATAAGTTTGAGACTCATTTTGGACTCGTTTTTAGACCGGGACCGCCAAACCCATTGGATATAGGTAAGGGTCCATATTCTTTAGATTATGTGGAGTGCAGGGCGGTCGGGTCCAAATCAAAATATACGAGTCCGATTGGACCCGCCTGGACCCGACCCATGCCCCATCCCTACTCCCCTAGTGGTGGGGTAGAAGGGAGAAAAAAATGGAGTAAGACATGTACCCGTGGAATCGATCACCGGTCATTTGACTTGTTTAAAATAGATGAGTAGAAAAGTTAAAGTTATACAGGCATAATCCAAAAGTTGATTTAATTTAGGAAGATCGCTAAAAGGTTAACTTGTTGTAGACAATTTTTCCTATATATAATTATAAATGTTGTATATCAAATAACAAATGTTGTACTATAAAACAATTCACCTCTTATATAAGTAATAGATTATATATATGCATTATTTAAAATTTAATACTATATACCAGTTGAATATATATATATATAACAACTAATTGCTCGAGGTTGAGGTGGTGGAGTAATGGCATCGGTTCCCACTTCATAACCCTGAGGTTTAGGAATCAAACCTCATGGGACTCATTTGAGGATTTCCCCTTAATCCCCTCGAGTGAGTCCCCTTTTTCTTACCTTTAAAAAAAAAAATTGTTCAAAACAAAAATTCATTTAGAACGTTATAGAATTAGAAATTGCTCCAAAGCCTTCATATGCTGTTGCCTGTAACAATATATGCCTACATATGATAAGTCGTTTTCAATGTAAGAGCGTGACTCTGTCCACTATTTTCCTGCAAGTCTATGTGTTAATCTACATCTCCATCCTCGAGGAATCTCTTGTTGCTTCAGTTCACTTTTATTTTACAAAAATGGAATGAACTGTGCTCACTAGTCATTGCCATTTGCCACTTGTGTGTTTTGAGGTAACTTTTTAGTTTTCATACTTGGTTGAACATGTCATATAGTTTTGTGTTAGTTCTGACAGTGACTTGCACATATTATCATCAAACACATACATTCTTCGAACAGTAATTTACATCACCGGCCACTTTTACATTCAGATGCAAAAATCATCTTCTTATAGATTATATAGCATGCTGCAAGCCCTTTGGAATTAATACACTATCTTCTCAATTGTCATGGAAGAATAGTTCTGGTGACAAACGGGTTGTTTTGATCGGTAGCACTCAAGGCTCAAGTCACATATGGGCCATATGGATGATGACTTAAGAGCTCTTTGATTTAGTTTTGATTTCGTGCCTATTTGATTAATACTAATAGGGTGTGCTCACTTCTCACTTTAACAATTATTGAACTAAACTTATTATACGTGATTAGAGTTGACCAGCCTTGATTTCACCCTATGTATGTTTATACCTCATTGGACCTATGATGCTTGATTTTTATTTTATAAGGTGAAAAGAGTAGACCCTAAGTCCCCTTGTTAATTTGGTAATTGTAGTATAGTAAATCAACACTATTGACTATTCACATTAGTGTTGGGATGATTTCAATATTATTTAGATTCGTGTTTAATTCTGATTGTGATCATGATTGTTTGAACCAAGTGTTAAAGCAATAAAATGAGCAGCTTCATCGGTAGGAAAAAATAACATTGTTAGAGGTCGAATGTATGCTAATGGATTTTCCACAAGTATAGATGAAAAAGTCTGACGTGCTAGGCACTGACCACAACACCTCTGTTTAGTGTGCACTAAAAAAAAGAGTTGTTACTCGTATGCTCAGATTGCAATGGAAAAGTTCAACAAAACAGTTTCACTTCCATTTTCACTTCCATTACAGTGTATAGATTGACATTAATTGCCAACGTTGTCGACTGCTAATTTAGACATATGTTTAATAGAAGTTTTGGGACAAAAAGAAATAAAAAAATATTCCCGTATATTTATTTGTCAAGTGCATGATCATCATCATTGTAAATTGTAAAAATGTAAATGTATTGAAACTAATTAACTTTAGCTAATAATAATGTCTCTCAAAACCTGTTCATGTTGTTATATGATGATATGAGGAAAGAATTCAGCATCTCACTTACACGCCTGAAATATGACCAAAAATCAGCACATGCTGCTAACTTAACTCTTCAAGAATAAGGCATGTCGACAAGTATGACATATTGGCGTCCAGATAATTCGTTGCTTACTTAAGACTGAGAGTAATTGTGTTAGCTATAAAGCTATACATATCTTTACTGTGTTGGAGATAAGGTGGTATGTATCCCACAATCACTACCACCATAGAAAATCGAAATTCTGGGCCCTGCTCTTATCTGATATGATTCATATGTGTGGCTTTTAATGTTCGAGACTTCATCGATCTGCCAAGTAGCCTTTGCTAGCTAGGGCCTGTAGTGTAATCCAAGTACTGTGCTCCTTGGTATGTGCCTAGTTCTGCCAAACCACTTCTAGAGATTTCAAGCTGCTAAAGGATCTCGATGACGCGACATGATCCGTACACGAAAAAATGTAGGTTGCATTGTGATTAGAAATTAGAATACAAAAGATTTGAGATTTCGTCCACAATTAGATTTCAAAATATTAATCCGCTTTGAATTCAAATTGTACAAAAATTTGACTATGTTAGGAAAGGGTGTTGTAGAACAAATCAATGAAATAATAAAGATGAGAAAAGCAATAAAGAGATTAAACAAAAGAAAACACAAGGATTTACGTGGTTCGGTCAAAATAGACCTACGTCCACAAGTGGGGGATTCGAGCTTCTTCACTATGATGGAGAAAAACAGAAAGAATAATTACAAGGAGTCCTAAAATATTAGAGGCTAAAAGTGTGTGTCAAATAATGACTACCAAAGGGGTCCTTTTATAACATAAGGAACCCTAACAAAACCCTAGAATATACTCCGCACAAAATTAGAAAAGAAAATAGGCAACCCGCGTCAAATTCCCCGTCGCCCGATCGGGTCGGGCGACATCCGCCCGATCGGGTGGTCAATTTCTTCAAACCAACTAACGTCTCGGGCCCGATCGGGCGACATCCGCCCGGTCGTAATTCACAAAGTTCGCCCGATCGGGCGCCTTGCGTTCATGAACTGCTGAAACGAGCGACCCAGCCCGGTCGGGCGAGGCTGCCCGACCAGACCAGGCGAGCCTACGAAGACGACTTTTGACCGGATTCAGGGCATAACTAACAAATCTCCACTTTGACTTGAAACCGATCAAAACAAAATAACTCCACCTTGAACCAAGAAGTGATGCTCACCCAAAAACCATAGAACCTCCACCTTAAACAAAATTCCATAAGCCTAATCATTTTAGGCAATCAAGAACGAACATCTTCTCCAAATTGTGTACCGATGCGTCTTCGAACACAAAACTCCGTATACGAAACCATCACATGACCTAGATTGAGAGTATAAGATCACCAACGCCAAGCATGCTTATTCAAATTGACCAAACTCTCTTCAAAACACTTGTTCATCTCAACAACAAACTCAAGCAATTCTAGAATATCAAATTACATCAATAATTTTTAATTGCAATTGTTCTTAACAAAACACAAAAGTACCAAATTTGAGATAAGAAATAGCATAACTAGAACAAAATCTAATGCATAACCAAGATTGCTACTTTATTACAAACTCAAAAAACAATCTATCATTGACTCCATAGCAAAAAAATCCACACGGTTTCTCGTTTCACCAAGAAATCTTAAAGGGCACCCATCATGAAGAGATCGTGAGAAACCGCAACCCAAAAACTTGTAACCCTAAAGTGCAAGATCATCATCAAGAACATTATTGGCGATATTTGCGGATTGGTCCTCATTGGACTTTTCCCCATTCTTCCTCTTTAATTTCCAACAATCGGCTTTGATATGACCCTTCACGTGACAATAGTTACAGATTTTATTTTTGCCAAAGTTCTTTCCACCATTAGCAACCAAAGCATTAGTTTGAGAAGGATTATTAGATTTATTAACCAACTTATTGTCAATTAAATTTCTCTGAGTTAAGGCATCCTTAACATCCTGCAAACTCAAATCATCTCTACCATACAATAAAAGTATCTCGAAAGTGCTTATACGAAGGCGGTAAAGAACACAACAACCTAATAGCCATATCCTCATCATCGATCTCAACATCGATGTTTTGCAAATCCATAATAATAGAGAAGAATTGATCTAGATGAGACTCAAGCGGTTTACCTTCTTCTAGACTGAGATCATGAAGTCTAGATTTGAGTAGTAGACGGTTGGTCACACTTTTTGTCATATAAAGGGACTCCAACTTCAACCACAAACCCGCAGCAGTCGTCTCCTTGGCAACCTCTCTCAAGACATCATTAGAGAGACATAATTGAATTACCGAAAGAGCCTTCAAATCGATCTCCTCCCACTGATCATCCGTCATACCCGAAGGTTTTTTGGATGCACCTTCAAGAGCCTTGTGACAACCACTTTGAACCAAGGTGGCTTTCATCTTCAATTGCCATATGCCAAAATTTACTTGCCTATCAAATTTCTCAATGTTGAATTTCATTGGCATAATTTAATCAAACTCGTCTATAAACACCCACTAGTAGAATAATTGTTTATTGCTGCGGTCATTAAGTGGCCTATTACGGCGGTTTTCGCTGCGCAACAATAAAGGGCGCAGCAATAGGTAATTAATATATTGCTGCGGTTTTAAACCGCAATAATATTTGAACATATTGCTGCGGTTTCTAGCCAAAACCGCAGCAATATATTTATTTTTTATTAAAAACGTACAACGTATTGCTGCGGTTTTGGCTAGAAACAGCAGCAATAGCTTGGCCTATTGTTGCGGTTATTGCCCAAAACCGCAGCAATAGGTCCTGGTGCAGGTAAAAAAAAAAAATTTTTTTTGGAATTTCGCAATTAAATTTGAAAGATTAAAACCATGCAACTAACCCATCCACTATCTACCAAATTCGCAGACAAACTAAAGATTAAATAACATGAATTTCATTAATATATAAAGCTAAAAAAACTAATTACATAAATAATACAAAAGATCAAAAAGTAAAATGAAAAAGCAAAAATAACAAAACAACTATTACAACTTAATGACTAATTACAAAAATTATAATAAAAACAAAAAATAAGAAACTGATCTAAAAAACAAAAAAAATCAAAAAAAATCCTAAATCAAAAAAATCTAAAAACAGATCTAAAAAAACGAAAAAAATCAAAAAAAAAATCCTAAAACAAAAAATCACAAACAGATCTAAAAAACGAAAAAAAAAAAACGAAAAAAAAAACCGAAAAAAAAGTTTTTCCTGCTGAAGCTTTTCCTGCTCGATTATCTATCATCAACAACAAAACCAAAAATTAGAAATTGATGATAATTAACCGCGAAACAATGAAGAGAGAGAGAAACCTTTTCAGTGTAAGCGATGACGGGAGCTTCTCGAGCGAGACCATCGGGGCCAATCTCCGACATGCATCAAGATCTACATCGAACGGTGGAGATCGATCAAATGGGGAGAGAATCAACGGATCGAGAAGTGTTAGGCAACGCAAGAATAACAGGAGGAGCTTCTTCGTCATGACGAGTTGAGTCCACGAGCAAAGGCGAGCCACGAGCGACGAACTGCAGCGACGAAGAGGGAAGTCCGACGAAGTCCGATGAAGTCCGGCGAAGTGTTAGACTTCAGCGAATGAGAGAAGAGAGAGAGGAGAGAGAAGAGAGAAGAGAGAGAGGAGAGAGAAGAGAGAGAGAGAGGAGAGAGAGAACGGCTGATGAGTTAAAAGAAAAGAGGAACAAAACCCTAATTGGGCCGCACACTTTTTTTTTTACTTAAAACAGCATATTGCTGCGGTTTTTAGTAGGAACCGCAGCAATAGGTTCAAATTTTAATATAAAAAAAGTAATATTTTAATATCTGGCGCAGACATATTGCTGCGGTTTCTGGTAAGAACCGCAGCAATATATTAAAATATTATTATTTTAATATATTGCTGCGGTTTTTGCCACAAACCGCAGCAATATGTCTGGTCAAAAAGTCAACTTTTTCCAAAAAATTTCCGTTGAAACCATATTGCTGCGGTTTTGGCCAAAAACCGCAGCAATATGTTTATTTTATATTTTACTTTTTCTTTCTACGTGATATATTGTTGCGTATGGGTAAAACCGCAGCAATACTACCGCAGCAATAAGCAATTATTCCACTAGTGACCCTTACCTTAAAACCTTGCTCTTGGTACCAGTTTGTTAGGGATGGGTGTTGTAGTGTTTGATTAATGCGGAACAAATCAATGAAATAATAAGGATGAGAAAAGCAATAAAGAGATTAAACAAAAGGAAATACAAGGATTTACGTGGTTCGGTCAAATTAGACCTACGTCCACAGGTGGGGGATTCGAGCTTCTTCACTATGATGGAGAAAAACAGAGATAATAATTACAAGGAGTCCTAAAATACTAGAGGCTAAAAGTGTGTGTCAAATAATGACTACCAAGGGGGTCCTTTTATAACATAAGGAACCCTAACAAAACCCTAGAATATACTCCGCACAAAATCCTGAAAGAAATCGTCAACCCGCGTCAAATTCCCCGTCGCCCGATCGGGTCGGGCGACATCCGCCCGATCGGGCGATCAATTTCTTCAAACCAGCTAACGTCTCAGGCCCGATCGGGCGACATCCGCCCGGTCGTAATTCGCAAAGTTCGCCCGATCGGGCGAGCCCGCCCGATCTGATCGGGCGCCTTGCGTTCATGAACTGCTGGAACGAGCGACCCAGCCTGGTCGGGCGAGGCTGCCCGACCAGACCGGGCGAGCCGACGAATACGACTTTTGACCGGATTCAAGGCATAACTAACAAGCTACGTACTTGTTTTGACTGAAACTGAAATTTAACACGACGTGAAAATAACATAACTATCTCTATATCCCAAAATAAACTAATTGACGATAAATCTGGAAATAACCTGACATGATTTCGATACGACTTGCTCCCAAAAAATGATGATTCATGACAAGAATATGATCCGAACCAAACTGAAGCTAGATGACCAATTTGCAAGTTCTATAGGAGCTGGGAGCAGTAGACAAATGTACACATCTTTAATGCACTACAAAGCGTAGACTAGGACGAAAAGCTGAGCTATATATTATGACATGACTCAAGTTGAATTCAAAATTTGCAGTTGTATGTAGTTAGTGTTAAATTTATGATTTTTTAACTAAATTACTCAAATGGTGAACTTGTTTGGGTAAATCGAAATGGTGGATCAATTACTTCTTAACTCACTTATCTTTTGCCGTATAAATGAACCTAATTTTATATTACTAGTGACGTCTAATTGGGTGTTTAAAGTGTTCGACATATATAATAGGTTGTTGTAGGTCACCATAAGAAGAAGCCTCATGCATAAATTATAAAAAGTTTAAATGAAGAGACACAATACTAGTAATAAGAGTTATATTATATTATAAGTAATATGTATCTATTAATAAAGTGTGTCAACTTTTATTTTATGGGTCTAATTATTTTTGTATCTACATAGAGCCACCAGTTTATACAAGATCATCCTATCTATGACTATATTTATTGGCTAATCACATCGGCATTGAATTCACAACTGACTTGATTGGGAAGTAGAAGAAAGAGTGTACCACACATTTCATTACCAACAAACACTAGAGGAAAAAACGTCAAATGCTGCAACAAAAGGGCTGCGGTCAAGTCCAAAACCGCAGCCCTTAAATGAAGGGCTGCGGTCAGGCCCAAAACCGCAGCCCTTTATGTATTAAAGGGCTGCGGTTTAAGACCTGACCGCAGCCCTTCACTTAAGGGCTGCGATTTTGGGCCTGACCGCAGGCCTTGGGCTTTATCACTCTTTTCCTCCCGCGTTTGTAATAATCCCACCTCCTCCTTACTTCATCATTCCTCAAACAGCGAAAATAATAACCCTAAGTTACACTCACACCCACCTCTCTCTCTCTCTCACCTCGTCCTATATCTCTCCTAAACCATAATCTCTCTCCTCCCTTTTCACCGATTCACTCTCTTTCGATCAACAAGAACCCTAATTTAAATTCATCAATCTCAAACTTCATTATTCCCGAATCTTAGGGTTCTTAATTAGGTTTTCTTCGTTTCATCCTCGAAGTTAGGTGCGTCTGTGAATTTGTCTTTTTTTTTCCTTTTCTCGAATTTCGTTTGTATCAGGCACAACTTAAGAATCAATCGAGCTCGAAGTTAACGATTATTGAAGATTTTATCGTGATAAGTGGAAAATCAGTGAGTGAAGAAGTGAGTGATTTTGATTGAAGTTTGCGTAAAAAAAAGAATTTGAGGATAGATTGTCGCCGTCGACTTCGAAAGGATTGAACGGTAAAGATAAGGATAGATTGTCGGCGCAATCGATTATCAGCAATCGATTCTGGCACTGCTTCTCTCTAAGAATCGATGCTCTGATGGTCAGTTCGTCATTTTCTCTCTCCTATTTTTTTTTTGCTATAATTGGATAGTTGTGTGTTGAATTTTTTATCAGCTTTTGTTGTTGTTTTTAGTGTGATTTTAGGTTGAAATGGTACATTTTGATGTGTTTTGGAAGTTTTGTGATTTTGTGTTTGGTATATGTGGTTTCTTAATTGTTATGGTGGTTTGATTTCAATTGAATGAATGTATTCTGTTAGAGCGAACTTTCGGAGATTTGAGTTACTGTTTGATTTATTTAAGGCTGCATTTTGATTGTTATTGTGGGGGAAAACTGTATTATAGAGTCTATTTGTGAGATATGGAAGCATTTTAGGGTGCTATCCATGGTTGATAGTATGAAGACGGTTATTGGATAAAGTTAGCATATGTAAGGTTTGTGGAGCTACATGAATTAAGTTAAGTAATTAGAGTCCTTACCTTGAAGGGTGGTTAGATACTGAGAAATGCAGGTTTTGTATGCTGCTATGGCTCTCTTTAAAAGGGTCGCCCTTGTTCAAGGCATGAGTCCTAGGGTGTTCATTTTCTATAGACAAACTATTACTACTTTGGTCATTTCTCCGATTGCTTATTTAACTAGGTAAGTATACCAAACATTAACATATACTATTTATGTTCATTAGTAGTTTTGATGTTCGCATTGAGAATTAGAGATATGTTGTTTTGGATTATATTAATCTTGTGGGCGCATATTGTATAATACATCTCGATAATGCATAGAACTACATGCACCTATAGTTGTTGTCATATATAAGCTGCAACGAGTGTGATAGTTCTATATTTTGAGTTCATCATACAAATATTGCTAAAATATATTTGGTATATTTGTGATGTTTTAGTTATTGGATTTTATTGTTGTAGTTCCGAAAGATTATAATTTGTAATTATATGTCATTATGTTATGGATGTTCTATTTATTGCATTGCTTTGTAACTCTTTAGGCTCGAGGAGTACATGAATCTATCTTCCATAACAAGTGAGCTAGTATGATGTTGAGTAGCTTGCGAAAGGTGAATAAAGGAAAGGAGTGGTGGTAGTAAAACAAGGAAAGCTATAGAGAGACTAAGGGAGGGTACAATAAGATTTAGAGACGAGACAAAGTGGAGGATGGGCAGGGGGAGCAGAGACATAGAAGGGTGGTTATTCAATCAAGCTTATTCTTGTCCTTCACTCCTTCTTTTACACTTGTTTCATATTCTAGGGGTCTACTTGATCTCATATGCAAGCGTTGTATATTTACCTGATTAGATTTTTGATTTTTGTGTTTATCAATTTATCCGTTAACTAAAATATATAGAAAACTTCAAATTTTATCTGTAATATGGTACTCCATATACTTGAGTTGGAAATCTGATATATTGATTTCTGTATCTGTGGAGGGACGCTGGATATGAATTGAAGAGGAGAGAATTGTTACATATTGACTTGTAATGTATCTTTGGAGTATGAGAAAAGGTATGTTTTATTCTAACGCTTTTTTGGTGTGCTCTTTTTCGAGTTATGTTTTAGAAATTAGAACCCTTTTGCCCGTAAGTTGATTGTTCGAGGATGAACTTTATTTATCCCCCTTTTCCCTTAGTTGAAGATGATTGTTCGAGGAATTAGTATGGGCATTGTAGCCCCCTTTGGGATCATGGTACTGGTTTGGTTGAATTGTTTTTTGCCTTTATTGCTTGCTTCATTCTTAAAGTTGGTGAATCTAATTAGTTATTGATTTTGTGGGATTTCTCAGCCTAATATGTATTAAGTGGTTGTTTTTAGGGCTTTAATTGATTGATCTATGGCTAAATATATGGTATTGTTGTTTTTTGAGCTTTAATTAATTTTGTGGGATTTCTTAGCCTAATATGTATTGTTGTTTTTTACCTTTTTGTATATAATTTGTTTGCTTTTTACGGTGAATTGTCCGGTTATAAAAAATTAAGGTTCGTTAGCATCAAACTAAACATCGATGTATATTTGTGCTGCTATTATGATAACTCCTTTGAATGTTAGGAATTATATTTGTGCTGGTGCTGCTGTTATTGTTATTGATTTGGTGCGTGCCTTCTTCTCTATTTTGTGAATCTGATTTTTTCTTGGTGTTGGTAAATGTTTAACTAGTTTAAATTTGTTTCTATGTATTTGATAAATTAGTCTCTTATGGAATGACTAAGATTTCCGAACTTGGCTATAGCTGCGGCCATTTTTCGTTCGGCGAGGATTAATTGTTCTTTGGACTTAGTGGTTTGTCCATTTGAGTGCTGATTTTTGTTGGTAAGTGAGTGTTTGATTTTTTTTTTTGTTTTTATTTTTTTGTTACAGGGAGCAAAGTGTTTGATTTCTTTCTTTTTGATTTTTGGGTTTGGTAATAATTTTACTTACTGTCCATTGCGAGAACATGTAGAAAACACAAATAATTGCTGTCGAATATGCCTTTTGTTTGTTATTGATTGGTTAATTTAGATAGAATTTGTTTAGTCCCCATACTTCAATTGGATGTCGGTTCCGTAAGAATGTTTAAGCTTTTGATGTGTTTTTACATACTCATTGTTACCCGTTTCTTGGTTGGTATAGGAATAGTGTTTTGTTTATTGTTTTAGTTATTGTGGGTGGATGATGTCTCTAGTGAGACGAGCGAGTGTTTGCTATGGTGGGGTGAGGATGAGGGTTAGCAAGTGTAGTATGGTGGGATTTCATAATACAGTCACTAGGGGTTGGAGAATGTGAGCTATGTAAGCTCAGTAGCTGGTGCGTCATTGCTTGATATGCAGCAGGTTCTCATACTGTTTTTTACTTGTATTTCTTGTTCTTTCCAGCGTACATCTCTCTCTCTCTTGTCTGTGTTTGTTTGTAGCATTAAAGTTGATGTGCTTATGATGGTATATGATAGATGATGAAGAGTTGCATATTTTACGAGTATTCGTGATCTTTATCTACAATTTTTATGTCAACTTGGCCACTGGTTACTGGATTCATCTCATTGTTTTGTCTTCGAGGACATTTGATAGTCTTTCGAGTTGCTCTATTAATCTCCAAGTCAGTTGTGTTGACAAGTTAATAACTACATGTTATCAATTTGTCGTTTATTAAGCAAACCTAGAATGCTAGATGCACTTTAACACCGATAAGCAGAGGCCATGGTTGGATATTTTAGGAATTAGGATTATCGTAATTTCTTTTTTTTATCTTATATCTTATCCACATAGTTTAGGAATTAGGATTGTCTTAATTTCATCTTTTCACCAAAAAATACAAAGAAGATATATAATTACAAGGCGGCATCTAGTAAATACAATGGGGCATGTAGTTGCACCTAAACGAGGCTATTTCTTTGTGAACTCATTGCACTCCCCCCACCGGCACTCCCCCCGCACCCCCACCCCCCCCCTCCCCGCACCCCCCACCCTCACCCCTCCCTCCACCGCTCCCCCCGCCGCACTCCCCCCGCCCCCACCCCCCCGACCCTCCCCCCACTGCTCCCCCCGCTGCACTCCCCCGCACCCCCACCCCCAGCCTCCCCCGCTGCTCCCCCGCTGATCCCCCCCGCACCCCCAGCCCTCCCCCACTGCTTCCCCCGCCGCACTCCCCCCCGCACCCCCACCCCCATCCCTCCCCCACCAGCTCTCCCCGCCGCACTCCCCTTGCCCCCGCACATCTTGCCCCCTTCTCCCCGCACACCACATGTATGCACACCCCATATATGTACTATTGTGTGCTCCATTATGTTGAACAAATTTACCATTTGGACTTCTTAGTAAAAGCAAAGTGCAAAGATGTAGGCATCGGGATTTCTTAGCATAAAGTCGGTGGGTGTGAATTCTTAGTAAAAGCAACATAAGTTTGCTTTACTATTAATCTTCAATATCATTCCATTAATATGATTTGGTTATAATGGACACAGTGCTGCTAGTTGCACTATTACACATTATCCGCTATAATCAATGTCTCTCTCCCTTAATGATAGCTTTAACAATACCAATCAATTCAGAGTTCAAACTTGTTGAATGGTTTTTATCTTTACAAACTTATGATGCTATTTCATGATTTATAAACAAACAATTATATTTTTGGTTCTTAAATGTCTCTAACAACGTTGCAAAGTAAAAAATTACAACTTAGTGCATAGGGGATACTATTTTTGACACAAAGCAAAACCAAGGGGCAAAAAATTAATGGAACACAAAGGCAATAGTGGACTAGTGGTTTCATCCACAAAATTGTGTCTCCCCCCACCCCACCAGAAATATATAAATATATATATATATATATATATATATATATATATATATATATATATATATATATATATATATATATATATATCAATTGGTTCTTATTTTCTAATCCGGGATATTGTAGGACAAAGATTCATTCGAGATGGTGTTACTCGCCACATCCCGACAAGGTAGAAACCGGAGGAGAAGATGCTCACTTCATATGCATATAAAAACAACTGGTTGGTGTTGCAGATGGTGTTGGTGGTTGGGCAGATGGTGTTGGTGGTTGGGCAGATGTTGGTGTTGATGCTGGAGTTTATGCTCGACTAGTACATTTTAATTTGTTGCTATTTTCTTTATATTTGTATGAATAACATAAGTTGCAATGAAAAGTGATACTTATATATATATGTAACTATTATTGGATCATTTAGGACAAAAAAATGCAAAAAAAAAAAATTTTTTTTTTATTTTTTTTGGGTCACAAGGGTCGCGGGTTTTGGGAAAAACCGCAGCCCTTAGTGGGTTA
Source organism: Beta corolliflora (assembly GCA_947648045.1). Lineage (NCBI taxonomy): Eukaryota > Viridiplantae > Streptophyta > Magnoliopsida > Caryophyllales > Amaranthaceae > Beta > Beta corolliflora. The sequence continues at coordinate 19,733 of CANSZD010003292.1, forward strand.
AGGGCCGCGGTTAAGGGCCAAAACCGCAGCCCTTAACTCACTAAGGGCCGCGGTTTTGGCCCTTAACCGCAGCCCTTAACCCACTAAGGGCTGCGGTTTTCCTTGGCCGACCGCACCCTTAACCCACTAAGGGCTGCGGTTAAAAACCGCAGCCCTTCCTAAATGCCAAGGGCTGCTAGTCTAATGGCTGCGGTCAAAAAACGCAGCCCTTGGACCCTTTTTGACCGCAGCCCTTGGGCTTTTTTCCTCTAGTGAAATAGTTTGATATTAAGATAATTCTACATATTTCAAGCTCTTCCTAGTTTGTCATCGTGTAGAGTTAGCGTGATTTATATAGGGTCACGCGATAATGAACATGCCGCGTGATACATGTAGTTAATTCGTTTGGCAAATTTTTTTTTTTTTTTGATTGGTTTTCTACTCTTAGCTTATAATATGGTCAGAAAACTAAAATATACTTCTCTTTGCTAGCGATGGGATCCAAATAAGCTATGAGGAAAAACTAAAAACTTGAAAAAGTTTTCATTTTTACATACCAACACCTTCACCTCCTACAATTGAAAATCTAATTATCTAGCATAAGGCATGACACTTTTTATGTCGGCAGTTCCAAATGGCATAAACTAGGAGTCTAGGACTATATTAAAGGACTTGCTCAACTAGCAAGATGCGCACATATAGAAGGACAAGTTCCAAATAGTTGGTAAAAAAAAAAACATATAGAGTGACAACAAGGGGTAGTTATTGCATCAATTGCATGGGCCTAGTCGATCTATGTCAAGTTAACTTTATATTCATTGTGCATATAGTAAAAAAAAGTTTAAATAGACGTTGAATATCTTAAATGTTCCATGCCATCTGAATTTCCCCAATAGAGGTAGATTGCATCACTCCTAAGAAGGTGAGAGTTTGTATAAATGGTGATATAATCTAGGTGCATATCAAGTGCCCACGTTAGAGCTCTTTGGCAAGCCAGAGTTTTGGCATGAAACTTGAAAGGAAGAGCAACTTGTGGCATATACATGATATTAAAAAATTGATTGTGAATGGTCAAGCTGAGGTAGTATTAGGACTAAACATGAGGAAGCATTTCTTCAAAGTCAACCTTTTGATAAGAAATTGCTGAAAAACATTTAGATATTTTTTTTGGCAGTTTAGATATTAGAGTTAACTTAACATGCAATTGTGACAACTTATTTGCCTCGAAGCAAAAGTGGCCCAATTGGAACTAAATTTACTCAAAATTCCACTGTTTGATTTTGAATGATTTTTAAAGCAATTACAATTGTGAAACAAACTTGAATAAATTTGATCAAAGTAACCCACACATTATATTAAATCGATAAATTATCCGCTTAAAATAACATACTCATTAAGAGCTCATAATAGTTGTTACATAACTCATATATACAGTATCATTCCTAGAAAGTAGACATGAATGTCAGTCGGGTCAGTCGGGTCAGTCAAGTAGTTGGAGGGTCACCATGATTCTTAGACAAATGGGGATATGAGTCGAAAATGCTCAATTCTAATCCATGTTTTCGAGTTTTGGTCAATCGAGTGTATCTAGTAGCCTTTTATCTAGTTTTATAATGTAAAGCTTTGAAATTTTAAGTTGTTTCGGGCTCTGATTTCAAGTATCAGTAAAAAAGAAATAAGACGAGGAAATCCCATTGACACTAATGAGGTGAGTATGAACGTGTCGCATAAGAATTGTAACATATAAGAACTTGGTCTGCTTTGTCCGACGCATCAGATCAGGCTATAGCGTGAGTCATGACTGATAAATGGGTAAATCAAAACTAAGACAAAATTTATTAGAAAAGGTGTAGTTAAGTAAGGTAAACCGCATAAATGAACAATCTAAGGTTTCCCAAACTCGCATGCATCAGTTTTGAGTCGGACCATATTTGACCAGTTTTACATGCCAACAAACATAAGTAATCAAAAGTTCCAGTAGACTAGGGGGTAAAAAATATCCAATTACATCCTTGACTGAGTAATTAATAAAAACAAAGAGATGAGAGATTAATAAGTTACTATTATGTAATTATAGTAAGATAAAATGGTTGTCTTTTAGTTTTGTTTTCTTGTTCCCACTTACTCCCTCTATCTTTTATTACTTGCTACATTTTGTTTTTCCCAACTTTGCAAGACACAACTTTAAACCTTAATAACTTGAGTTATGCATAAGGAAAAATTATAAAAATTATATATCTGAAAAGTACACATTGAGAAGAACCAAACAAAATCGTGCATGACTATGTTTTTCCTTACGTATATCAAACTGAAAAGAGTCGAACTTGCCATGTAAATAGTGCCTATAAATAAAATTTACCAAGTAAATAAAGATGGATGGAGTATGATTCTATTTTCAAATTAAAATATTATCAAAAAAGTTTCTCCATTGGCTAAATTGCCTAATAGGTCAATCCTAACCCAATATATTTTAACCCGCGATCTCAAGGCTAGAAAATTGGATTTTGATTTGAAAATTGTTGTTAAAAATTAAGCCTAGAAAATTGGGTTGGATAAGGGCCGTTTTTTTGTTCAAATTGGGCCACTTTTTTACAAGTCTACTAATAACGTTTTCTTAGGTAAGAAGAAGGCACATTCTAAGAATGAACTTGGTGAAATTTTACCCTCCGATTTTTCCGCCTGAAAGCCGTGAAAAGCCTAGTCAACTACTCTAGCTTCTTATCTCTACTTATAACCCATTTGATATATGGATTCTGTTGGTCCACAAGTGTACGTGGTTCTTCAACCTGCGAAGACGCGGCTATCGGGAAAGGAATAATAGCTAATTGGAAAAAGAAATTAAATACTAAAGCACCCAAACTGAAGTACTTTATCTTTTAATAGTAAGCAAGTTGCAACAGATTTAATCTAGCAAAGTTCTTTAGCAAGATTTAGCAGAAAGCAATCACGATGGTATTGACTGTACTTTATAATTTATATTGGTGATGGCGGCTACAAATTGATTCGTAATTTTGTATTAACTCTAGTTATGCTTTCAAACTTGCATATTCGCTTTAGGACAGGTAAATAATCTTTAAAATATATATTCGTTTCTATTCTCAAATAATATGAGACATTTTTATTTAACTAAAAACAAGTTTGACCAATCTGTATTAATTATTGGATTCATATTATGATAATATTATTTGAATGTGAAAGTACAATAAAAGACGATATAGTCTTATGAAAGACGATTTGATGGTCAGACCATCAATTAGTTAAACAAAAAGTAAGATAAGTAACAAAAAAAATAAAATATCTTTTTTAAACCCTCAAAAGATGAATAGTTACCCAAAATACTCAAAAGTTGAGAAAAAAATGTTAAAAGTAAATGGTCTAACCAAATATGTTTGATAAAACATTTGACGTAAGGCTAGTTAAAAAAAAATTCAGAAAATATAAAGGATTACAACACAATAGTTAGTCCTACATAAGTTAGGAAACATATAAAAAAAATATGTACAATATATAGGATTACAACACAATTATTTGTAAAGATGATATCTACAATGCAATATCCTAAACCGATGAGAATTATCATATTTGAATTACATTAGACCTGGACACCAACATCATTGATTGTTCTTAAGAATGATGGCTATTTATTTAAGTATTTGGGTACAATTTTAAAAAAAATAGTTAGTTAGAATAAACATGAAAAAGAGGGAAAAAGTACAAGAATTAGAACAACACAAAATGATATCTATGAAAAGTAATTCAAAGAGCAATCCACCAATAATATGCTTTTAAAATTTTCATTATTACTATTACAAATTCAACAAAAGAAATTTGCACCTTTTTTATAACTTTGGAAAAACGAATACTTCGAAATTAATTGAGTTTCACATGAGAATACTTTTATATGGCTCATGACCAAATTTACAAAATCACCCATCCATGACAAAAAAAAAATTCATCAGTTTTCTCTCTCCTACTTTTTACTTCAAATTTAGTTTTTTGGAAATGTTTCAAAATATGGCAAAATAGATATCATTTTATATATCTCAAAAAATATGACCATTAGTGAAAAAAAAATATTTTTTCTAATTTGTATTTTTTGAAATATAGCCATACTAATATGGCAGATACATTTTGTTACACAATTTCCCACCACTTGGTGGGGCCCACTTTTCTCATGACATTTTTCTTTTGTTCACCATATGACCAATTTCTTGGTTGGTCACAATATGACCAAACATATTTTTAAAGTTGTTCATGAAGAGGATGAATTTACGTTGTTGTTGATCCTATGAACTAAAATCATGTCATAGTGGTGGATGCTCTGAGTACCTCAACATTTGAATATATTTCCTGTAACCGTCACATACATGAGCAAAATTGATACTCGGACTAGTTATACGATGTACGATTATAATATGTAATCACAACAACATGAAAACATAATACTAGTAATTAACTTTATACGCAACAAAAAAAACATGTTTATGTCCAAGAAAAATCCTTGTGAAAGTTGAATCCATCGTTACTAAAATAAAAACCATCTTCTTTAACCAACCAAAGACACATCTTTGAAGGGCTACAACGATGGATATCCCTAGACATAAGAAACGCATCAAACTTCTTCCTCATCTGATCCCATTTCAATGTGCAAAACACACGGTTGTTGTTACTACCAACACCCAAAAAGCTTGTGGATTGACTCCAACTGTAGTCATCTCCCTCTTGTAGGGCGCGGCCGCCCATGTCGTTATCGAGCGTCGCGCACCATATTACAAGAGGGAGTGAGGAGTTGTTGGTGAAACCATTGACGACTCGAACGTAGTATTGTGAACCATTGAGGTAGTTTGTTTCTCTGAGGTAGTTTGTTTCTCTCATAGTTATCATGAAAATTATTATGCAAAAAGATAAGAGGCTAAGGAAGAAAGGAAAGAAGACACAAGTTTTGATCTTCATGTGTGATGTGGTGAAGAGACTTGTGTGTTGATGGTAGGAGTATATTGGTTATAAAGGTGAGGGGGGTAGACTGTAGATAGACAAGGATGGACTATGTGTTCAACTGATATATATATACACTAAGGTAGTGTGTCATATGTGTATAATATAAGGTGATGCATAACGAAAGCTTCCTATAAAAGAAAGAAAATTTGCTAACTTTTAAAAGACCCCAAAAGGGAATAGTCTTAAATTGAATGAAATCATATTGGAAATCTTGATATTTGAGTATCTCGCAGATTACATGCTCGAGAATTTGCAAGTGGTGCGAACGAAATAGGAAATCTGGATTATGAGAATCTCGGGTGATACTACTTAATTACAGATTAAGCATCATGCCCTTTTAGTAAATGATAATTTTGGTATATAAAGATTATGCTCCTATTTTATTAAAACATGAGTGTGTTAAGGCTTGTTTGTTCACAATCATAGTTTATCAAATACTCCATTTGTTTTTTTTCTTTCTAGTATTTTGTATATGGGGGGAAACCAAAAAAACACTCCATATGGAATGAGTCTTGGTATATATGTACATATTTTATGTATATTTTATGCTTTTTAATAAAGTAAGTGAGAGAAAAGTGTAGTACAGTTCGAAAAATAAAGAATTCGTATAATCCCACTTTTAGAATAAAAAGTAGGAAAAGCGTAATAAATGTTAACTTTAATGAGGAGATTATAAGAGGAAAAAATACACTCAAAATAGAAAAGATTCAAAGTGGGAAGAACTTTTTGAAACAACCTAAAAAGGAAAATAGGAAGAATAAAAAGAAATAGAGGGGTATTCTGCACCAAAAAGTTTATAAAATACTACTGTGTAAACAATAAGAACAATGTTTAAACCTTAATCTCATTAGAATGGGATCATATGCATAAGTCTAGAGTTTATATTTTGTGGTAGTCTATATAGACCATGTGTTTCCATTCTTTTCAATCAAGTGGTACATGCTCTCGCAAACAAAAATTCTATCTATCGTTTTAAATACCCATGTAGCATTCATGTCCTCTTCGACCTATCCCAAATTCTTCGAATATCTCAAGTATCTCAACCTTCCCCAAACCTAATCGGTGCAATCTCTATATGGCGTCGCATATATCTCCACACCATTACCGGTTCTCTCTTACATAATCCCCAATGTCTACAACTCCAATCCTCATATGAATATCATCGTTCCGAGGCCCGTCGCTTAATGTTTATCCGTGCATCCATCTCAACACGCTCAAATCCGTTACCCTCGTCAACCTGATATTATCTATCCTAAGAGCGCAAAGTACACTTTAACACATATAATAACGTAGGTCTAATATTTGTCTTACATAATTTTTTTTCAGCCTTAGAGGTACATTACGGTAAAATCCTAGTTGCTCCTCTCTATTTGAATCACTATGATTCAATGTTATGAGTCACATCTTTATCAACATTCCAATTTTTCTTTAAGACCGACCCAAAGTCCGATCCTTAAAAGTGTCACTAATGATTAACTTCTTTTCCGTACAGTGTTACCACATCTCAATTCACCCTTTCTCACTTCTTAAACGTGTCATGTCATAAAGATCGACTAGAAAAGTATTGTACTTCCTCTGTCGTTTCAAATTACTCGCTACACTTCTTTTTTTACGGTTCCCTAGGCAATTTTTGTTAGTGTAATATTAGTTATATGAGGGGTATGTGATAAAGTGTAATTTAGAACCTAAACCAACCACCACCAACGACCGCGTAAACCACCAACCACCAACACCTCTACCACCACCAGCATAGAAACCGCCCTCACCACCACCATACAACCTGCCACCACGACCACAACCACTGAACTAAACAAACCACCACCACCAAAACCCAGATTTGAACCACCAAAGTCCTAATTCGAGGAGAGAGAAAAAAGTTCCTCAATACTTTGAATAAAAATATGATGAAGATAATGAAAGGAGATAGAAAGATGGTGGTTCGAACCCAGATTTAAAATTTTGGGCGTGGTTAGTTAAGGTGGTGTGGTGGTTGGATTTTAGGTGTGGTGGTTTACTAAGGTGGTGTGGTGGTTGAATTTCGATGTGGTGGTTGTCAAAGTGGGTGGTGGTGGGGAATGGAGAGAAAGAGGTGGGTGTTGGTGGAGCGAGGAGAGAGAAACGTGTGGTGGTGGTGGTAAAGATCGAGAGGAGAGAGGAAGAGGTGAAGAGGATGAGCGTCGTTCTCCGCAGCAGTGGTGGCCGTTGAGGTGGCGGCGCGAAGATGGTACGGTGGTAGTGAAGAGGAGAGAGAGCGAGGTGAAGAGGTAGAGAAAGAGGTGGGTGGTGGTGGAGAGAGGAGAGAGAAAGTGGTGGTGGAGAGAGGAGAGAGAAAGTGGTGGTAGGTGAGAGTGATAAGAGAGAACTAGATCATAGAGAGAAAGGGGTTGGGATAATGGAGGAGAGAGAAAGGGTTTGAAGTTGTTGATGATGGTGGGGGAAAAGGTTGGGATTGGTGGTGGGTTTTTGTTTAATGTTTAATTAATTTTTAGGTATAATTAAGTGTTGTTTAATATTTTTAGTAAGGGTAGTTTGGTAAATTTATAGATTAAAACTTACCGTTTTTTTCACCAGCACTCCGAATTTTAAAAAAAATTCACCACGTATCCTCGCACTTTTCAAAATTCACCAAGTACCCCTCGCTTTCATGGTAATACATCAAAATACCCTTAATGACTAAAGGTGGTTAACTCCATTAGTCATTAACCCTAATTAACCCTTCTAACCCTAATTAACCCCGTAACCTTAACCCCTAACTCCTAAACCCTAAACCCTAACCCTAACCACCCAACCACCACCACCACCACCACCTCCCCCCCCACCCCACCCCCCAGCCCCACCCCCTCCCCCCCCCCCTGCAGTCGTAGCCCCCCACCCCTCCCCCCCCACCACCGCAGCCCCTTCCCTTCGATTTCCGTCGCCGCATCTCATGGTTCCGTAGATCGGACATCTCGTAACATAAATCGGCATCTACCGTAACCTTTCGAACAATGGCGCGGTAGAGGGCGCGTATGGTGGTTGAAGCGAGAAGGAAGAAGAGGGACGAGAGAAGAGGGTGTAAGGTGGGCGTTGGGTTCTTGCCCTAAACCAGCGGGGGTGCTCGGAGTTCCGAGAGCGCCGACGTAAAGTCGGCGCGCAGTGGTTGGCGTGCGCAATTGTTGGCGATTGAGAACATGGAGGAACGGGGGAGGAGGAAGACGGGGAGGGGCTGCGGGCTGCGAGGGTGGTGGGTCTGTGTTGGTGGGGGTGGGGGTCTACGTGGGTGGGCTGCGTGAGAGTACATGGGGGGGGGGGGGTGGGGCACGCTGCAAGGGTGGGGTGGGGGGGGGTAGTGGTTGGGTGGTTAGGGTTAGGGTTTAGGTTTAGGGTTAGGTGGGTTGGGGGTTAATTAGGGTTAATGACTAACGGAGTTAACCGCCATTAGTCATTAAGGGCATTTTGATGTATTACCATGAAAGTGAGAGTACTTGGTGAATTTTAAAAATTGCGATAGGGGTACTTGGTGAATTTTAAAAATTTCGAAAACTCGAAGTACTTGGTGAAAAAAACGTAAAACTTACCATATAAGGAAACAAAATGTAACAAATTATATGAAACTTCCCTATATAGAAAGTATAGCGAGTAATTTGAAACGGAAGAAGTATATATATGAAGTAGGGTTTATTATGTTTAGGAAAGTGTTGTACTAGAATTGTAAAGATGTAGAATATTAAGTCTTCACAAATGTTTTTGGCACAAATTTTGATGGAAATTCAAATGCAGAAAGTGGATGAGTGAGAGCAAACTTTTGAAAAAAAAAAGTTCACGAAAAGTGGTTGTGTAATGAATATTTTGATACTCAAAAAGCCATTTTTGACAATTGAATTAGAACGGGGCAAGCAATAATTTTTTTAAGGGAATCTATAACATTATTACTATCACGTCTTATATAGTTATATACATTGATGATATTGCATGCAATATGCCTATATAGTAATCTCGAATCAGATAAGAGCATCCATAATGGTTCTATTATAGAATTAGCTTCTAATTTCTAAAAACTTGGAGCTAGTAGCTCAACCATTGGAGGAAAAAGCAAGTGGTAGCTTTGGCAAACCATATTGCTCTACAAAGCTAGTTGCTTTACTTTACCTTAGTGGGTCCCAAAGCAACTTTACACAAACTTTTGGTTCAAGATAAAACTAAAACCCACAAGTGGGACCTACCAAGACCACAAGTGACCTAGCTAGTTATAGCTTTCCATTGAGAGATGTTATAGCTTGGAAATCTGATGCGGCAAATAAAGTTACAAAGGTTGTAACTTTCCATTGTGAATGCTTTAAAAATCAACTTTGTAACTTCGTGAATTTTATTTTTTGCGTTATTTGAAGTGACTTAACCCTATTATATACCATATACCACTCTATACATTGTTTGTTTATTACTATAAACATATGATGCTTTATATCACACCCTATCTCACTTATTCAGCTTTATCCCACCCTATCTAGCTAACATGATGTACTATGAAAACAAAATGAGGAAGCTAGAGAAGAATAAATCTTTTGGGACGTACAAATGCAAGTGGAATATAAAGCAAAAGGAATCGTATCAGATCTGAATCAATGTTTATATTCTGTTGTGCATCTTACTACCTTAGTATACAATATCATCAGCAACCTGGATGTAGTTGTCGTGCAACAACGTTGCTGCGGCGGGACATCGCAATTATATAATACTAATATAGTATGAATATCATGTATTCTTAAAACAGCATAATCATTAGATTAGACAGATACGATATGAAGAAACATAAAACTTACAACAAAAAAGGCATATCGAATATGCATGACATCCACTTATAATTATATTAATTATATGTGTTTATACAATTAACCGATAACGTTAACTTGTGTGCCTTTTTGCTGGTTTTGGACTTTCTCCAGAGCGAACAAAATTAGTGTAGTTTTTCATGTCTTTTTCCTCTTTCAACTCGGCCAACTATTTTTGCCACTTGAGATTTGTTTATCAACAATCATTAAGCTTTAAGCCCACCTCATGCTGGCCTTTTTCGCTTTGTGGCGAAATGTCTGTGGAATGTGGAAAGGTAGAAGACTTGTTTTAACTCAAAAGATTTGAGGTTATAACGTTTTCATCCTTTACAATTTTTGGTATATGGCAAATTTTAAAAGAAAACATTTATCTGCATTTTATAAAATATTAGATATAGATGGGATTCAAATCTTATGTTTTAGGTATCACACTCATCATATACTAATTTACAAAAGGATAATGTGGATATACAGAATTCGATCACAAATCTTAAGTATCATTCAAAAACATATAACCAACAAAATTAGTTGGCACCCACTTCTATGCTAATGATTGCTAATTTTGATATGGTATAGCCGTATATGAAGTAGGAAGTAAGCTTTCATCTATTGAGAAACTTTTGAAGTTCATCTTATAACTTTTCTTATAATATTTGAATGAGATAATTTGTGATGAGCATCTATAATGTATGTCCACTAAAGATCTATGATGCAATTCCACCAAAATTAAAAGTAGCTGTGATGAAAAATAGATTGCCAGTTATCCACATGCTGCTGAAAGAGATGACTACATCGTCCCAGAAATGAAAGAGTTGTTGCAAAAGGTACTTATCTCGATGCATTCTATAAGAAGTTGATTGTCCCGAAAGGTTGTCCTAAAAAAATTCTGTGCTACCTCAGTGCAGTAGAAACATGGTGATCATACTCCATGGTTAGCAAGGCTCCACAACTTGTTTGCACTCACAATGAACGTGTGGAGATCAGAACATTTGCCCATACCACACAAAGGATATTATTAGAGAGTATTAGTGTTTAATGTACTTTTGTGTGTGTATAAACTGGGGATTTAGGCCTTCGATTAAATAGCATAGCAAGGAAACAAAATGGCAAGAGACTGCCAAATAGAAAATTTTGTGTAGGATACCTGCAGCTCTACATGTTCTTTTCCCTTGTCTCTCCTTTTCGTTTACTTCGCAACTCATTTGAAAATAAAGAAAGACATCAAACATCAAAGTAATTTTTAACAACACGACGACGTCCCGTATCCATTCCATTTCCGTGACCGCAATCAAAACCGCGTTTTAAAACCTTGATTAGAGTCTCAAATACCCATGCAACCTTGTGCCACCTTCATAACTCATTAACAGTTCTCTGATGCATGGCGCACAGAAATTGACTCAATATTTCCAGCTACATTAAACAAACTCAAGGACCCTTGAATTTTCAGAAGCGGTCGATTTAGGCTGGCACATCGACCAGTATTTGAGCATCAACTGTTAAATGAAAGATATCCTCATTCCAAATCACAGATGAACTATCGAATATAATCGCATAGTCAATTGACTAGCAGTTATGTGTCAAGTGTGTTACAACTTCCATCTACAAGCAACCAAGAATTGTTCCTTGACAACAGAAACTATACATGTCCCTCATTTGTGAGCAGATGAACGCAAATAAAGAAGGTTTTACGATATCTACCACCAGCTTGTCGAGATGTACAATTCTTAAACTGTTACTTTACAGATTACAGACCACTGAGCCCAAAGTCAGACGGCTCACCCACTACCAGCCAACCCTGCCAAGTGATTAATCATATCTTCAAGACGCGAGAACTGAGTCAAGATTTTATCATCAAGCTCAGCATTGTCAAGCTGACCTTGCTGCTGCCATTGGGACAGACCATCCCCAATGATTTTCAAACCATTCTGCAACAACTCCATTCCTCTACTAAACCCATCAGGAAATTTCCTTCTTTTGTTGGATAGATTTTCGTGATCCACCTCCCTGATTTCACATGATGCAGCATCTACACTGAGGTATGAATTCTTCTGGAATAACTCTTTTAGAATGATTCCGTCCTTCAAAACAAGCTCAAGTTGCTCAGAGGTATAGGCTGTTGCTGCAGGAAGAGCGCTTTCCTTCTCCAGAAAAACCTTCAGCTCAGACATAAACCTTTCCCCATTGGCATCAGTTCCTGATTTAAGATCAAATGATAAAGCTGCATCTGGTGGGACAAATCTCCAGAGCTGAGTGCAGGAAGTGCGTGCAGCAAAATATCCAAATGCTGAAATCGCAAGATGAATGAGGGCCCAGTGTCTCTCTCTCAGCAACATGTGATATAACTGCCACACGGCTGTCGTCTTTACGTTTTCTTCGCTTTCTGCCATTTCCATATGACCCAAGCTAGACATGAACGAAGCTAGAGCTGGCTTGCACTTATGCAATTCAGATTCCTCGCCAGTAGACCCAGAGATGAACATGTTTTCCAGCTCAACAATTATGTCTTCCATATGATCATTGCCATACAAGTGCTTTCCAGTAGAAATAATCCCCATTGCTTCACTTAACAGCCTGCAACAATGGTTCTTGGTTTTCCTGTCCGTAGACCTCTTATATGTCTGGACAATAACTAACAAGAAATTCTTTGTCTTCTTGTCAATTCCAGAAGCATCAATTTGCCTACAAGACAAGAAAAGGTCTTCATTTAGATACAAACCACATAAACCACCGAATTGTGAACATCTGTGGATAAGCAGCATACACTAAATAGTACCATGCTACAAGCGACGAACAAACAAATAATGAATAGGGAAATTTAAGAGAATTGGAAACAAACCCACGCTACAGGAATGAAACAGATTCCTTTTGAATAATAGGATTAGCAAATTGTTTGGGCTAGCTTGAAAATGTTCAAACTTGAAAACAGCCCAGGGCAGTTCCCATGGTAGAGCCAAACAACTCGTGAGCACAAACACGATTCCAATGTTCCCCAAAACACTTACTGGCTATGGAACAAGATTTATAGGGTAGTCACTGTATCTATTCTTCTCTGATGATGGACAATTCACATGTATAGACAAGTTATTGGGTTTCAAACATGAATTCCCTAGGCTTAGGATAGCAATGGGATTAAAGATCTTCCATGTTCAGCTCAACTCCCTTCCTATCTCTTCTATGTACCAAGTGATGGTCAAAAAATCCAGCGATACTTTTTCCAGCAGAAATATAGCAGGTCTGGTGTCCAAAAAGAAACAAACAGGTCACATGTAACAAATCAAAATCCAAATCAAGTTTGGTGAACGATTAATGTGCATAATGCAAAGAGAAGATAGAGAAATATGAAGGGAAATGAGTATACGGAATCACAAAGAAAATGCAAACATATTAAAAAAAAAGTTTTAAGTCATTTATTGCATCACCCCAACAGAGACACCAAACACGGCAATCATGCATTGCTGTCTGGGGATGGCATTACATACAACACCTTTTAATTTGCTTATACAAATTCTATTATATTGTTGAAAGTGGAAGGTATAAAACGAGAATAGAGATCACTCACATAGACTGCAAAGCAGAGCAAAGTGCCACTGCTGGTAATCCAAAAGCATCAGAACTGCAAGAGTTCAATGGACTTTCAATATAGTCATCAACAAAGCTAATATAGTCACTGAAGATCTTCTCTGTTGCATCAATCCTCAAGTTATCTGATAATAAATTCATCTGGAAACCTTCCATTAACAAGGCTGCATACATGACTGCAGAAAGGTGTGATCGATCATCAGTCATAATAAACCTATAAACTCGATCAACTGTCGATGATGGACATGAAGCAAGAAGCAGACACATTGATCTGGCCATTTTCCTCAATGTGCAATGCAGAGAGTTAAGGGAATCTGAAGAGGCAACCCTCTTGTACAAGGAACAAATTTTATCGATAACGGCATTGACTGTGGTGATTTCAGCATGACGCACCAAAAAGCACCAGAGTTCCATAATGATCTCCCAGCAAAGAAAATGAGGATGAAAGAAGTTATCAAGTAAAAACATTTCCATTTCACTCCAAGCTTGAGTTCTGGAGACAACTAACATAAATATCTTTAATGCGTGAAGTAAATGAACTAGAAATGGCTCCCAAGTCCGAACCACCGATTTACCATCACCAGATGATGCAGGAATCTGTAAAACTAAAGCAGAAGAATAAACCTCTTCATCAACCAAAACATCCAAACACCAATGTAGCTTTCTAGTGATCCCAAGTATTACATTTTCTTCTAGATCAGGAGAAACGTTTAGCAAATCAATAAAAAGTGCAGCCCGACCAAGCAATAACATTTTGGGTGAAGGCATAGCTTTGATTGATACTGAGAATATTTCTTCCAAAGAACCTTTTTGCATATCAGTGTCATGATCTAATTGGCTGGACGGTAAGCTTCTTTCAACAGCAAATAACCAGTCAAGAATTTTGAGTTTCTGATCAATATTCAGTTCTGCTGAATTTAGAAAGGACTTCAGTAAGTGAAGTGATGTAGGCTTCAAGAGTTCTTCCATAGCTTCACAGACATTTTTCAAACTCCAATCTCTGCTATATGTGACTCTCAAGGTTGAAAGCAGCAAGATGCTAAGAGTTGCTTCCTGGTATACAGAAAATGCTTGATGTGGATAATGAGAAGATAATCTAATTGCGTTGATCAGATAGAATTTTATTGGAAGAAATGTTCTTTTAGCTTCAGTGAATGATATTACTTGATCAATTGAGGAACACCAAGTTTCAGCGGCACATTTCAGCGAGTCAGTGGCTAGTGAAATGAGAGTCAGAATGATTTCCCCTACATTAATCTTCCCCGCTAATGTTCCTTCTCCAAGCTGCAGCAAGGAAACAACGCCTTTCCATGACAAATTCAGAATCGTAACCAGACTTCCACCACTGTCTGCAGCTACGGTCCCTAGTTCGGAGAGCTTCTCTATTGTATATTTGATAATTTTAGCAACATGATCCAGATCTGCTGCTCCATCGTTATTCAAACTGCTATCTTTATCAGTTATCTGACCGCACAGGCCCCATTTTACTGTTTGTGAATACACCTTGCAGAGTTTCATTACAGAATCTAGAACTGACTCGACTCCCTTTAGTAATTCTGAAGTGAATGAATGGATTTTCTGCATAAATTCGATCACAATGTCACTAGTAGCTCCAAAATTAGTTTCCAAACCTAAGATAATAGTACCTACAAACAGTGATGCATAATATAACCCTCTACATGCAGGAACTAGCGTAGAGGATTGAGGATGAAAAGCCATTTTGTGGCTGAACTCAACAGTTGTTACCAGTTGAGGGATCTCATTCTAGTAGGCAAAACCCCTGTAATCTCTGTGGGGGGGGGGAAGTCAATATTGAGGATTTCTAGTTAGGAAAAAGGCAAAACAGTCACGCAGCTATCAAAGGAAAAAAGAATATGAAGAATACATCTGTCTTTCCTTGTTCTATTCAAAGAGGTTCAAACTCTAGTATCAAAGAGCTTCATTAAACAAATTTCTAATCAGGGAATTGCTGACCAGGACAGTGGTATGCAGAGTGGAACTCATGATGGTATAAAGTGCATTCTTACTTGAATGATTCTTAGTTTTACCGCATTTTCATAGAACTTTCTTTAATTTTCCAAGCATCTGCATGAAGAACTTTTTTGACATCATACTATCATCGAGGCCATACAAGTGGATCAACCATTGTATATAACTAGGAAGTGCCAAAAAAAGTACAAAAAAATGAGGCCATTTAGTGGTCTTTTAATTCATCTGGATCACAATTGCTCATTTTTAAAAAAATCAACAAGTTTATGAAAAAGCCAAGAGTAAACTAAGCAATTCCCTCGAAAAACCAAAAAGAGTCTCCTAAGCAATGAAGCAATGAAGCAATGAAAAAATATCAAGTACCTTGAATTCGGACACCAGATCTTTAATCAAACTCAGGAGCTCCAAAATGAACTTGCCAAGCGCATCCATCAATAGCTCATCTCCCAATGTAGGGTGTCTTATTACCAACAAAAAGCAACCCACTGAAAAGTTCAAACACTCCAATAGAACCTGCAAGAATAAAAGTTCCCTTGATGAAGATATCTTATGGGTTATGGGCAGTCTAAAATTGAGAGATAAAAACAAGCATGTGTATTCATTAGACAAATCCATGTGCAAGCCAATGGCAAAAACAAAACAATAAGACAGGTGAAACCACACTTAATCAATGAAATACCTGAAAAAGGACACTGCAATGCTCATCCTCTTGTGAATCCCCAGTCGACATAAGTGTCATCTTTAGATGCTTTGTACACCACTGACTGGCCTACTTATTAACAAAGTGGTTTTTAACATGGAAACAACTTGCCAATGTAGGCCATAATAAAACATTAGCGGAATTACCTTAGTCCCTAGAGTCAAAAACCTTCCCTGGCTTCTGAAGCTGTCTCCTTCTAGGTATCTGGCAGCCACATCTAAGATCGCTTTGTTCAACAAGCACTGAGACACATCCAGACATGTAAAGCCTTCCCACAAATTCCATGCACTTGTCAAGGAAGAAACCATGAATAAGGGTAATGATGCAAACTTCAGAATATAAGAAACCATAAAACTTGACAAGATACCCCTAACAGCCTAATACAACTCAGTGACTTCATTACCAGCATTCTGACAGCAACGCCATATACCGAGTCGCCAAAATCACTCAGGACTCTTTTACATATGATGAACCATTGAACCATAAGTTCTATATCAACAATCATCCTCTATGACACTTATATGATGCTGATCATGATAAATAAAGTACTATTATGCTTAGTATTTGAACTGGGAGGAAGCAGCATTAGGTCATCAATCATCTCTTAATTTCAAAATCAGAAATTATAATCTGCTCGTCATCAAGTCACAGGCCAGAATTGCAATATACAGAAACTATATGTTGAAACACATATAAGTTACCAGCTTGTGAGCTAAACTGTAAATAAGTATGGAAAGAGAAAAATGAGTTAGTATACATTGTATATGGACATATTGAAAATAGGATCACCAAACATTCTTCTAACAGCAAGTATTTTCTGAGAGTATATTAACAGCAAGTATTCTGGTAAATGCTACAACTCTTTTTCACCAAACATAAACTAATCACTATAATACATTGCATAAAACTAGAATAGTCCGATTTCTTGCAAATTGTACAGGGTCATGAATATAATCAGCAAAATTCAAGCTCCAACACCACAAAAGCACAAGAATATGTTCATGGGCATCTGTTTCAAAAACATAAGAATTGTAGCATTGAAAGACATTTAAAACTTAGAAAATGGGATACAATGAGAAATTCTAGAAGCGCATCAATGTCTGGATTTTTTTCAGGTGGCACTGCAACCCCAAGCTTCATGATCAGCTGAATACGAGTCTCAACAAGCTGCGATTTCACAGAGTTTTCGCAATGAACAAATGAATGATATATTAACAAGGACAAAGCAACTAGATACAGCAAGAGACTAAATCACTGGAAATAGTATTTCGCACTTTATTGAAGACGGAGAATTACAAAACGAAGGAAAAAGCCACCATGAGCAATATCGCAGAAAATACTTGCAATTATATTCACAGCATTTGTCATATCCCATACCCAACATCAATTCATTATACAGCATTACACCTATATGAGATAATATATTATAGGTGAAGTTCACTGACTATTGAAATAGCATTTGAGATGCTGATATGTCAGCCACACAGAATAAAATGCTACCCATCCTTTATCAGAAACCAGCCACAGAATATGCTATCTCCCTGAATTTTACGTCAAGTCAAGTGGCCTTAAGACTAATTTCGGCACAATTTCCACCTGAAAGTTGCAAAGACATCTATATTTCTCTTTGCAATTTCAACAGCATCAGTTTCTAGACCCAATTTCACCAGAGTCTATCAGTTTCTAGACCCAATTTCACCAAAGTCTATCAGTTTCTAGACCCAATTTCACCACAGTCCCCTCGGAGGAAGTAAAATCACTACAAATTCAATCATCATCCAGGAATTCAGAATCGAAATTTAGGAAACAAAAAAAGTAATTAATTACACAATGTATCTTAATGCTTTAACCATAAACATCAAATAATTAAATGACACAAATACATATTATAGCAAACAACAAAAGCAAGCCGAGTAATTTTGCAGCGATATAACAAACTCTCGAGATGCTCAAAATATATATCATACCGATTATCAAACACTAAGTTCATTTCATTCAATGTTCAATGCGGCAAAAACTCAAATTATGTCGAATAAATGATACTTAATCTCTACTGCAAAAGAATCGCAGAAGAAGAGAGTTCGCCAATAAATTAAGCTATAGTAACCCTAAAATCTGAAATTGATTGGATTTCGCTCAAAAACACGTCGAACAAACAGTGAAATAGAGGACAATGTAGCTGATTATGGAGAAATCAGCAAGATGTAAAATGTCTGAATGATTGTTCGTCTATGGCGAAACTGAGTGCGCAACTATACAGAGCTCAAAATATGGAAATTAGGAAGTTGAAATGAGACGGATGATAGAGAAGCTTACTTCCGATGATTTAATGGCTTCCATTAAGCTCTGCAAATCATAGTCTGAGCTTTCTCTCTCCATGATTCTGCGCGCGCGTTCTCTCTCTCTCTCTTTAACTGTGTGTGTTCGATTTTGTACACTGCGCGCTTTCCCGCCTTAAGCCGTCCACAAGACCACACTCCACAACTCTATTGTTTCTAAATCTATCTAAGCTTTGTTCTATATCTATTAATTCTTCTAACTGGGATATAGGCTCTTTTTTAATTAACCATTTGAAAGGATTAAATCTTTTATTAGTGTCTACTTCTTCTCCTGCTTTTGTTATTATGCTTAAAGATCTACTTAAGGATCTACTTGTTCTGGAAAACTAGTCATTTTGTTGTTTTTGGTATAAAATATTTATCTTTCATTCTTGGTTTGACCCTTTTAATTATTCATTCGGAGAAACGCTAAGAATGAATGATTTAAGAATGACCTATTTCGAAGTCAAGAAGAAATAAAAAAGAAATATCATATAGAAAAAATAGATTTAATCCAAGAAGGTAAATTAGGACCAGATAGTATCCATAAAACAGAAGCAGCCTTTATGGCTAATGGAGAAAGTTCATATGGTGATGTCTATAATCCATCAGATGAATATATGACTGGACCTACAGACAGACCATTATGGAAACAGTCAAGGGAGTACAATCCGGCTAACGAAGGATTAAAATCCTTTGGAAAACCCAATTTAGAGTCGTTAAACCCGCGTACATGAGTCGGTTTATAGTCCTAGGTTATACGACTAGTCAAGTTGAGATAAGATCCGTTCTCTTCAACTTATTTTTACTTTTTATTTTAGAGGAACTTATTTTTATTTATTATAAAATGTTTAAAAAGTTTGAATTACTATGGAAAGGTTGAAAAATTTAGAAAAGTTCATAATAATTTAGAAAATCAAGTCCCCTAAATAAAATAGAAAATTAAGGGTCCGTTCTGTTCAACTTATTTTAACTTATATAAGATCTATAAGATAAGATCAGATAAGATAAAATCAGATAAGATAAGATCAGATCAGATCATATAAGATAAAATAAGATGTTAGACACACACAATAAACTATCTTATAAGATAAGATAAGATAAGATAAGATAAAATCAGATAAGATAAGATAATACAAAATAAGTTGAATCAAACGGACTCTAAGTGAAATATCAGAGAATATTTTTGAAAAATTTTGAAATTTTGAGAGAAGTTCATGAAAATTCAGAAAACGTAGAATAAATTTATAAAAAAAAGATAGCTTGAAGAGAATAGACCATAATTTTTTCCATAGATAATGCTAGATTAAGAAAATATTCTCAATCTACGCTGAATTCAAAAGTATTCCCATGAGTACCTAGGCACCGTACACGTGAGGACAGTGACACGAAAATATATATTTTTTTTATTTGGCAAATTGAGTGAGTGTCGTCAACGTTGGAAAAGTGAGTTAGGTTTGTTCTCACAAAAAAACTTACTTTAACGTTTTGACTTGCCAAAAAAAATTTAAAAGGTTGTTTCTCGCAAAAGATGACTATAAAAGATTGTTCCTGACAAAAAACTAATTCTTTAATTCACGTCCATAACTCAGACTAAAAATAGATGCATACATCAAAAGCCTCTTTCATAATCATATGATGACATCTAAAGTGGAGAAGAAATAATGATATGGAGGCCTTATAAGCCAAAGATTGTGTGGAATGTGGCGGTGTAGACATGGAAGATTGTGGAAAAGTAACTAATTTTTTTTACGGGAAGGTTACCTAAAACTAACATGCGTGATTTAAAGGATTTAATTTGTAGTATTGGAAGTGAGAGTTTAATGAAGTTAACACATTAAATGACATAGTTTAAATGTAGGATTTCATAAGTTTTCTAATGAAGATGAATTTGCATGAAGAGGAAGAGGAATCCCCTATCACCGGACATATTCATCCCCCTACTAGCTAGAGATAGATCTAGCCAAGATATATACTAGGTAGGCTACCTTACCTTAATTTTGAGTCAAGAAACTATCAGTTTCAAAGGAGCAATAGGAGAAAGGGTTCTAAAGTAACAGGCCAACATAATAGAATTCCTTATAATCTTTTAAGATAGGAAATCCAAGTTTAAGAATCCTCAAGTTGTACGTCTATCCCTAATTGTATCATTGTGGACGAAGAGAGGAAGGTTTTCATGGCTAGGATTTAGTTTCTCCAATTGTAAAAATCGGAGGTTGTTCAAGATATAACAATGTTTTGATCTCATTCGCACTTGACAATCAACAACTATATCACTCATTGTATTTAAAAAATTAAAAAGCGGCTCCCGCTTTGAATAATTCGAGGGCTTATAGAGCGGCAACTCAATAATTGAGGTCCTTATTCGATCCTACCCACAGGAGAATTCCAGCATACCCAACCAAAAGGGCATTGAGTCACAAAGGAATGTGACTCCTGAAGGAATCATGAGCCCACAATTCCAAGTGATAGCAGGTCATCATTGAGATTACTCATGTGCCAGTTCCAGATTAAATCTCATTTCTTTGATTTTCCAATTGTGAAAGAATTCCGCTTCTCCCACATCTTCCATTATTAGAGATGAAATATATGTTTAATGCAGGTTTTGTTCTTCAAAGGATCTACCATGTCTCCTCCATCACCACTACTAGGAATTGGCGGTTGTCAACCTCAAACAGAAGAGTTACAAAGAAGTTATCCACCAACAAATGTAGGTCTCTCCAAGTTAAAGCAATCAATTTTTTCGAAGTCTAAATTGTTCTAGTTCTTGTATTTGGTTTGTAAGAGTTTGTAATGCTCTATTCAACATAAATTTTTATTCTTGTCAAGTTATGTATTGACTATGCAATGTCACTTATTTAGGGAAAAAATAAGATTTAACACAGTTCTTGTACACCCTGGTCTATCAAGCCAAATAATCATTTATGTAATCAAATATATGATTCATAAGAACATGAAAGTAATAATTACAAATCAACAAAGTTAAGTCCATTACATGGTTTCATCCTAATGTGTACTAAGCATAAAAAATTAATTACTCATAATACAGTAGCAAAAGAAAAGAAAAGAAATCAATATGGAATAATAGAACAATATCCATATATAGTTCTTTATCTAGTCTCGATTCTAATTCTTCCTTAGCTTATTACAATCCATGAAGACTTCAACCCTTGTGGAGTTTGGAGGTGTAATATATATTCTTTACAAGTAGGAAAAATTGACATTATGGGGCTCAACTATGAGCGGTTGTCTTTAATAGGTCCCAACTTTATTAGTAATCCGTAGGCGGAGTTCAACTATTGCATGAATTATTTTTGTGTGGGCCTAGTTTACCAATGACCCATTTGAGGCAGTCATTTTTGTGAAAGAGTCCCACTTTAATTGAAGTGCAGTGTTTTATTTTTTAAAGAAAATTCAACACCAACTGATTCATGCATTTTCCCTAAAAATCTAATCCACACCCTTTTGTCTTCTTCTTCCCTCCATTCTCAACCAACACCATTAAACTCCATTAACAACCGCTGGAGTTCGAAGGTTGAAGAAGGAGATTTGCTATCCCATTTTTGCACTTCCTTCGCACTTTCTCTCTTCCCTCTCGTACCGGAGTCGCACCTCCTTCATCGTTTCGCACGGGATTGCAGCTCGATCCCTCGCACAAGCCACTCTCTCGTCCTCTCGCTACCGGATCGCCCTTTGTTTTGGAGTTGTGGTACAATAAATGAAGTTGTGATACCTTTTTGCGGTTTATTCGAAAGAGAAGGTTGGTGATTATTCGACTAGCATATTTTGGATTTACACGATAAAGGCAACTAAATTTTTGGCTAAATCTAGAGTGAAATGTGAACTTGGTTGGATTCGTATCAATATTGAAAATTCTTTGACTGGTTTGGGATGTCCTCCTCTATTCAAGCGAGTATTTGCTTCAACGACTCTTTTTTAGCACCGATTTGCCTTGTATGTTATGGAACTTTGGTACTTGTGTTGATTCAATACCGAGCATCGATTTGCCTTGTATGTTGTGAAACTTTTGTATTGTCTCGATTTAGTTCTAAATCTAATTAGTGATTGGTTACTTCATAAACAAAGAAATCAATAAATCAAGCGCAAAACAAATGATGATAGCAAAATTTAATTCATAGACTTTGCATAGTCACAAGTGAGTGGATCATGACATCCACATATCCACCCATACATACATTAACTTTTGAATCAACAAGTGTAGAATAATATAGAATATTATTATACAATATTATAATAGAATATTCTTGTAATTAGGTCAAGTAGAAAAGTTAGTAATTGTTTCCTACTTTGTAGCCTAGCCTTGTATATCTTGTAACAATTGAGATTGTGAATCTTTCAGGGAAAACAATTCTTTCATGGTATCAATTTCCTCCTAGGGCTTATTTCCTTCCTTCCTTTCTTCTCTCTCTCACGCTTTTTTCCGTTGCTCTCGACCATACTTTCGGCCACCTTATCCTCACGGCCATTTCTTGCGTCCGACCATCATAGCCCGACTGGCAAGACCAACTTCCACCCCGCCCTTGTTGTTTCAAATATCCGAAATCACATACCCATCACTCTTGCTATGGAGAACGTTCAATACTCCACATGGGCGGAATTATTTAAAATCCATGCTCGCTCTTATAAAGTCATCCATCACATTATCCACCGGAAAAAGGGAAAGAGAAGGTCCCTACAACGGATGATGAAAAAGAGTTATGGTCTACTCTTGATGCTACGGTTCTCCAATGGATCTATGCCACTATTTCCGATGATCTACTACACACAATTATTGAGCCCGACTCCAAGGCAATGGAGGCTTGGAATCGTTTACGCGATATCTTCCAAGACAACAAGAATTCTCGTGCCGTAACTCTTGAAAAAAAATTCTCTAATACACATATGGAGGATTTTCCTAATGCGTCCGCGTATTGTCAACATCTTAAGACTTTACCGGATCAACTCAAAAATGTAGGATCCCCGGTCTCTAACAATTTCCTTGTTCTACAAATGGTTTCCGGTCACGGATTCCTACAATCAAGTTGCCACTCTTATTCGCCAATAGACCCTCTTCCACCTTTTTACCAAGCCCGTTCCATGCTCACACTTGAAGAGGTGGGTCTTGCAAAGAAAGCCTCCACCGGTGCCGCCATGGTGGCTCGTGAGACTGATGACTCGCCACCAGAAAATTCTCAACCTCGCCATTCCTCTCATGGTGGGAAATATCATGGCAAAAATCGCACACAATGAGGAAATAAAAATCATGGCAGTGGCGGTGGTCCGGGAGGCGCTAAGGGAGGCCGAAACTCTCGGCAGTGGTGACGGTGGAACCCGCGGTGGTCCCCGACACGCAAGTGGTGACCCGGTGGCTCGACACGAGGTGTCGGGCCCCTCCAAGAGCATGGCCATGGGGTTGGGGTCAGTAGGCGTTACTTCCTTTCCCTTACCCAACTCTTCCTTGGGCCAGGCCAGCAACTTCATCTCCTTATGAGCCAGCAGGGGTTTTTGGGGACCAGGCCATCCCAACAGCAGGCTTATGCAGCCTCTGCAGCATCCAGCTCCCCCTCCAAGTCCAATAGACATAGAAGTTGCCATGTACACTCTTAGGCTCACTCCTCCTGACCCAAACTAGTATATGGACACCAGGGCTACTTCTCACATGACTTCCAATCAAGATACTCTCTCGTCCGATTTTAATTTGAGCGATTTTCGTGGTATAATTATTGGTAATGGTAGTTCTATTCCTGTTCATGGTTATGGAGACACTCATTTACCTTCCTCCCACTCCTCCCTAACTCTCAAAAATGTTATTCATCCTCCTAAACTTGTGAAAAATATACTTTCCGTTCGCAAATTTACCACCGATAACTCTGTTTATGTGGAATTCGATCCTTTTGGGTTTTTTCTGTGAATGATTTTCAAACGGTGAGGCGCGTAATGAGATGTGAGAGTTGAGGAGATCTCTATCCTCTATCTACTGTAACACCCCGATAATTCTCTCTTTTCTAAAATACCTTTTTACTATAAAATATAGAGAATTATCAAAGTATTATCGCCCGTGTGAAAACGTATCGGCTTATTCAGAATTTTACAGCGGAAAATATATATAACTAAACTTCATACTTTAAATATAATCAACAAACAAAGTACTTAAAACCAACACACTATTGATGTCTACTTCAAAACCAAACTTAATATAATATGTTCCTACTAAAGCAATAGATAAATCAATTTGTTACACAAGCTCTCCATTCCCGGATTCCCAATGATGCAACATCTGCACTTTGTAGATGTCAATGCTCTAAAGAATCTCGCTCACCAAAATGGGTCATCACGGGATCAATAAGGCAAAGCCATGATCACATACACAAACAAAGCACGTAATCAGCAAAGCTGAGAACTACATAACAATACATAAACATTCCTAACATGATACTAAGAAATAATAAGCAGTGATAAATAATAATATAACAATATAACATTCTGCAGATAACTTCTACTGAACTAAACTTTAATCATCTTTTTATCACTTTAATGGAATAGTTATTGGACCGAGTTGTCTAACTAAAAACTAGCCTTCACCTAGGAAGACGAAATACGGGCGTGACTCCGTATTCCATAATGACCTGCGATATCGAGGAACCTTTGAATAAAAATAGGAACGGTGATCAATCAAATTCCCAGAAAAAGCCATGGCACGCTCACCATGTACCTCAACTCCTGATTGTCCAACTTCAGACGTGCACCAGTCTAAAGTTTATTACTATCCAACTTACACTTTACGTGATTTACAATTTATTACTTGTTATGACACACAAGTAATACAGAAATATCAAATCAAACATTCACAACTGAACTTCTTTTTATCTTAGGATTTAATAAGTGATCACACAACTTACAAATCCAAGAGTAATTCCTTTTATTCCAATCTTTCTTATCTGTTGAACCTAGCCAACAACCAATCTTACCTTTCAAAGGCATAAATTATCAACTTACCAAATAAGGCCCACAATCCTCATAGAGTAGTGAAAATAATAATATAAGGGAACACATGATTGAACATGATCCAACTCAATAATTATATTAATTCCCCCATGTGAATTAATAAATAAAGTTCCCAACCAACATGCTTGCATCAATATTCCATACAAACAGGATATTCAACTCATAATACAATCTTAAAATCAACATGTTTGCACACAAACATAAAACATGTAAAATCCAATCATAATAGAAATCATATATGAACTTACAAAGTTCCTATACATGATATACTACAACTTTTCCTTCCTAAAATCATGATACTAACTCACATAACCCATAGGTATGTACGTACCTTGTATAAACAAACTGATAGGCCACCTTTAATCACTTTAAAAGTCGCCTACCGAAAAATCTCCGCCTAAAACAACCAATATAATTTTAAGTCAATACTCCAATTAAATTCCAGCAACTTTAAAATACTTTAAATCCTCTTTAAAAATATCTAAAAGTTGTTTTTACCATTAAAACTCCAACTACTTATTTTACCTAGCATAGTACTACTATACTAGTCATTAAAATCCATAAAACTACATTATTAATGCCCTTCCTAAAATTTCCAGCAACTTATAAAATTTTAAAACTCTCTTTAAACATACTTAAACATGCTTAAATTCATAATTTAAATCAATCTCATAGTTTATAACATGCTACTATGATTTTCCAATATTTAACACCCTAAAAATTCATGCTTTGATAATTAAAACTCAATCTAAAATTAATAATCAAATCTGAAATTTTATTCTTTTAATACATAACATATATAATCCAAGATTAATCATCAAAACAGTAAATTAAAGTCATTAATCATGATTAGTACTAAAATAAAACATAAAAACATGATATTTAATTAAAACTCGAGGAGGAAGAAAAGAATTAAACCAACAAAATCAAAAGGGACAAAGAAGGAAGAGGCGTCGGCCTAGGCAGCAACAGCAGCAGCGAAATAGTCGGCGGTGGTGTTGAGAATTCGGTGTTGTGACGTTTCTTGATGAAGAAGAAAGTGTTTCTTGAAGAAGAAGAAAGAAAATTGAAAGAAGAAAAAGAAAACGTGAAAGGAGAGAGAGAGAAGGGCGACGGTTGGTGTGTGAGGGAGGAGAGAGAAAATTTG
Source organism: Beta corolliflora (assembly GCA_947648045.1). Lineage (NCBI taxonomy): Eukaryota > Viridiplantae > Streptophyta > Magnoliopsida > Caryophyllales > Amaranthaceae > Beta > Beta corolliflora. The sequence goes on from CANSZD010003292.1 coordinate 46,256, forward strand.
TGTGGTAAAATAATTGGGTTCAAGGTATTTATATGTAGGCTTTCTTTTTAGGCTTAGGAAAAGGAGATTGGGTTTGAATAGAGTTTGATGATGAATAGGATTGATGAATTAGAACTCCTAACATCCATAAAAATCCTTTTCCTAATCTACTTATAATTTGGGTTCCTCAAGCCCATTTAAACTTCTTTTCCAAATCCAATTAGTATTTCAAATATTTTTCAAAGCATGCCTAACAAAATATTTTAACTTCCTTAAATTCTTAAAATAACTTCTTTGACTTTAAAAATGGTCAACCTTTGAACTATGAAATCATTAAAATGCTAATATATATTAAAATATAAATAACTATATATTAAAATATATTTATAAAATTCATAAAAATACGGGGGATTACAGTCTACCCCTCTTAAGAGAAGTTTCGTCCCGAAACTTGACACGAGAACTCACACCTTTTCAAAAGTTTTTCAACTCAACTCCTATTGGAGAAATACTTGTGCCACTCATGTGCACTCTTTTGCCGACTTAAAATCACTTGCGTTACTAATGAACACCCTTTTCTTATGCGGAGAAACTATTTATTTTGCACTAAACATGTGCAAATCGCCAAAACAAGCATATAATGCATAAAAATACCATGAAATTAGGTAAAAAGCGTGAAATTCTATCGCATTCTACCCCCTTTAAAGAAAACGAGTTACGCCCTCGTAACTCACCTCAAGGAATAAATCTGGATACTTCTTCTTCATTTCAACTTCAGCTTCCCACGTTGCCTCTTCGGACTCATGGTTCGACCAAAGCACTTAATTTCACGATATTGACATCCTTATTGCGTGTACTACACACCTTCTTATCAAGAATTTTCACAGGCCTTTCCTCATATGTGAGGCTACTATCAATTTGGATCCTCTCAGGCTCCAAGACATGACGCTCATCAGGGATATAACGCTTGAGTTGGGAAATATGAAATACATCATGCATCTTCTCGAACTCCATTGGCAAAGCCAACCTATAAGCTACCTTCCCAATTCTTTGTAGAATCTCATATGGACCTACATATTTGGCACTCAATATGCCTTTTTTCCCAAATCTCATCACACCCTTAGTTGGTGATACTTTCAAAAACACTTTATCACCGACTTCGAACTCATCCTCCCTTCGCTTTAAATCGGCATAACTCTTTTGCCTATCTTGGGCAGCTTGAATTCTAGGCTGAATCAACTTCACATTCTTGACAGTCTCCTCAATGAACTCTGTCCCCAATACTATGTTCTCACTAAAATCATTCCAACAAATGGGACTTCTACATTTTCTTCCATCTAATGCCTCGAAAGGTGCCATTTTAATACTCGCATGATAACTATTGTTGTATGAAAACTCGATCAAATCTAATTGGTCTTCCCAACAACCCTGAAAATCAATAGCACAGGCTCTCAACATATCTTCCATAGTCTGGTTAGTCCTCTCAGTCTGACCATCAGTCGCAGGGTGAAAGGCAGTACTCATTTTCAACGTTGTCCCAAGATTTAACTGGACCTTTTACCAAAATTTCGAGAGGAATCTCGAATCACGATCTGAAATAATATCAATTGGAACCCCATGCAATCTCACTACATGCTTAACATACGTCTTCGCAAGTTGCTTCTTCTTCCATGTCTCTTTGATTGGAATGAACACGGCCGACTTCGTCAGACGGTCCACAATAACCCAAATAGTATCATTGCCATTCCTTGTTCTAGGCAAAGCAGTCACAAAATCCATTGATATGGAATCCCACTTCCATCCCGGAACCTCTAAGGATTGAACTTTTCCCATGGGTCGCTTATGATCTATTTTGACTTTCTGACAGGTTAAATACTTGGACACGAACTCGGCAACCTCACGCTTCATGTTAGGCCACCAATAGATCTGCTTAAGGTCCTTATACAGCTTGTCACCCCCAGGGTGCACAGAGTACGGTGTATTATGGCCCTCATCCATAAGACGTCTCTTAAGCTCATCACATTTTTGTGGTACACACCACCTCCCCTTGAACCTCAGACTACCATCATCTTGGATCTTAAAATCACCTTCCTTACCTTGGCCCATCTTTTCCTTAATCTTCTCTAGGTGCTCATCCCCAACTTGGCCCTCTTTGATCTTGTCGAAAATTGACAACCCCAACGATAAAGTACTCAATCTTGCCTCGGTCTCCCCAGGATTTAAAATTTCTAGGCTAAGTCTCTGCATATCTCGACATAACTCCTCCGGAACTACCAAGGCATTCATGCTATGACTCGACTTTCTACTTAACGCATCAGCAACTACATTAGCTTTCCCCTCATGATATTGGATGTCTAAGTCATAGTCCTTTATCAACTCTAACCATCTCCTCTGCCTCATATTGAGGTCTTTCTGGGTGAAAATGTACTTCAAACTTTTATGGTCGGTAAAGATCTTACAGGTTACCCCATACATGTAGTGTCTCCAAATCTTCAAAGCGAACACAATAGCTGCTAACTCTAGATCATGGGTAGGGTAATTAGCCTCATAAGGTTTCAACTGACGCGACGCATACGCAATCACCTTCCCATTACGTTGTAACACACATCCCGCACCATTCTTCGAAGCATCACTATACACCTCAAATCCCTCATTCCCATCGGGCGGGGTCAAAACAAAGTGAGGTCAATCGTTCTTTTAAAATTTGAAAAGCTTCCTCACACTTCTCACTCCACTCGAATTTTGACTTCTTTTTCATCAAGTTGGTCATGGGTCTCGCTATCTTCGAGAAATCTCTCACAAATCTTCTGTAATAGCCAGCTAGACCTAGGAAACTTCGAATATCAGACACATTCTTCGGAGTTGGCCACTCACTCAAAGCTTGAATCTTAGCAGGATCTACATAGACTCCTTCCTTAGACACATAGTGACCCAAAAATGCTACCTTCTCCAAACGAAACTCACACTTAGAGAACTTGGCATACAATTGATTCTTCCTAAGCGTCTCCAATATGATCTTCAAGTGCTCATCATGCTCTTTTTCATTCTTCGAATAGATCAGAATATCATCAATGAATACAACCACGACCTTATCTAAGAACTCATGGAAAATTCTATTCATTAAGTCCATAAATATGGCAGGTGCATTGGTTAACCCAAAAGGCATTACAGTAAACTCATAGTGACCATAAAGAGTCCTAAATGCAGTCTTAGGTATATATCCTTATCAGCTACCCTCAACTGGTGATATCCCGAACGCAAATCAATCTTTGAGAACACGCTCGCTCCATTCAATTGATCGAATAGGTCATCTATCCTAGGCAAATGATACTTGTTCTTGATGGTTACGTTATTCAATTCCCTATAATCGATACACAACCTCATACTCCCATCTTTCTTCTTAACAAACAACACAGGAGCTCCCCAAGGTGGTGCACTAGGTCTAATATAACCTTTATCGAACAATTCTTGCAACTGCGTCTTCAACTCACTCATCTCCGGAGGTGCCATTCTATAGGGTGCTTTTGATATAGGTGCAGTTCCAGGAACTAAGTCTATGGTGAACTCAACAGCTCTAACAGGCGGCATACCCGAAATCTCACTCGGAAACACATCCATAAACTCATTCATAATTGGAACATCCTCAATATTTACCCCAGCTTCTTTACTCACATCTCGCACACTACAGAAATATAACTCACACCCCTTCTTCATCAACTTCTTTACTTGCATTGCGGAAATAACCCCAAAGTTCTTGGATTTCCCAAAACGTCTATACGAAGTCAGCTTACCCAATGGATTCCTTAAAGCTACTTTTTAAACTTCACAATCTATCTTGGCCTTGTATAAACTTAGCCAATCTATCCCCAGAATTACATCTAGGTCTCCCAGATTAAACTCTATCAAATCAGAAGGAAAAACACAGTCTCCTATCTCTAGAGGCAAATTTCTGAACAACTTGGTACACCTTATGGTCTCACCAGTAGGTATACTAACAGGCAAATCAATCACCTCAAAATCTACTAACCCCAGACTTTTAATAACAGACGACGAAATAAAAGAATAAGTCGCCCCCGAATCAAATAATGCTTTAACTAGCACGGAGTTAATAGAAAAAGTACCAGACACTACGTCGGCATATCGTTCAGCTTCATTGCGACTCATCACGAACAGTTTGCCCGGAGTCTTGTTCTGGTTGCTCTCATCAGCAGGCTTGTTATAGCTCCCTTGATTGTTCTGTGCCCCTGCAGGTTTCGAACCCTGATTTCCTGACTGGTTAAATCCAGACCTCACTTGGTTACTACCCCATTGTCATTTTGCTCTTTCTTTTGCTTAGCAAAGCACTCATACTTCCTATGGCCCTTCTTCTGACAGTAGTTACAAGTTACTGGGTCTCCCTTACAGTCTCTACCAGGGTGGTTGTTGCTACACTTCTTGCAGTGATACACTCTTTCAGCTCGACCCCTATTGCGGTTATCCTGGTTGTTCCTTCCTTGGAAATTCCCATTACCATTCCTGTTTTTCTTGAAATTCCCCTGGTTTCCCCCAGCATTAAAGTCCATTCTTTTCTCACCTACCACAGCATTCTTTTTATCCCGCCTCGACTGGAGTCCATAAATGTGGGCGGCTCTCCCACACTAATATCTAGGGATGTAAAGGTCTCACCTCCTAACCCAAATTGTATCTCATCGGCCCTTGCTCAAACCTTTAAGCCTTCAACTCCTCAGTAGCTACAACCTCAGGTGCAAACCTCGACAGTGCTATGAATTTACTGTAGTACTCAGAGATGGTCATACTACCCATCCTAAGGTTAATGAATTCCTGGGCCTTCTGCTTCCTCATAAACGCAGGGTAAAACTTCCCTCTCAAGGCAATCACAAAAAGCATTCCAATCGAATCCTTCCACAGCACTCAGTCTAGCTCCATTCTCCCTCCACCATAAATCAGCCTCATCCTTAAGGTACAACACAACCTGACCCACTCTCATATTCTCAGGACAGTTCACCGCCCCAAAAAGTTTCTCAAACTCCCTAATCCAGTTTTCTAGAAAGGTAGGATCAGCTTGCCCCTTATAGTATGGTGGCTTAACCTTAGCTAGCCTTTCAAACATGTCCCCAACAGTCTCAGGACGCTCAGCTCTCTCCTGAGTCAATTTTTCCGCTAAGAGGCGAATAACATCAGCTAGCTAGGTCGTTGATGTTAGCCATCCTACTCCGTGACCTGAAAGTAATATAACTCTTTTTTAGGTTTCAATATAGCTTATGTGTCAATCTAAGAAGGCAACATTTGATTTGATCAACCAAGATCGCATCAACAAATAATTTCTCAAACAGTTCCAAGTATAACATAAAATGTTCTCTAGTAACCACATAATCATCCATGAAGAAAATATTCACATCAGAATACATAAGTAGAACAAACAAGAATTTAATCACATAATAAAATTTAAATAATAAAAGATTCCCAACACGTGCCCAGAATAAATTCTTGCTCACTCATATAAATAAATAATTAACTTTTATTCCTCCAAAAGGGTATTATTAAATAATTGTTACTATAACATTATATTTTCCTAAAACAATGGTACTATAAAACAACTCTAATCACTGTTGGCCAACTATCCAACATTATTATATTATTATACTATATTGTTTTCTCTAATCGTAAATATATAAATAGTAACCTAAGGTACCACATTATCATTCTTGTCCTTAGATTCCTTGTATCGTTCAGGCACGAATATCTCATCTTCAAACTCATCTATGTCCTCATCATAATATTCGACGTATCTCCTTTGTCTTTTAGATATCCTTGTAGGTTGAGGCTCTTCATCCTCTGACTCTGAATCAGTTTCATACCTGAAGGATGCATGGTAAATGTCCAGTCTGGTCTGACCCCTAGCACGGTCGAACTCCACAATGAGCTCATCATCACTGGCCACCTCTGACCTTAATATTTTACTCATAATCCACTCTAGACTGGTATAGTTATTATCATTGACAGGTACATTATTATCGTCACCTTCATCATCACTTATTACAATGGGTAACTTCCTACTCTGGCTGACATGATTAAGGATCTACAACAAATAAATATATTCAATAATATATTTAGTACTCTCCCTGTACGCAATTCCCAACAATAACAATAAAAAGTTGCCATTGACATCATAGGCACAAGAATGTAACAATTAGCAGGGAAGAAAAATATAACCAGTTAGCAGGGAAGAAAAATATTTATAAATAGTTAGCAGGGAAGAAAATAATAACATGCTGAACTAACTATTCAATGCAGGCATATAATATTTCTATCCTATATGCCCTTCCTATACTACCCATCCTCACAATACAGCAAATAAAACTTTAAAGGAAATAAAATAATGCAGACACTAATTATAATTTTCAGATAACAAAAATAATAAAAGTATCAAACTAAATAAAAAGAAATTCGCCTATTAGTTCCGGAAGAAAAAAAAAAATTCGGACATAAAAAAAATTTCGAACCAACATATAATTAAAAAAAACGAATTTCGACTTAACAACAAAAAAAAATTTCGGACAATAAAAAAAAAATTTCAGACCTTAAAAAAAAATTTCGGACCTTAAAAAAAAATTTCAAACAATATATTCTTATTCCCAATTTAAGGTAATAACGTTTTTCAAAACGAATAAGTAGGAGCAATTCTAAGAGTTTATTCAAATAACTAGTAAGTTAGTTAGGCGCCTAAAAGTTTTGAAAATAACCTAAAGCTCCCAAATACCACTTTGTAACACCCCGACAATTCTCTCTTTTCGAAAATACCTTTTTACTATAAAATATAGAGAATTATCAAAGAATTATCGCCCGTGTGAAAACGTATCGGCTTATTCAGAATTTTGCAGCGGAAAATATATATAACTAAACTTCATACTTTAAATATAATCAACAAACATAGTACTTAAAACCAACACACTATAAATGTCTACTTCAAAACCAAACTTAATATAATATGTTCCTACTAAAGCAATAGATAAAACAATTTGTTACACAAGCTCTCCATTCCCAGATTCCCAATGATGCAACATCTGCACACCTGTAGATGTCAATGCTCTAAAGAATCTGCTCACCAAAATGGGTCATCACATGATCAATAAGGCAAAGCCATGATCACATACACAAACAAAGCACGTAATCAGCAAAGCTGAGAACTACATAACAATACATAAACATTCCTAACAGGATACTAAGAAATAATAAGCAGGGATAAATAATAATATAATTAACAATATAACATTCTGCAGATAACTTCTACTGAACTAAACTTTAATCATCTTTTTATCACTTTAATGGAATAGTTATTGGACCGAGTTGTCTAACTAAAAACTAGCCTTCACCTAGGAAGACGAAATACGGGCGTGACTCCGTATTCCATAGTGACCTGCGATATCGAGGAACCTTTGAATAAAAATAGGAACGGTGATCAATCCAATTCCCAGAAAAAGCCATGGCACGCTCACCATGTACCCCAACTCCTGATTGTCCAACTTCAGACGTGCACCAGTCTAAAGTTTATTACTATCCAAGTTACACTTTACGTGATTTACAATTTATTACTTGTTATGACACACAAGTAATACAGAAATATCAAATCAAACATTCACAACTGAACTTCTTTTTATCTTAGGATTTAATAAGTGATCACACAACTTACAAATCCAAGAGTAATTCCTTTTATTCCAATCTTTCTTATCTGTTGAACCTAACCAATCTTACCTTTCAAAGGCATAAATTATCAACTTACCAAATAAGGCCCACAGTCCTCATAGAGTAGTGAAAATAATAATATAAAGGAATACATGATTGAACATGATCCAACTCAATAATTATATTAATTCCCCAATGTGAATTAATAAATAAAGTTCCCAACCAATATGCTTGCATCAATATCTCATACAAACAGGATATTCAACTCATAATACAATCTTAAAATCAACATGTTTGCACACTGGCATAAAACTTGTAAAATCCAATCATAATAGAAATCATATATGAACTTACAAAGTTCCTATACATGATACTACAACTTTTCCTTCCTAAAATCATGATACTAACTCACATAACCCATAGGTATGTACGTACCTTGTATAAACAAACTGATAGGTCACCTTTAATCACTTTAAAAGTCGCCTACTGAAAAATCTCCGCCTTAAACAACCAATATAATTTAAAGTCAATACTCCAATTAAATTCCAGCAACTTTAAAATACTTTAAATCCTCTTTAAAAATATCTAAAAGTTGTTTTTACCATTAAAACTCCAACTACTTATTTTACCTAGCATAATACTACTATACTAGTCATTAAAATCCATAAAACTACATTATTAATGCCCTTCTTAAAATTTCCAGCAACTTATAAAATTTTAAAACTCTCTTTAAACATACTTAAACATGCTTAAATTCATAATTTAAATCAATCTCATAGTTTATAACATGCTACTATGATTTTCCAATATTTAACACCCTAAAAATTCATGCTTTGATAATTAAAACTCAATCTAAAATTAATAATCAAATCTGAAATTTTATTCTTTTAATACATAACATATATAATCCAAGATTAATAATCAAAACAGTAAATTAATGTCATTAATCATGATTAGTACTAAAATAGAACATAAAAACATGATCTTTAATTAAAACTTGAGGAGGAAAAAATTAAAAGAATTAAACCAACAAAATCAAAAGGGACAAAGAAGGAAGAGGCGCCGGCCTTGGCAGCAACAGCAGCAGCGAAACAGTCGGCGATGGTGTTGAGAATTCGGTGTTGTGACGTTTCTTGATGAAGAAGAAAGTGTTTCTTGAAGAAGAAGAAAGAAAATTGGAAGAAGAAAAAGAAAACGTGAAAGGAGGGAGAGATAGAGAAGGGCGACGGTTGGTGTGTGAGGGAGGAGAGAGAAAATTTGTGTGGTAAAATAATTGGGTTCAAGGTATTTATATGTAGGCTTTCTTTTTAGGCTTAGGAAACGGAGATTGGGTTTGAATAGAGTTTGATGATGAATAGGATTGATGAATTAGAACTCCTAACATCCATAAAAATCCTTTTCCTAATATACTTATAATTTGGGTTCCTCAAGCCCATTTAAACTTCTTTTCCAAATCCAATTAGTATTTCAAACATTTTTCAAAGCATGCCTAACAAAACAATTTAACTTCCTTAAATCCTTAAAATAACTTCTTTGACTTTCAAAATGGTCAACCTTTGAACTATGAAATCATTAAAATGCTAATATATATTAAAATATAAATAACTATACATTAAAATATATTTATAAAATTCATAAAAATACAGGGGATTACATCTACCATTATCACTTCATCATCTTCCGCTTTTGCCTCCTTGGTCTCTTCCTTATGGCATGAGCGTTTGGGACATCCGGGAGCACCTATCTTAACTTCTCTTAGGCACAATAAAATGATTGAATGTAATCAAACTCATAGCTCAAATGATTGTTATTATTCATGTCCTCTTGGCAAACTTGTTAAGTTACCATTTATTGCTTCTAATTCATGCACTGTTATGCCATTTGATATTATCCATGCTGATATTTGGACTTCACCTATTTTGAGTTCTTTGGGTCATCGCTATTATATTGTCTTATTGCATGATTATTCAAATTTTGTGTGGACTTTTTCATTATCTAAAGAATCACAAGTGCATTCCACCTTTCTTTCTTTTCAATCCTTTATCCGCACTCAATTTAAAAGAGATATTAAAACTCTGCAATGTAACAATGGGCGGGAATTTGACAATGAACCTTTGCGGGATTTTTGTAAGAAAAATGGGTTAATATTTCGATTTTCTTGTCCTTACTCTTCCTCCCAAAATGGAAAAGTCGAACGGAAAATACGAACCATTAACAACATTGTTCACATTCTTGCTCATGCTTCGATTCCCCCCTCCTTTTGGCATCATACCTTACAAATAGCAACATACCTCCTTAACATGCATCCTTCCAAACAAGGGCCTTGCCTATCACACTCCTCTCAAAATTCTCTATCAACGGGATCCTGCTTATGCTCATCTTCGGGTTTTTGGGTGTTTGTGTTATCCTTTTTTTTCCTCCACCACCATCAATAAACTTCAAGCCTGTTCCACATGTGTTATCTTGGGGTATTCTCCTAATCATCGTGGTTACAAATGCTATGACATGTCCTCCCGTAAAATCATTATTTGCCGCCATGTTGTTTTTGATGAGTCCACATTCCCATTTGCCACCATGCATACCCCTCCTCCACATGCCTATGACTTTTTACAAGATGGTGTCTCCCCTGCCATTATTCACAAAATGGCTTCCTCTCCTACATTTGCCCAGGAAGTTCCCTCCTTGCTAGCCCACGCACACAACACCCCTTGCCTGTTTTGAGCCTAAACCCACGCTCCCCAACCTCTCTAGCGTTCACTACTCCTCCCTCATCTCTAGTCTAGGCACAAATTCTCCCCTCTTTGCCTCTGGACCCGCACACCGGACACGCCCCTTCCCCATGCCCATCGGCTCGCCCCTCATCTTCCTTGGTCTCGCCCAACCGGCCTCCACGCATCGGCGTGCCCTCTCAAAGCCCACACACCGGGTCGTCTCCCCCTTCCTCTCCTCCTTTGCCTCATCCAGTTCGGCCCAACTCCCTCTCTCCCCTATTTCATCTCCTCGGCTCACTTCCAGTATTCCTCCAGCCCTCTCCCGTCCAGTTACCCGTAGCCAACATGGGATTTTTAAGCCCAAACGTCAACTCAACCTCCACACACAAGCTTCTAAATTCCCTTTACCCCGTAACCCCGTGAGTACTCTGCGTGATGTGAACTGGAAAATGGCCATGACTAATGAATATAACGCTCTTATTAAAAATCAGACGTGGGAGTTGGTGCCCCGTCCACATGATGTGAATGTTATTCGGTTTATGTGTATTTTTACTCATAAAGAACATTCTAATAGCACTTTTGAGAGTCATAAGGCCCGTCTTGTAGGTGATGGACACACTCATCAGGTTGGCATTGAATGTGGAGAGACTTTTAGCCCGGTAGTCAAACCGGCTACTATTCACACTGTTCTGAGCTTGGCTTTGTCCAAATCTTGGTTTATTCACCAATTTGATGTGAGAAACGCATTTTTACATCGGGATCTCAAAGAGGCTGTTTACATGCACCAACCATTGGGCTTTCGGGATCCTGATCGCCCCACTCATGTTTGTCTCTTGAATAAGTTCTTATATGAGCTTAAGCAGGCTCCACGGGCCTGGTATATGCGGTTTGCAAACTTTGTGTCCACTCTTGGGTTTACTCAAAGTAAGTCTGATCATTCTTTGTTTACATATCAGCATGGTTTGGATATATATGGCATATCTTTTATTATATGTTGATGACATCATTCTCACTGCTTTGTCTGATGCATTGCGTATGTAACACCCCAGAATTTCAAAGGCGGAAAAGAAAGAAATAATAATATATTTGATAGGACGATGGCGGAAACATCGTCTTCTGGGAATGTCACTACTACAAGAATACTGTTTAAATAACTAAGTGATAAAACCAAACATAATTAAATACTATAAGTAAATTAATTACTTAGATTAAAATCGAAAAGAGAAAACTATCTCAAACTAAAGAGAAGTCTAGAACTAAAACCCTAATAGATTATTTCTCGCGTCTCAACCCGAGCCCAAAATCAAAGAAAATCCCCATCAACAAAACCTGCAAAATATACAACAAATATCCACAATCAGTGGGGAGTAACTAGCAGTTCTCCCAGAACAATAACAATCAAAGCACGATTCAGAAGAAGATTATTAAGAAAGGAATAACATGCAATCATTACATCAATAGCATGCACATAGAAATCATAAAGCTCATAGATGAAACAAGTGATCATCAACAATAAGTAAACATGATAGAGTGAGTGACATAATTCTAATATATATAAATAATAATAAATCAAGAATTCAACAAGTTATTGAGTCAGAAACCGAACGCCGGTGATTCGCAAATCACTTCCTAAGGTTTGTCAGATCGCAATCTCCAGGTCAGTCTATGGGCTTACGTTCCCCACTGCCTGTGTCTAAGAATGGCCAAACTCCCGATGCAGGGTAGAACACGCAGAACTCCCTGACCTCTCGGACGACAACAATTAACCCAGGTGTACCCCTAGTTCGCAAACCAGGTGGTTGGCATGTTCTTCACCGGGGACTACATCTATCCCACCGGATATTCTTATCTCAAAATACAATCATGCATACAAACTAAGTATCATTCATCAAAAATATTCGTCAAAAAGGGATGCCACCCGGCCTTATACCCATAGTTCATCAAAACAGTTCTTCATAATTCCTCAAAATAAATCACTTATAAATTTTCAACAAATATCTCTCATAATAACACTTGAACATCTCCAAACATCATCAATGATAATATACTGGTTTTTACAGCAACCACACTCAATCACAAATACATCACCAATTAACTCTAAATCATATTCATTAAAAGATTAATAACAATTAAATCATTTTATTCCATAAATCAAACCTAAACATGTGGTTACCGAAATGATGCATACTGTATACTACTGAAAATCAGAAACCCATAATATATTAAATTATAAATTATATCTGATTTACAAGCCTTCAAACAATTTAAAAGTGTATCCTCAATTTCATCACAAAAACACCATAATAATTATGAAACTAACAAATTCGAGCATTAAAATCACACAAAAATTATCATATAACCCTAATAGCTCTAATGACATGGTACAATTTTTATTTATAATTTTCGGACTCAAAAAGTATTTTTAACAGTTAATATACAGATTCCTCAAATAAGCCATTATAATAATTAAAAATATAAACAGACGCCCAAAAATTACCAAAAATTCACATAACATGTAAAAACTCACGGAAATACATATTATTCAAACAAATTAATTTTTATGCCTCTACAAATAATTTTCATGAATTATATACTGACAGAACATAAATTACAAAAACAGATATATCAATTAATTAAAACAGTAAACAGTAGGTAAAAATTATTATAAGGCATGGAATACATTATACGCATGTTACATGATCTAAGAAAAATGATTTCATCAATTTCAACAGTCGTTCAATAATTATTATGAAATTTAGCCAAAAACGCACAAAATACTAATTAAATCAAATAAATATTAAAAATCATGCAAAAATTATTTTTCTCTACACAGTATTCACATAGCATGTGTCACTTATGTTCATGTAAAATTTCGTCAAAAATATCATTCAAAAAGTATTTTAGATAATTCCTAACGTATTAATCTAATACCGAATACTACTCTAATCACTATGATTCTAGGATAACAACTAGTTACCCGGATCGTCGGGAGGAGAGCTGAGTCCAAAGATACAATCACGAGTTAAGCATGCAATCCAAATCCTCTTCTAACCCCAAGGCATAACAAACGAGAATTGTAGCAACAAGTCACTAAGCATTTCTTCTTGAACGTTGGAAACTCTTGTTTCGCACTTTGCTCTGTTACGACCATGATTCCCGATGATCAAAAGGTCAGATTATAAATTGCTCCAGTCAGAATGTATAACAAGATGTTATAAACGTTGAGTCCAATAATGAAGACGATCCAACGGTTAGATCTCCGGCTACGGATATTTTCGTGAAGGTGTGACAGGAAAAACCGGGTTGAAACTTCCTATTCTTTTCCTCTTCCTTTTCTCTCTTCCTTTTCTTGAAAAACGGTGGGTGATAAATGCAAATGATGCTGAACTTCTTTGAATAAAAATCAGAATTTTATGGATGTTTAATGGTTGAAATAAAGGGTTTTAATGAAGGAGAATGATTAGGGGGTTATAGGAATTACAAAGCTACCAAGAGTCACAAGGAAAAATAAAATAAAAAGAAAAGAAAGAAGAGAGGCTCTCCTTTTCCTTCAGTTGGCCGGCTGTCAAGCCCAACACACCCACAAAAATCTTCGGCCCAAAACAACAAGGGTCCACGCTTCAAAAAGCCCGCTACGCGATAAATCGATAAATTCCTAAATCGCGCCTAAACTTTGAAAATACTTAATAATGAAAATAATTCAAATAAATTATATTATAAATATAAATATAATGCACACATTAGCACGCCACATGCGATGCAACATTTCATCACCCAAGTCGGTCCAACAACGTTACAAAAACGCTACACGACAAAACTGCATCCTAAACGTCTAAACAAATAACGAAATTAATATAACCTTTAAAATAAATAACTAACAACTTAAAATAATATATATATAAATATATCACAACATATAAATATATATACACATTTTCACAACACGTTCCAAAATAATCTAAATAATAAATTATTTATTTTTACGAAAAATATCATTTTAAAATAAACTAACACCAAAAATAAAGAGTGAAAATTACGGGGTGTTACAATCACTCCCCCTTAAAAGAGTTTCGTCCTCGAAACTTCAAAACAACCAAGGGACAAAAGAAAATACTTTAGACAAAGAACATTAAGAAAACATAAATCGATGAATTTAGTTAAGAACTAAACAACCTTGTAGGTATAAAAATTTGATAACTCAAATAATATATATATTTTATTTTGGAAGACCAAAAGAGTTGTACAGTAAAGAAGCATGGTAACAACCATCCTTTATAAAATGTGAAAGAACCAAAGACAGTATTAGAAAGTTTAAGGAAAAAACTGTTGCACAATAAACTATAGGTAATTTTGTAAAAGAAGCAGGAATAAATATTTACGTAAAATTATAAAAGAATAAATCCGACCATACATAAATATTTTGAGAAAAGAAACGAAGAAGAAAAAGTTCGTAAATAGATAGCCAAACCAATTTAAATAGAGGTAACCACACGGGCTTATACTCCACTTAAAGAGATAAGAGCACTTTAATAAAGAGTAGCTAGCTGCTTTATTAAAATAGCACTTACGAACACAAGTCATGACATATGTTATAAGAGCGTACGCCTCCTAAACATATATATGAAAAATTAAAGTTCGCAAAAGAAAATGAAAACTCTAAAATAAATTTCACAACGACGAAACACTAATAATGAATAGGCGATAAAGTAATAAATTATAAACAACAATTATAAAATTTGCTAAGTCGACACAAATGTGCATGGAACCACCCATTGCAATATAGTATCAACACAACAATATTTGAAAGCCTTCTTATCAAATCAACATTAGAGTTTACTGGAATCACCCAATATAAACTTAATGTCAACTCAAAAAAAGAAATTAAATCAAAACAGGATAAAATACGTCAACTTATCAAATTGACATACAAGTCAAAGGAATCACCCATTATGACTCAATATCAACTCAAACAAGTTTAAAATTTAGACTTATCAAATTGACATACAAGTCAAAGGAATCACCCATTATGACTTAATATCAACTCAAACAAGTTTAAAATTTAGACTGAGTATATAAATTTCGTTTTCAAAGAATATAAAACAGATCAGTCAAAACCAAAGAATTAAATAAGAAGTATTGAAAACAACCAAAATTTTGCTATGAAATGAGAAAGCACTAAATATTTAAACAAGAAACAACAAATTGTAAACGAGATCCTTTCACGTATTTGAGTTCGAAAAATAATGCTAATAAGAAAAGTAAATTAGTAAGTAAAATAAAAGTTGTTGAATGTTATCCTTTAAAACAAAATAGTTTGCGTCTACATTTCAATCTAACACCAAGACAACTCATTAAAGTACTTTTATTTCAAAGACTACAAAACTTATTACCATAATTAAAGGCTAAACAAGGATTAGCATGAAAAATAAAAATATTAAAAGGAAAATATTTATAAATATAGATAGTCAAAGACAGTAAGAGAAATTTGAAGAATATCTTGAAAGACAATTTCATAACCCCTTTCTTTTTCCAAACCATTATAAAACAATTGAAATTAAACGTTTTTCAAAAGAGTATGTCAAAATATTAACAATAACAAAATTTAAAAATCAGAAAATAACTCTAACATAAGTATAAAATTTATTAAGTTCAAAGATCTAAAATATAATTTGGAATATAAATTCAAACTAGAAAGTTTTGTAAATAATAAAACAGATACGTAGTACTCACATAAAAACAACACTCAATTGAAAAAGAATAGAAAATATATACTGTCTCACATAATAACATATACTATCAAGCAACTAGCAAATAAAATAAATGTAATGCAACACACAAGACTATATTAAAATAAAATTAAAGTTTATCTTTAAATTGCAAAACACAAAATAAATTAAACACACAACTAGACCGAGAAGGCTATAAATTACTCCGCTTTCGCTGCGCACTCTGATAAAAGAGAAAATAAATTACATGTAAGAGGCCCTGCAAATAAGATTAACAAACTTGGTAGACTAATTCCACCAATAATACAAGTAACTATACATATAACATATGCTCCATAAGCATGAGAGCACACCACATTCCCATAAGGCTTCCCTTTTACGTACTCTACCCATCAAACTCTCATTATAGTGAAACTATAAAACTTAATTCTAAACAAATTTTATCTCCTATGGCTAACTAATAATTCTAAAGAATCATTAGCAACTCTGTTTCGGAGTTTAGGAGCGTTTTGCTACGATACCAACCGTAACACCCCCGCAATTTCAAAGGCGGAAAAGAAAGAAATAATAATATATTTGATAGGACGATGGCGGAAACATCGTCTTCTAGGAATGTCACTACTACAAGAATCTTGTTTAAATAACTAAGTGATAAAACCAAACATAATTAAATACTATAAGTAAATTAATTACTTAGATTAAAATCGAAAAGAGAAAACTATCTCAAACTAAAGAGAAGTCTAGAACTAAAACCCTAATAGATTATTTCTCGCGTCTCAACCCGAGCCCAAAATCAAAGAAAATCCCCATCAACAAAACCTGCAAAATATACAACAAATATCCACAATCAGTGGGGAGTAACTAGCGGTTCTCCCAGAACAATAGCAATCAAAGCACGATTCAGAAGAAGATTATTAAGAAAGGAATAACATGCAATCATTACATCAATAGCATGCACATAGAAATCATAAAGCTCATAGATGAAACAAGTGATCATCAACAATAAGTAAACATGATAGAGTGAGTGACATAATTCTAATATATATAAATAATAATAAATCAAGAATTCAACAAGTTATTGAGTCGAAACCGATAGGTGATTCGTAAATCACTTCCTAAGGTTTGTCAGATCGCAATCTCCAGGTCAGTCTATGGGCTTACGTTCCCCACTGCCTGTGTCTAAGAATGGCCAAACTCCCGATGCAGGGTAGAACACGCAGAACTCCCTGACCTCTCGGACGACAACAATTAACCCAGGTGTACCCCTAGTTCGCAAAACCGGGTGGTTGGCATGTTCTTCACCGGGGACTACATCTATCCCACCGGATATTCTTATCTCAAAATACAATCATGCATACAAACTAAGTATCATTCATCAAAAATATTCGTCAAAAAGGGATGCCACCCGGCCTTATACCCATAGTTCATCAAAACAGTTCTTCATAATTCCTCAAAATAAATCACTTATAAATTTTCAACAAATATCTCTCATAATAACACTTGAACATCTCCAAACATCATCAATGATAATATACTGGTTTTTACAGCAACCACACTCAATCACAAATACATCACCAATTAACTCTAAATCATATTCATTAAAAGAGTAATAACAATTAAATCATTTTATTCCATAAATCAAACCTAAACATGTGATTACCGAAATGATGCATACTGTATACTACTGAAAATCAGCAACCCAGAATATATTAAATTATAAATTATATCTGATTTACAAGCCTTCAAACAATTTAAAAGTGTATCCTCAATTTCATCACAAAAACACCATAATAATTATGAAACTAACAAATTCGAGCATTAAAATCACACAAAATTATCATATAACCATAATAGCTCTACTGACATGGTAAAATTTTTATTTATAATTTTCGGACTCAAAAAAATATTTTTAACAGTTAATATACAGATTCCTCAAATAAGATATTATAATAATTAAAAATATAAACAGACGCCCAAAAATTACCAAAAATTCAAATAACATGTAAAAACTCACGGAAATACATATTATTCAAATAAATAAATTTTTCTGCCTCTACAAATAATTTCCATGAATTATATACTGACAGAACAGAAATTACAAAAACAGATATATCAATTAAATTAAACAGTAAAAAGTAGGTAAAAATTATTCTAAGGCATGGAATACATTATACGCATGTTACATGATCTAAGAAAAATGATTTCATCAATTTCAACAGTCGTTCAATAATTATTATGAAATTTAGCCAAAAACGCACAAAATACTAATTAAATCAAATAAATATTAAAAATCATGCAAAAATTATTTTTCTCTACACAGTATTCACATAGCATGTGTCACGTATGTTCATGTAAAATTTCGTCAAAAATATCATTCAAAAAGTATTTTAGATAATTCCTAACGTATTAATCTAATACCGAATACTACTCTAATCACTATGATTCTAGGATAACAACTAGTTACCTGGATCGTCGGGAGGAGAGCTGAGTCCAAAGATACAATCACGAGTTAAGCATGCAATCCAAATCCTCTTCTAACCCCAAGGCATAACAAACGAGAATTGTAGCAACAAGTCACTAAGCATTTCTTCTTGAACGTTGGAAACTCTTGTTTCGCACTGCTCTGTTACGACCATGATTCCCAATGATCAAAAGGTCAGATTATAAATCGCTCCAGTCAGAATGTATAACAAGATGTTATAAACGTTGAGTCCAAAAATGAAGACGATCCAACGGTTAGATCTCCGGCTACGGATATTTTTGTGAAGGTGTGACAGGAAAAACCGGGTTGAAACTTCCTATTCTTTTCCTCTTCCTTTTCTCTCTTCCTTTTCTTGAAAATCGGTGGGTGATAAATGCAAATGATGCTGAACTTCTTTGAATAAAAATCAGAATTTTATGGATGTTTAATGGTTGAAATAAAGGGTTTTAATGAAGGAGAATGATTAGGGGGTTATAGGAATTACAAAGCTACCAAGAGTCACAAGGAAAAATAAAATAAAAAGAAAAGAAAGAAGAGAGGCTCTCCTTTTCCTTCACTTGGCCGGCTGTCAAGCCCAACACACCCACAAAAATCTTCGGCCCAAAACAACAAGGGTCCACGCTTCAAAAGCCCGCTACGCGATAAATCGATAAATTCCTAAATCGCGCCTAAACTTTGAAAATACTTAATAATGAAAATAATTCAAATAAATTATATTATAAATATAAATATAATGCACACATTAGCACGCCACATGCGATGCAACATTTCATCACCCAAGTCGGTCCAACAACGTTACAAAAACGCTACACGACAAAACTGCATCCTAAACGCCTAAACAAATAACGAAATTAATATAACCTTTAAAATAAATAACTAACAACTTAAAATAATATATATATAAATATATCACAACATATAAATATATATACACATTTTCACAACACGTTCCAAAATAATCTAAATAATAAATTATTTATTTTTACGAAAAATATCATTTTAAAATAAACTAACACCAAAAATAAAGAGTGAAAATTACGGGGTGTTACAGCGTAAGTCTATAATGGCTAATCTCAGCTCGGAATTTGCTATGAAGGACCTTGAGCCTTTGAGTTATTTTTTGGGCATTGTTGTAGCTCATCATGCAGGTGGTTTGTTTTTGTCTCAGAGTAAGTATGCACTTGAGATTATTGAACGTGCTGGTATGTCTTCATGTAAACCCTCTCTTACTCCAGTAGATACCAAGCCCAAACTGAGTGCTCATGCTAGCACCCCTTATGAGGATCCTTCCCATTATCGTAGTCATGCAGGGGCACTCCAATATCTTACCTTCACCAGTCCCGATATTGCTTATACAGTGCAGCAGGTCTGTTATGATCCTCGTGAGGAGCATATGCATGCTTTTAAGCGCATTGTGCGCTACATCCAGGGTACTCTTGATCATGGCTTGCACATGTATCCCTCTTCGACGTCCAGCCTTATTTCTTACACAGCTGCAAATTGGGGTGGTTGTCCCGATACTTGCCAATCTACCTCGGTTATTGTGGTTTTCTTGGTGACAACTTGGTGCCTTGGTCGCCAAACGCCAAGCCACATTGTCTCCTTCCAAGGTGCTCAAGCCGAGTATCATGGGGTTGCTAATGTTGTCTCCCGAATCTTGTTAGTTACGCAATCTCCTTCTTGAGCTCCATTTTCCAAATCGAAAGCTACTTTGGCGTATTGTGACAATGTTAGTGCCATTTATCTATTCGGTAATCTTGTCAATCATCGGCGTATGAAACACATTGAGCTTAACATTCATTTTGTGCGCGAAAAGGTAGCCGAGGCCGAGTTCGGGTATTACATGTTCCATCTCGTCACAAGATTGCTGACATCTTCACAAAAGGTCTTTCTTAGGTCATTTTTGAAGATTTTCGTGACAGTCTCAGTGTTCGAAAACCTCCCCCTTCGACTGCGGAGGTGTGTTAGAATATTATAGAATATTATTATAGAATATTCTTTGATGTACATAAATCAAGGATTGTGATCCTTGATTATCTCTTGTAATTAGGTTAATTAGGAAACTTAGTAATTGTTTCCTACTTTGTAGCCTAGCCTTGTATATCTTATAGCAATTGAGATTGTGAATCTTTTAAGGAAAACAATTGTTTCAAAAAGGAGAGGTAGTTTTTTGACGAGATTGTTGTCCTAAAGGGTTGTGGGGTTATGGTGCAATAAGGATGAGGTCTTTTGGGTGGCCTTTTCCAGCCGGAGGGCAGAGGTACACTGGGCTAAGGCAAAGAAGAAGAGTGATAGAGATATAGAAAGAGAGAGAGGAGTCGCACGTGACCCATAACCTACAAAAATATAATGCTCCTTAAAGTTGGGACATCCCTTTGGATTACTTGATAGTTGGGACCTATTAAAGACAACCGCTCATAGTTAAGCCCCATAGCGTGAATTTTTCCTTTGTGCCTAATATATGTTAGAATCATTCATCACTAAACTAATTAAACTCCTTGATGAGCTGAAATTTGGTTAGAATTAGAAGTTTATCCTTTTCTTATCTTAATCTAATAACCAAAATATTATTTTACGATAATTAGGATATTTGTAAGAGTTCAAAGACTTCCTCTACTTTCGTGCCTTAACAATCTTAGTCCAATAAGAAAACATTTGGACAAGTTCCCTATCACCGATAAGAATTCAATTATTCTTGTCTCATCGTGTGTACCACTTATTTCTCATTAGTTGGTTGTAATATAATTGAAATTAAAATTACCATTAATGTACCATAGTGATATTATCAGCCAATAAATTGTAAAGTGGTAAAAATCTTCGAAAATACGTAGCAGAGGTATCAATTATAAAATATCAAATTATCAATAAAAGACTCAAATTCACCGAGAATTGGAAACTACTAAAAATGGCTCGGTAGGCCGAACGAACAGAGTAGTCGAAGTGGTGTAGGCGAAGTAGTGGCAGGGGTTTATCGCAGCTTTGGGGACTTGGCACTAGCGTGCCTGGAGCAACTCCCTCGTCTGGAACATGGGCTTTTGATGACCATATGCTAGGCTATTTGGAATGCGAGGAATAGGTGGTTGTTTGAGGGGGAGGTTTGTGATCCCCATCAAATGATGGCCTATGTGCATAAACTCTTGGCGGAGCTTCGTGTGAAAGACCGACATGGGGCGGCGTGGGGTTAGGCTGCTCGGCAATCTTGGTCACCACTTGGAGAGGACTTCGTTAAGCTCAATGTGGACGGGGGATGCGTGGAGGGTTTGGGTGTGTCGGCTGGTGCGGTAATTAGAGGGATGGATGGCAGGGCATTGGTGGCTGCAGCATGAAAGGTGGAGGACTGTTGGGAGCCGTTATTTGCTGAGGCAAAGGCTATGTTGTTTCGTATTCAACTGGCTGTGGAGTTCGGGTTTCGAAATGTGGTTGTGGAAAGTGATTGTCTTCACCTAGTTAACGCAATTTCTTCAAAAGTACGAGGTCGGAGTAGCTTTCGTCTTATTCTTGATGACATAGTTCATGCTAGTAGAATGTTAGATATTGTGTCTTGGAGTTTTGTAAGTAGGAATGGCAATAGGGTTGCTCATGAGCTAGCCTATTGTTTGCCTTGGGTCTTAGGTAGAAAAGTTTGGTTAGTTGATTTTCCTTCTTATATTGACTCTTTGTTGGCTTTGAATAGTTCTTTAAATGATATTTAGTTGCCCTTGTGGGATTTCTTTTAAAAAAAAACTGGAAACTACTAAAAAATATGACATGCATACTGGACACTTATAAGTAACCTACTAACCTATGTCCCAAATGACAAAGCATCAATTTCAAAACTTGTACGTAATTATTGGATTGATCTTTCATTTTGTGTTGTATTTAGTTCTTCCCTTTTATCCTTTGATCAGAATGTATTACTTGGACCTTAGGCTTGAAAAGATCCTTTATAGAAGGTAAATTAATCCATTTCTGGGTGTTATAAATTAATAGTTGTAACTATGTTAATTGATCAATCCATTTCGTTTAATAAACTATTAAAAATTCTACCAACAAACCACCGCTTCTTTTGTAAAAAAAACTCAAATGACATGAAATAAATGACAAAATAATATGAGATTCATGTCATTATTTGTATAGTCCAAGTCATTCTTGTTGAAGTGTATGTCATTACACATGTTATACAATAAGATATGGTGTAGAATGTAATATATTACATCTAAGTCGCACTCATAATCTATTGGTGGCTTCTTTTTTTATTCTTTTTCTTTTTTATTGTCTTTTTCTTTGGGGAAGAAGAATCCAGATTTATAATTTTTTTTACAACGAAATCAGAACTCTTCTTCAACTCCTTAAATACTTCAGCTGAATACAAATAGTTCTTTTTTATTTGAGATGGTATTCCAAAATGCTAATAATCTTGTATAAAACGAAGTAAACCCCAGTTAAATTTGTACATGCAAGCTAAAACATGCGTCACACAAATAGAGATAATAATTGTGGTCTTTGGATGTTAACTAGCTAGTTTAATTAGTTGGTTAAAGTCTAAAAACGTGGTGCTAAAGACTTGATATCAAATCCCGTCTACATTATATGCTTTGGTGGTTCTCTCAACACCAAAAACAAAAAAAAAACAAAAGGATCTAGACAACAATGAAACACGATCAAGGCTTCATAACAGAAAGAGGTACGGAAAGTACATGCATGCATAACATAACATAGAAATTAACGTACACAATAAAACCCTACAACCAAAATCCAATTCAACTTCAACAAACAACTTCCACGATTAACACCCACATGTGACATAAACCTCAACACCTAATGAAAACACTTAATTGGACTAAATCGAGAAATACAAGACCAAAGAAATAAATTACTAGTACTCCAATTAATTGATCTTCAAGGAATAGGAACAAGCCCACCAGTACTACTACTACCAGGAGTACAACCACCACCACCACCCGCTCCACCGCCGATGCCCCCGCCAGTGCCACCTCCAAGACCACTACCACCGAGACCGCCAAAGGTCGGTATCCCGGGACCGAGTCCCTGGAAATCAATAGGGATAATTCCAGCAGCACCACCAACTCCACCAGCTGCTCCAACTCCAGCAAATGAGATGAAGTGTTTGTCATCATCATTAGTACCCTTTGCTACATCTTTAGCTGGATTAGGGTTATTGGTATTTGTAACAACAACGTTGGTAGATTTTTCAGGAGCTACTACTACTACATCCTTCTTTTTGGTTGTCTAGGTTTTTGGGTTTTGGTAATTCTCTTGCTTTGGCATGCAAAAATACCACTAGGGTTAGTACAAGAAATAAAAACCAAATTGACCTAATTGCCATCTCTCTTTTTTTTCTCTTTATTTCTCAATGGGGTTTGAAGTGTGATGAACTTGGGCTCTTGTTCATTTTATAGGTGAAATGAACGGTGGAGGGACAGTTGAGTGTATTAAAATGACCATAAATGGTGTTTGAGCTGTACTGCTGTAGCAACAACATATAGACTAACTATTTTTACAGTTGAGAGAATTTGCATGAGAGCTTCTTGTTAACGGTGAAAAATGAGAGATTCAAGGTTTCTATAGCGTGACACTTGGAACCCTAACTCAGCAAAGTATTTAATTCTATATTGATTGTCTGCCATACCGTAGCTTTTGTTCAGGCTGCAATTTTCTTAATTTGGGTTGTTGGAACAAAGGAAAGTTGCGTGTTTGAAAACAGGCAAAACGACCGGGTTTTTTTAGGGTGATTTCAAGTTGGGTACAATTGGTTCAGTTTAGACTTTAGTATATATGGGGATGACAATTCAATTTGAACTTGATCTTACTTTGACTCGATTTGGTGAAAAATTCGATTCGAAATAAAAAAGTTACGTGAAAATTCGATTTGAATTCTATAGAAAGTCAAGTTTATAAATCTTAACAAATACGAAATGTAGACTATAATAGCCCTATTTTTCAAAGCGTTTATTAAAAGCTAATTATAATTATTAAGTTAATTATGTCTCAAATATTTGTATTTTATTTGGGTTGGAGTATGAATATTTATTTTTGTTGTATTTGTAATATATTTATTTGTTTAATTTTTATGAACTTATTTTTATTATATATTATGGATTTTAGTTATTTAAAATTATTTGAGTGGTATTTGTCGAAAGTGGGAAACTAGAGTCGGTTTCCATCTTTGTCTCTCCTTTGTCGATAAATTGTTTTGAAAGATAAGACCAAACCCATTATATTCTCCATTTCTCTCATGCCTTCTATAAGATTAAAACCTTAAAACCCAAATCACCCTCCTTTTTGTCGATCAAATTGGTAAACCAAAACCCCAAAAGAAAATCTCCAGTGAAACCCTCTCCTCCTCACATCCACTCTTCGCCTACTGCTACTTCAGGCTGCTGCTTACCTCTGCCAGAATTTCTTCCCCCTCCTTACTGCTCGCCGGAGCTTCCTTTTGTTGCCGCCGCTCCTCTGTTCTCTTCCTCTTCGCCGTTGTGCGTGCGGTGCTCCTCGCGTGCCCATGGTGCTGCGGTTCTGCCGCCACGTCTGAGCGGTTGTTGCTGTGCTGTCGGTGCTGCTGCTATTCCATGGTGCCGCAGCCTGTCTGAGGTGGTGCTGCTGGTGTTGTCGTGTTATTGTTGTAGCTTGTGCCCCTGCTCGCGTTTCTTTCTCTTTCCTCCGTTCGCGTGTGTTTGCCGCTGTTGTTGCTGCTTCTCTCGCCGCCGCGCATTGCAGCCGCTACCGGTGTTGCTGGTGGTGCTCCTCGACGGGGGTCACTAGTATTCTCTCTTTCTTGTGCTGATTCGTGTTTGTTCTCTTTCTCCCCTGTTCTGGCTCGTTGCTGCCGATGTGGCCTTGCGCCTACTTTCGTCGCCGCAGACATGTGTTGGTGGTTCATAGAGTAGCAAAGGTAACTGGCCCTCTTGTGTTGTTATCGTTGTTGTAGTTATTGTTGTGGTGGTTGTTGTTGGGTTGTTGCTATTGATTGTTATTGTTGTTGTTGTGTTGTTGCTGTTAGTGGGCAATTGTTGTTATTGTTAGAATTTTCATAGTCTAATGAGTTTACAAAATCAGTTTGTTATTTAGGAGGAAAATGATTCAATAGATTAGATACTTATGTTGAGGATTGATAATTAGATTGGAGATTACGAGTTGTGAATGCTGATTATATGATGATGTAGAATTAGTTTAGAGGATTTAGTAATAACTAGTTGGAATTACGATTGTAAAGGATTTCCAAATTGGGAATTGGTTATGATTATGTTTCCTAGATTAGATTAATTAGAGAGTGGTTCTTAATTATGGATATATTGTTGTGAGGTAAATTGTGGTGGAGCGTTCGAGCTAAGGTTGGTGATCAATAATCGAACATTATTCTTGAAGGTCTAATATTAAGGAATTGGATTGCGGTTCAGGTAACTTTTATGTTCAGTAAAATCATTTACTCATGCCCATGTGTGTGTGGATCTCTTTATTCTGTTGTGATACTTAAGTTCGTACTATGGCCATAGTTATGAATGTGTTGATTGTGGAAACGTTATTGGATAATTATGAATACGCAATTGTTTTGCTGGCTTAGTTTATGAACTGAAATTAGAAAGTGGGCAAGGTATGGGTGGAGGATGGTTACTCTTTTTGACCTGATATGGTCGGCTACGCTCCATAACGAACCCTGGGGGTAGTGTTGCTGGGCTCCATAACGAACCTTGGAGGCAACGTTTGTCCAAGTCTTGTACTTGCCACTGATTTGTTTATGAGAATAAGTTATGCCAGCGTTGTAATGAAAGGAAATGATTTGAAATTAAATGTTTATAACGGGCTGAAGTAAAGGTTACCAGTTTTCCACTCATTTTGGAATTTTGTTTGTTTGTTTTTCTTCTCTGAATTTGCAGGTTGGTATTAAGAGCTCGGAATTGGAAGTGTAGCGAAATTAAGGTTCAGTGTATTGTGGACTGAGTTGTAATTAGATATTTAGTTCAGGACTAGTTATTGATATTTTCATTGTATATCATTTTGGGAATTTAGTTTAATTATTGGTGTAATTAAGGTTATTTTTCCGCTGCGATTTTATTTAATTAAGTGTTGATTCTAGATTTGTGAATGGTAAGTGTAATTAGCTAGCAGCTCGGAAGTGCGGGCTGTTACAAGATGGTATCAGAGCAACCTTGCGATCGTATGCCTAGTTGGCTACCTAGCGAGGGTAAAAGATTCTTGGGATAGCTTGAAATCGAGTTAGGTTATTAGTGGTGCAGAATCGATGATGGGAAATTTAGAAAAATTATTGGGTTGAGTGTTTAAGTGTTTGCGCCTTTGCGTGCGCTATATGAATCTATTTATATGAAGGTTTAATGCCTTGTATTGTCTATGATGTTGTGTATTTTGAGAAAATTGTATGATTTGCTTAAGTAAAAGAATTTTAAACAGGATATCTGCAAATGAGATGACTGGAATCCTATGCCAAAATTTTTTGCCCCTTTTGTTTTCTTTGCTCCTCGATTCTAATATTGAATTGAAGTGGAGATACAAAAGCTGATGGTAGAATTGAGGTTGGATGCCTAATATCTTAGGAGTTTGAGATTTTTGTTATTATAAATCATTGTTCCAAGTTTTGAGGACAAAACTTTTAATCAGGGTGGTAGTATGTAGTAGCGCTATTTTTCAAAGCGTTTATTAAAAGCTAATTATAATTATTATGTTAATTATGTCTCAAATATTTGTATTTTATTTGGGTTGGAGTTTGAATATTTATTTTTGTTGTATTTGTAATATATTTATATATTTAATTTTTATGGAGTTATTTTTATTATATATTTTGGATTTTAGTTATTTAAAATTATTTGAGTGGTATTTGTCGAAAGTGAGAAACTAGAGTCGGTTTCCATCTTTGTCTCTCCTTTGTCGATAATTGTTTTTGAAAGATAAGACCAAACCCATTAAATTCTCCATTTCTCTCGTGCCTTCTATAAGATTAAAACCTTAAAACCCAAATCACCCTCCTTTTTGTCGGTCAAATTGGTAAACCAAAACCCCAAAAGAAAATCTTCAGTGAAACCCTCTCCTCCTCGCATCCTCTCTTCGCCTACTGCTACTTCAGGCTGCTGCTTACCTCTGCCGGAGTTTCTTCCCCCTCCTTACTGCTCGCTGGAGCTTCCTTTTGTTGCCCGCGGCGCTGCTGTTCTGCCGCCACGTCTGAGCTGTTGTTGATGTGCTGTCGGTGCTGCTGCTATTCCATGGTGTTGCCGCCTGTCTGAGGTGGTGCTACTGGTGTTGTCGTGTTGTTGTTGTAGCTTGTGCCCCTGCTCGCGTTTCTTTCTCTCTCCTCCGTTCACGTGTATTTGCCGCCGTTGTTACTGCTTCTCGCGTCGCCGCGCGTTGCAGCTGCTACTGGTGTTGCTAGTGGTGCTCCTCGACGGGGGTCACTAGTATTCTCTCTTTCTTGTGCTGATTTGTGTTTGTTCTCTTTCTCCCCTGTTCTGGCTCGTTGCTGCCGATGTGGCCTTGCGCCTACTGTCGTCGTCGCAGACATGTGTTGGTGGTTCATAGAGTAGCAAAGGTAAATTGCCCTCTTGTGCTGTTATCGTTGTTGTATTTATTGTTGTGGTGGTTGTTGTTGGGTTGTTGCTATTGATTGTTGTTGTTGTTGTGGTGTTGTTGCTGTTACGTTGGTGGGCAATTGTTGTTATTGTTAGAATTGTCATAGTCTAATGAGTTTACAAAATCAGTTTGTTATTTAGGAGGAAAATTATTCAATAGATTGGATACTTATGTTGAGGATTGATAATTAGATTGGAGATTATGAGTTGTGAATGCTAATTATATGATGATGTAGAATTAGTTTAGAGGATTTAGTAATAACTTATTGGAATTACGATTGTAAAGGATTTCCAAATTGGGAATTGGTTATGATTATGTTTCCTAGATTAGATGAATTAGAGAGTGGTTCTTAATTATGGATATATTGTTGTGAAGTAAATTGTGGTGGAGCGTTCGAGCTAAGGTTGGTGATCAATAATCGAACATTATTCTTGAAGGTCTAATATTAAGGAATTGGATTGCGGTTCAGGTAACTTTTATGTTCAGTAAAATCATTTACTCATGCCCATGTGTGCGTGGATCTCTTTATTCTGTTGTGATACTTAAGTTCGTACTATGGCCACAGTTATGAATGTGTTGATTGTGGAAACGTTATTGGATAATTATGAATACACAATTGTTTTGCTGGCTTAGTTTATGAACTGAAAATAGAAAGTGGGCAAGGTATGGGTGGAGGATGGTTACTCTTTTGACCTTATATGGTCGGCTACGCTCCATAACGAACCCTGGGGGTAGTATTGCTGGGCTCGATAACGAACCTTGGAGGCGACGTTTGTCCAAATCCTGTACTTGCCACTGATTTGTTTATGCGAATAAGCTATGCCAGCGTTGTAATGAAAGGAAATGATTTGAAATAAAATGTTTATAACGGGCTGAAGTAAAGGTTACCAGTTTTCCACTCATTTTGGAATTTTGTTTGTTTGTTTTTCTTCTCTGAATTTGCAGGTTGGTATTAAGAGCTCGGAATTGGAAGTGGAGCGAAATTAAGGTTCAGTGTATTATGGACAGAGTTGTAATTAGATATTTAGTTCAGGACTAGTTATTGATATTTTCATTGTATATCATTTTGGGAATTTAGTTTAATTATTGGTGTAATTAAGGTTATTTTTCCGCTGCGATTTTATTTAATTAAGTGTTGATTCTAGATTTGTGAATGGTAAGTGTAATTAGCTTGCAATTCGGAAGTGCGGGCTGTTACATAGACACATAATTGTGCCTTCTCTTTTTAGTACCCAATGATGAAACATTCCTTCGTCCTGATTGGCCCGGTCCAAATAAAGAACAATCCAACAAGTTAAGCCAAAAATCGCTTTTAGAACATGAAATCTATTTATTAATTCTAATCCCAGTTTTAAAAGCTCAATCAATTATTCATGAAAATTAATTGCATTTTTAAAGTGTATTTTCGAAAAGCCCAATTTATTAATCCTGATAATTAGTTATTTTTTTCAATAAATATTAATTATTCTTGACAATTAATTATATTTCCTAAATCAAAAAAATTATGAAAATTAGATTTTCATTCCTTAAGATATCTGATTTTCGAATCTAAAATATATATTATTTAATCCAAGTTAAAAAGAAATCTTTTAACAAGCAAAATCTGGTCAGATCAGTGGTTGCGCGAATCAGTGGTTGCGCGAAGTGTAACCGGATGCGCCAAGCGCACCAGAATGCACGCGCGCAACATCGAGACAGTTAATGAAACATAGAAACTCAAAAGCACCTGTGCTGAAGGAGGAAGCCTGCGCCAGGTGCAGGGCTCGTGCACGGTGAGCATTGTCATGCGTGGAGCGCACGCTCTTGTTATCTTTTACGGGCGATTCCCGATTTTTTTTTCTTATAGATAGACCTCTTGTTCTACGTGTACGTTTTATCACGACACTTCAACGATTTAATAGACTTCGATACGCTTCCATAACACTTTCATGTACGCTTCTAACTACGAAAACACTGCAATTACATAATCAAACACTTTCATTCAAGCTTCAAGATTCTTCCTCATGCGAATCATTATACAAGAAGGCCCACACGACAAATGTATAATTCCTTAGGGTCAGTTTCAATCAATCTTATTATACTAACAATGTACTTTACATGATGTAGATCCTCAAAGAATTCATGTCTTCTTGTATATTCTTCTCTAATCTATAATATTTCTCTTTTATAATTCATTATTATCCATATGCATACAACATGTGTAATGCTTTATTGCTTTCATCACCTCACATGTTTATTTTTGCTAATCAAGACCTAAACAAATGTTCTAATGCTAAATTCAGATAATTTAGACAATTGGATTAGGTTCTCTGAAATTTGACAGTATAAATAACATATCACCAAAAATTAGTATTTTGTGTTTAATGAGCCAATGTAGATTAACTTGTAGATTGCATGAACATATTGCGTGGTTGTTTAATCTAACCCGCATGAGGTCAATTTTAGATTAGATTTGCATAAACTAGACATGCATAGTATTAAGTAGAGGCCACAATGAGCGAATTTGATTCCTGATCATATTCGTACCCTCACCCCATAACTCAATCTTTGGTTCATTGACCAATTATGAAGTAGTGACGGAGAAATCTACATTGGATAAGTCCCTAAGTTGTCTCTATTGTTTCCTGATATCCAATTAGGTTTATAAGTCTTCCTTTAAAGACTTGTTGACGACTTCTTTATTTCAAAATATTTTCAAAGCAAAAACCTTTACAACGAGGTAGGCAAATCCGCGCTTATCTCGTGTAGGCAATATATTAAAATACGCCTACATGACCAAAATCCTATTGTTTGTGCCACCTCATCAACTTATAGATTAAAACTACATCAAATTAGGATAATTATGTTTGTATTATTATATACTTCCTCCGTTTATATTTATTTGCAACACTTACCATTTTTACTTTTTTCAATTTACTTGCAACTAAATCATTGTGCCCCCTTGTTTAAAGTAAATCAGAACAAAGGAAGTATTAGGTAAGATATAGTATGATTATTTTCAAAAACATTACGTGTAGTTTTTGAAATTGATCTTACTATACACATTTTTAAATAATCGGATTGTACGTACCCTACCCAACTTCAAAAAAGCTACTTAGAAGCGGATGTTGGCTATTTGCTAGTTTGACCAACTTTTATTGTTTTTTGACTATTGATTGTCTAGAAACAGAGTGCATTCATCATACACCCGGGTGTACCAAGGCTATTTTTTGCTCATTTACTCATTTGGAGCTCCACCTATTATGTGATTATGCTCATTTGAAGTTTCAAATGAGCAATGAGCAAAACAATAGCCTTGGGTGTACCATGCTCATGGTACACCCGGGTGTATGATAAAAATTCCCCTAGAAACGTGTTTGCCAAAATCGAATGTTGGCTGTTTTATGCAAACTTATCACATTTAAGAATATTGATATTTATATTTATTACTATTCTCCTCTAAAAAATGATGGAAAAAATGATAAATTACTAAAGAAGCAGTATTACTTTCATGTGACTTTGTAACTACAAAGTTAATGCCTTATTCTCAAAATATCAACATAGATTTTTTTCCAAAAGTAAAATAAAACATATATTAGGAAAGGTATCCAATCAGATACCCCATATCACACACATATATACACACACATCACACATACAACCCACTGGAAATCAATTGCTAATGTTTGACAGTTGAAGTTGTATCATCACAATTCACAAATATAATTTACAAGCTCTGATCTCCATGGTTGCGAATCGTGTAGTTTATTTGTTTCTGGTTAATGCGTTGCCATTCTTGTTGCTGGTAGCATTCTTTTGCCTTCTCAAATCATCACCCGGTACATGTTATGAATTTATGATACCTTTTTCTTGTTTCAAATTTCACTTCTTTTTTCTTTGGTCTTTATCCTGAAAATTAAGTAATATCCGAGCCATATCTTCTGAATATTTAGATGAAACTCTATGTTTAAATACATTTCGTAGAGTTCACTCATGGTACACCCGGGTGTACCAAGAGCATGGTACACCCAGGGGTATTTTTGTAATAAATTAGAACTTCAGGGGTATTCGCGGCATTAAATGACAAAAAGCTTCGTCATCATCATCCGTTATTCGAACTCCGCTGAACATTCTTGGCCCAACTGAAGTCCGCACCGGCATTAGAGATCATCGGAGACTTCGAAACTGGCTACATGAATCTCAAGTTCACGAACCCTAGGTCGAGATCGTCGATTTTGTCGGAATTGGAGTTGAAATTTCTCATGATGATTGGGGGTTTAGGGTTTTCCGACGCCATTGTTGCTCATTTGTTCTGTTGTTGTTGTTTTGCTTATTGTTGCTCATTTGTTCTGTTGTTGTTGTTGTTGTTGTTTCAATTCTTCTCTCTCTCCTCCTTCCAAACCTTCCAAACACAACAATGGAGATATGAAATTCGCGAAAAAAAAAAATCCAGATCTAAAATTCTAATGTTTTTGGTTATTTTACATGATCAGGAATGAGCAAAATTATCATTGTAGGAATAAGCAAATGTATTCTGCAATAATTTTGAATTCTAATGTTCAAATGAGTCAAGCATCTATGCTCATTTAGAATGATTGAAGATCGAGAAAGAAATGAGCGAATTGCTGATGAGGAAGATGATGATGAGCAAATGACAAAGTTTGCTCATTTGGGCAAAAGTGTTTGCTCATTTTCTTAAATGAGTAGAAATGCTTGCCTATTGAGAATGTTTGCTCATTTGCTCATTTGCTCATTTTGCTCATTTGTTCATTTTGCTCATTGCTCATTTGCTTATAATGCTCATTTGCTCATTTGCTCATTTTGCTCATTTGCTCATTTTGCTCATTTGGAGAAAATAGTCTTGAGTGTACCATGAGCATGGTACACCCAGGAGTACTATAAATTTTCCCCATTTCGTACATGCTGACATTAAAAATTAGACGTGATTTTACATATTCAATAAAGTTATTTATTGTGTTTAACAAATTAGTGGTTTCCACTTTATTGCGTATTATATAAATATAGATTGAGATAATATATAACATCACTTTATTGCGTATTATATAAATACAGATTGAGATGATATATAACATATCTTCACTTTAGTTTAGTTGTTTAGGTATTTAACATTGAACACATACATGATAACAATCCCGATATAGATCTAGTTAATTTGATGGATAATAAGGGGGTGAAAATATAATAACACCCTTACTACAAGACTATATATAGATATTTTTGCCCCCAAATAAACATAAGTGCGGCTATCAACAATATTGCGAGATTATAGACATTTACAGTTTCTTTAGTTCTCCACCAAATAATTTGATGTTTACTGTTTTTCTAATAAGATTAGTTCAAGATTTAAAGTACCTCTTCAGAGTAAAAGATTGAAGGTGGGACTTTTGGTTTGACCTTCAATTCAAAGGGAATGCTTGGTTTAGGCAAAGGCAATGCTTTTCTTTTTTCCCTCGATTCTTTTGATATTTTCACCCTGTTACCACCATTTTTAGATGTCAAGTAACATTCATTATGGTACATTGAATTGGACCTCAAAAGGTTTAATTTTGCTTTAATATAAGGGCCCAACATGAATATAAAGTCCATTAAGCGAAGTCAACGAAAGTCAAGGTCAACGAAGGAAGAACTTCTAGACCACCAGGAGATGAAAGTCAAGAACAGTAAAAGGACAAACATTTAGAGAACAATCATGAAACGGTTCAACATGAAGAGGAACGTGCACAATAGGGTGACATTTATTCAGCGCCAGAAAGAGATTTGAATCAAATATGATTCAAACATTTTCCCTCCCTAGCACGTATGGAAGTTACATATTATGTTTCTCTATAAATAGAGGAACCATCATCAAGCAGAGAACAACGAACAACACATCAAACTGCATTTCTTCTTTTCTTAGCGTAGCCTAGCCTTAGTCTAGCCAACCCCCTTCTGGGGTTATAGTTTAGTTCTTTAGACGTAGAACATGTTCTGGCGCCAAGATCTCTAATTTTCCGATTGAAGCAAGGAACCATGGAGGTAACAACCTTCGTGTCTTCCCTTTAGTTGTCCAGCCTGGCTTATCCTTTTATGTGTTGTAAAATCTTTCTCAAAGTTTGTGGCATGTATGGGAATGTTATGCTTTAATTAAAAGATTAATTATTGTTTGCTCTATATATTGCATTTCGCCTGAATCTAATAGGCGTTGTAGTTTAATCATTAATTAAATTGCAACAAAGTACGTTAGCAAGGTTTTCTCTAATTAAAACCGGTAACCCCCAGAGACTAAGCCTCCCAAGGCATTCGGTATCAAACTATTGGATGTGCATTGACTTGTTTGCAAGGTCAACGAACTGATTTTGCACCAACAAGTTTTTTGGCGGCCACAGTGGGAGGAGAAGATACATAATAAAATTGTGAAATTTCTTCTTCATACTTTTGCAAATTAACTGTAGAAAACAATTATTGTTGTTTTTGTGAAAAATGCCGCAAACATTTTCTATGAAGAATAAGGAAGTTGCTCAAGATGAACCGGGTTTCCACAACATGGAAACTAGTTCTTCAATCCCTCCAGAGACAAGGGTGCATGGTAACAATGGTGAACCAATTCATCATGTTCATGAGGAGTCCGTTGGAGATACCCCACAAAGGGATAACTCATCTCCAAGTAGTACTGGTCGTGGACTTATACACCAAATGTATGGAAAGTTCACGGAGGTAGTAAAGAATTTGCTATTAGAAGCCAGAGAGAGTCAGAGACAACAGTTTGACTCTGACTACAAAACTCTAGCCCATGAGTCTGCCATAGTCTTCACGGATATCCTTCAAAGGATAAGTGAAGAGAATAGAGATATTAACTCTAGGAAAATTGATAGGATACTTGTAGATATCAATGATACTATGAGTGCAACTTTCACGGCAATGTCCAAGTCTCTTGCTACTGAAGTAGTTACTCGCCTAGAACCACTAGTCGAAAAACACTATCAGTTAAATGAGAAACTAGTTAAGGCCTTAGAAGAGGTCCCGTTATATAGAGCAAGGGGAAGTTGTGGCACATCGCCAGACGTTCCTCCAATAGGTTACCCTCCAAGGGTACATTTCTCCAATCCTGAAACTAGAGATCCACTTATCTCAAGCGACCCACAAACTTCCTCCCATGTGCATCACACAAGGGCAATACCCTTGAGCCATGGAGAGGGTAATCATGAAAATCTTAGGAGAAGTGATGGAATGGCAGCGGGCGTGGAGCCAAGCTGGCACCAGGCATTAGGACATCATCAACCTTCGCTTTCCATGGGTGGTGGACAAGTTGGTGACAACACACACCAACCTTAATCATCACAAGGAGGACAGAGGCAAGGTAATTTTGTTGCAAACAATAATAGTACACCATATGCATATACGCCTCCTAACCAACCAACTATGGCTGGTATTGCTTCTACACCTTATGCTTATATGCCTCCTAACCAACCAACTATGGCTGATACGCCTCATTATGGGAATATTCCAGGGTATGGTCAGCCCCAAGCTCCATTTTCTCAAGCAACTGGTGCTTATCATCAGGGGATGCCCACAAATAGATATACATTCCTACCACAAATGGCACAAGGAGCAGCCAATCCTACCTTTATGCACAACCAGGAGATCCCTATGGGAGGTTATCAAAATCAACCTTTCAATCCTAATCCTAACCCTGCATATGATCATACAGGAAACATGGGGTATGGGAATATGGGACACCCAAGAAGGCATCAGGATCCATTGGCAGCACAAGTTGAGGCACTAGTCCAAAGATTAGTAGGGGATACCTCTAAGAGAAATCAGAGGCAAATAGGTCAAAAACCTTACCCACAATGGATTGATAGAGCAAATCCATTTCCTAGAACGTTTAAGATACCTGACTTTACCCTGTTCTCTGGAAATGATAGAGTTTCTGCTGAAGAACACTTAGTTAGGTTCAATTGTCAGTGTAGAGAGGCAGCTGACAATGACTTCTTAAAACTTAGAATGTTCTCCATGTCTCTTACTGAGACTGCTTTTTGGTGGTACACTAATTTTCCACCCAATTCTATCCATTCCTAGCAAGATATGCAGGTGCAATTTACAAATCATTTTGCACGCATTGAGCCAGGAGTGACTTTAAGTGATCTAGCCAGAATCCAACAGAAGTTAGGGGAGTCTGTGGAAGATTACCTATCTAGATTCAAAATGGCCAAGATTAGGTGTCATGTTAGCATTCCTGAAAGAGAGTTTATACAAATGGCTCTAGAGGGAATGTTAATTCAGTTTAGGAAAAGGTTTGATGGTCATGCCTTTGGCGATTTTATTAAATTAGCAGAATTGGCTGTAAGGTATGAAAAGAACCTACAAGCTGAAAGTGCAGCAAGGCACCAGAGCTTCTTTGCTCAGAATGAAGAGCCCATCCACTTTGAGACTGCACAAGAAGTGGACGTGGCAGAATTAATTCAGGGAGTACCTTATAAATATTCTCCTTTAGAGAAGAAAGAATTTATGGCGCCAAAGGATATGAAATCTGGACAAAAGAGGACATATATACTTTTGATGCCAAGAAAGCTAATTCTATCTTTGACTGGTTATTATCTAACAAAAAGATAAAATTGGTAGGGAGACATAAAGTAAGAACTGATGAAGAAGATAAGGGTAAAAAATACCGTAAATGGCATGATGCAGTAACTCATGATACTTCTGAATGTGTTGTTTTTAGAAACAATATCCAGGATGAAATTGATAAGAAAAATATCATGTTTCCTGATGATGAAGATGTGAATGTAGTTAGAATAGATGAACCATTTGAACTATTATGTGGTATGGTAGAAGCTAATAATGCGTTTACTGTTACTTTGCAGGCATCTCAAGCTACTGAAGTGGGCAACCAGCTCTTCAACATATTGCTTGATGAAGGAATCTTAATTATGCCAAAAATAGCCAATGAAGAAGGGCTGGAAGATATGTGCAGATGGCACATGAATGGGTCACATACAACAGACCAATGCCAAGTGTTCAAAGGATTCCTAACTAGGCAATTAAGTCTCAAAATACTGATTGTTTCAGAAATGGAACAACATGCTATGGAGCTAGAACAATATAGGACCAACTTAGCCAAAGCTAAGGCGCTTGCTAAGTCCAACCCAACTCCAAACCTGGAGATGCATGAGGAAAGAGCTAAAACCTATAAGGAGACTGCTCAGAAATTCCCATTGCAGACTAAGGCAATAGAAGGGTTGAAAGCTCTGAGGAATGGAATGTGCTCACAGTGTGCAGACAGGCTAACTTTTGAAATGGTTAGATCTCAGATCATCCCAAATGATCCTGCCTATGTGCCTGCTTATCAACGTCCATTCCAGAAAAGGTCCAGAAGTCAAGGACCAAGAAAATATGGTAGTCCTAGTCCAGACCCTTCCTCAAAAGGAAAATAAAGGGAGCCAAGTCAAACTCCTGTGCCCAAAATTCTTAAAAGAAGGGTGAAGTCCCATGTGGACCAAGGGGAGGTAAAAATGAAACCAGCAGTTAAGCCAATGCCACTATAAAATGTCCAAAATTTGCCCAAGAGTAGGACATCAAAGATGAAAGAGCTGAGTGCAAAAGCTGCTGCAGCAAGGGCTCAAGTTAGCACTTAAAATGTGCAGGAGTCCCTTATTGCAAACATAAGAATAGATGAAGAGGCGCTACAAGCTGGTATTACTAAATTGTTACCTCTAGAAGAGGAACAACGTGGTGAATCATCTATAAAGCATGATAACCAGCCGCCTCAAGGAGTTGACTCTCTTATGAAAGAGATACCAGGAAATGGCTTTAATGAGGATTATGATTCAGAGTTTGGATATGAGGATTTAGACCTATTGGTGTTAGACAGTGACTTGATGTTGGATGGAGACCCACTGATGAATGAGCCTCAAACAAAAATGGGAGAGGGTCAAAACGTGCAGTGTAATGTGGTCATGCTACCAACAGAGTTTAAAAAGTCAGAAGACCAATCAGACTCCCAGACCAACACCACATCATGGGCAGATGAAGTTGACAATGAATAGAGGGCAGGTAAATTTAAAGTTACTTCTTCCCGAAGTTTGTCATCTTATTTAAATGCACCTCATAAGAAAATACCTAGCAAGACATCTCTAAAAGCTAACCTAGAGAAATTAATCATAGATAAAATCTTTAGGTAAGTTGATGTTGATAATAAGCACACTAAAGCATTATTTCTAAATATTGATTTTGAGGGAGTTCGTTTAGGCAAAGTATTGGTTGACACTGGAGCTACTATTATTATTATGCACAATATACAAATCAACATAACTGGTTTTTCTGGTTTATCAGAAAAAGTGGAAGGAATGGCAATCTTAAAGATAAGGGTAGGAACTAAAACTACTTATACTGGTTTCTTCATAGTTGAAAGTGGCACTAATTATAATGCAATACTAGGAAGAGACTGGTTACATCATAACTATGTTATTCCATCATCACTCCATCAAGTCTTGATCTTGTGGAATGGTGACACTTATGAAATGGTTCAAGCAGATGACAAGTTTGTCTAATTACATCTCCTGATTATGTTTTTATTAGGGACTCTCTAAAGTCAGTTCCTACTATCAAAATTGAGGTTGCTCTACAACTTGAGTCACAAACTCACCAAGAGATAGAAGACTTAGGTGCAATTCTCATTGAAGAAGTCGAGGACGTCCCAGAAGTTGAAGACATTCAATCAAAATATGAATATGTTTAACAGGCGCCAGATTATGATCAACCCTTAACTCTTATTAGCTTATAGAGTTAGGATGTATTTTTCTTATTAAAAGTTTATAATGATTATAAACCAAGAAGAATCTTTGTAAGGGTTAACCTATTAAGTTATGAAAAACTTAGTTTTTAGAAAATACCAAGAGGATTTTCTTATAAACTCTAATGCATGTTGCTCAACTTTGTAGAAAATATGTTTAACAGGCGCCAGACTATGATCAACCCTTAACTCTTATTAGCTTATAGAGTTAGGATGTATTTTTCTTATTAAAAGTTTATAATGATTATAAACCAAGAAGAATGCTGTAAGGGGTTTACCCCTATTGTTGATCAAGTTATGAAAAACTTAGTTTTTAGAAAATACCAAGAGGATTTTCTTATAAACTCTAATGCATGTTGCTCAACTTTATATGAAACTGAATCCTTCGACGAGGAGGATGAGAAAGTATGGGCTAAAAGTGAGGATATTAAACAGGAAGTTCACGATCCACTAGAGGAAATAAATTTAGGGGACGATGAAAATCCACGTGTCACTTACATAAGTAAGCTCCTCACTAACCAAGAAAAACAGGAAATCATAAAGATTCTAAAAGAATTTAAAGACTGTTTTGTATGGGAACATCATGAAATGCCTGGCATTGATAGGCAAATAGTAGAGCACAAACTACCTATCAAGGAAGGATTTAAGCCTGTGGCACAAAGTCCTAGAAGACTAGCGCCTGAATTGACAGAGCCTATACAAGAGGAAATAGACAAACTCCTCAAGGTAAAGTTCATAAGGCTTTGCCAATATGCTGACTGGATCTCCAATATAGTTCCAGTATTTAAGAAAAATGGCAAAATACGAATCTGCATTGACTTTAGGGATCCGAATAAAGCTACACCTAAAGATCAATACCCCATGCCGATGGGCGATCTCCTAATAGATGCGGCATCAAGATATGAATACATATCTTCTATGGATGGGTATGCGGGATATCACCCGGTTAAGGATTGCACATGAAGGCGTAACAAAACAACCTTCAGATGTCCAAAGTCATTAGGCTTGTTTGAATATGTGGTCATGCCATTTGGATTAAAAAATGCTGGAGCCACATACCAACGAGCAATGGACGCAATCTTTAAGGATATGATTGGTAAGATCATGGAAATCTATGTGGATGACATACTTGTAAAGTCAAATGACTTTTTAAGACATAATGAGCATTTGGTTAAGTCATTCACGAGAATGAGAGAATATCACCTAAAAATGAATCCACTCAAATGTGCATTTGGAGTTAAAGCTAGTAACTTTTTAGGATTCCACATTCACAAAAATGGAATGGAAATTAACCAGAACAAGGCAAAGGCAGTATTGGCAGCCAAGCCACCTTCTAATAAGAAGGAATTGCAAAGATTCCTTGGACATGTCAATTATGTTAGGAGATTCATGGCTAATTTAGCTGGAAAAACTAAAAAGTTTTCACCTTTGCTAAGACTAAAACATGAATCAGAATTCAAATAGGAGGAAGAACATCAAAAAGCCTTTGACCAGATCAAATAAGATTTGGCAAATCCTCTTGTATTGATTCCTCCAAGGCAAAATGGAAAACCACTAAGACTGTATCTATCTGCTTGTGAAGATTCCATTGGTAGTCTTCTTACTCAAGAAAATGAAAAAGGACACGAGCAGGCCATATTCTATCTAAGTAGAATCCTACATGATATAGAAAAAAGGTATACCATGGCAGAGAAATGATGTTTGTGTTTATATGATGCATCAATTAAACTCATACATTATGTCTTGGCCTTCACAGTAGAAGTAATATCTCCAACAGATGTCATAAAATATATGATATGTCAACCTTTCATAAAAGGAAGGTGAAGCAAATGGAGTTTACATTTACTACAATTCGACCTCATATATGTGCCACAAAAAGGCGGTCAAAGGTCGGGCTCTAGGCGATTTCTTAGCAACCCATCCCTTCTTTGTGACTCAGGAATCATTGATGAAGACATCCTTCCATGGGTCTTATTCTTTGATGGATCCAACACTAGAGAAACAACAGGAGCTGGGATATATTTTTTTTATCGCCAGGTGGGATCCCAACTAAGCTAGCAGTAACCTCAAAGGGTCCATGTACCAATAATAGAGCTGAGTATGAAGCTTTATTAATTGGATTGGAGATGCTGTTATAAATGGGCGCAAAGAAAGCAAAGATATATGGGGATTCCTAGTTGGTCATTTGTCAAATGAATGAGGAATTCAAGAGTATATCATCAGTATCACAGGAATGTGGAAAGAAGGCCCATAAGTTATCTAAACAATTTTAAGGAATTACTTTCATACACATTCCCAGAGAAGAAAACAAAGTAGTAGATCAATTGTCCCCAAATAAGCCTGCTAGAGGGAGATACCTTCACAAAATGAAGATATCATTCTCCAAGAGAAGATCCTAGAGCCTCTCAGTGAAACTGATAAAGAAATATCAAAAACATATTGAAAGTCTATAGAATTTCAATATTAAGAGAGGAAAATGACTGGAGAGATAAAATTATTCATTATCTCCAGAACCCAAGTGGGACAAAAGTGCCAAATAGAATCAAAATGGAAGCAACTAAGTTTTATATACAGTTTGGTGAACTACACAGAAAGGATCCATAATGATTACTTTTAAAATGTGTGGATGTTGGGGAAGCTCTAATCCTCATGGCAGAAATTCACCAAGGGCTATGTGGTGCTCATCAAAATGGCCTAAAAATGAGATGGTTGTTGCACGAGCATGGTTTCTATTGGCCCACTATGAGAAAGGATTGTATAGATTTTGCTAAAGGTTGTAAAAGATGTCAGAAGTTTGGACCTATCGGTAGGGCACGGCTTGGAACTTAAGTACATTCTTAAACCTTTGCCATTTAGAGGATGGGCAGTAGATGCCATAGGAGAAATCAATCCTGCATCCTCTAAGAAGCATTCATACATCCTAGTGGTGACTGATTACTTCACCAAATGGGTGGAGGCTCAGGCTTTCAACAAGATCAATACCCAAGTTGTAATAAATTTCTTGGAAGAAAAAATCTTTACAAGATTTGAAATTCCAGAAACTATCACCTTTGATCAAGCCACAGTCTTTAGAAATCCTGACCTACTGGATTATCTTAATCAGTTTGGGATTACTAAGTTGCATTCAACACCTTACTATGCTCAAGAAAATGGTCAAGTTGAAGCTACCAATAGGATCATAGTAAAAGGGATCTCAAAACTCATAGACAACTAGAAGAAAATGGGATGAGTTGTTGCTATATGCCCTATGGGCCTACAGGACCTCTAAAAGGGAAGCAACAAGAGTTACTCCTTTTAACTTAGTTTATGGACACACTCCAGTGATCCCAGCTGAAGTGAATGTAAGATCATCAAGGGTTGCCCAACAAATGGGATTATCAGGAGATGATTATTCACAGGCAATGAACATTGAAATTATGGATGCTCTAGAGACTAAGGAAGAAGCTTTAGCCAAAATGAGAATCCAAAAGGAAAAAGTTGATAGGGCCTACAACAAAAAGGTAGTGCCTAAAGAATTCCAGGAGAATGATAAGGTTTGAAAAATATTTCTGCCGTAAGCAGCTTACAAAGATCCACAATTAGGGAAATGGTCACCTAAGTGGCAATTTCCCTTTATCTATCATTCATAAGAAAATATCTGGAAATGCATATGTATTAAAGGATATAGATGGCAAC
The DNA here is from genome assembly GCA_947648045.1 of Beta corolliflora. NCBI lineage: Eukaryota > Viridiplantae > Streptophyta > Magnoliopsida > Caryophyllales > Amaranthaceae > Beta > Beta corolliflora. The sequence goes on from CANSZD010003292.1 coordinate 88,859, forward strand.
ATAAGAGATAGAGCCTTGAATGGCAAATTTCTACAGAAATATCATCCATCTATATGGGAACAACATGTCCTATGTTTTAACAAAAACATGCAGAATTGTTTCAAACAGCAATGGATCATTAAAATTACAACATTAATAATAATGTTACATCTTTGACATTCCAACATTGTCTAACAGCTAAACTATGGTTTTTAATGGCTGACCAAGCATTACAAAGTTTTTCCTTCTGAAGGATCAAGCTTTGCTGTACAGCCATATCATTCAATATCTCTTGCCTCAAATGGGCAAGCTTGGTTCGCCCTTGGTGTAGCTTTTTCTCTTCAATATCAATGGAGTTTTGGAGTGAAGAATTTTCATTGATAATGTTGGTCTCCTCTTTATTTATCTCAGTCAGGCGATTCTGTAGAGATTGCCTTTCCTCACAAGAAGCTTCAACTTCGATCAAAAGAACTCACGGAATCTTGGATCCGTTTCTTAAAGTTTTTGAAGGATTTGGCTTGAGCTTCCAAAGAAGTCTCCTCTTCCTGAATTTTTTGAACTGAGAACTTTGGAGATTGAACTCTTGTTTCAGCATTGCATTGTTGAAGAAGGAGAGTTTCTTTGACGTAATCAAGACAAGGTATCCAATACTCAAAACCTTGAGAAATCAGGGATTCCAAGATCTGTTTAAGTGTCTGTGCAGAAGCCTGATCATAAGGGTTGTCTGTTAAAGTCAAGCAGAGATCCCAGATTTTGTCTTCTTGTTTTATGTGCTCAGGAGACTCATCATTGGAGGAATGATCACCGCTAGCAGAGGCAGGTTGATCCCTCACAATGATGGATGTTTGCAGATTAACCTCTTTCCCTCCATCAGACTCTTTCATCACGCTTACTTCTTGAGTGCTTCCCTCTGCATCATAAAGAAGAGAAATCAAGTTAGCAAGAGAGTGAAGTATGGTATCATGAGTATATGGACTCATATAGAGAAAGTCTAAAATGAATTAATGAGGAAAGAAAGGCAGACCAGTCCCAGAAGTAGATGTTGAAGTTGATGAAGAACCTTTGCACGCAGAGGTAATCATAAGCTCAGTGTTGCTCCGTAAAGGTGTAACCTCTAAAGGAATAACACTTTCTGGAACTCCACTCCCAACAATAGGAGATATTGCCTCAACATTTGTTGAATCAACATTTGAGCACGGAACTTAACATCTAAAGGACTTGACTCCAAGGGATCTTCATTAAGCGATGAAATAAGTCCTCATCGGGAGATTCCACATGAAGATGATCGGTTTCTTCCAATTTGGGGGGCGTACTTCCATCCAAAGGGAAGTAGCCACATTCTCTAGCTGCGGGGCGACATCATTGGAAGGAAAAGTGGGATGATTGATGACAGATTCATCAACGGAACCACCCTTTGAATTTATCTGCGGGGTATTTGCCTTGGAAGTATCTCCTACGGGGTGAGTGGCGAGCCGGGGAGGCGATAACTTCTCGGAAGAAGGATCACTAGTAGTCTTGGGCTCAATGTCATCAGCACCAGAAGGATCTGGGATTAAATAATCAGTATTCCAAATAAAAAAGTGAAACTCCTTATAAAAAGAGTAAAGGTGATATTCATACTTGCTTTGACTCCTGAGAGTTTCTTTTTGAAAATTTGAGATATGGTCTTGTCATCATCCTCATCAGAGGATATGATATCTTGCGGTATCTTCGAAGAAGCTTCCATCTTGGGACGTTTCTGTTGGAATATCGCAAAGGCTTGGAGGCGAGTGGCGGCTATAGTCTCTCTTTCGGGAGCTTTCTTGAGAGAATCGGTTTGATCCACTGGTCCCATGATATGCATGTCCTTGGAAGCAGAGAGACAATTGTAATCCCTCTTCCTTGCAGCTCTCTTGAAAGGGTCAATCTGCTCCATTGGCCCTATGGATTGGATGTCCTCCACAGTTTGGACATCTCCATAGGAAGCCCCCTGATCATAAGCAGCATCATCTTCATCCTCTGAAGATGTATGAGGTCGAACCCTTTTGTCTATGGTGTTCCGGTAGAGTTTGTCATATCTAGAATCTATTGTCATACCATCGAGGCACTCATAGCTTCTTCTTGCCGGCTTTCACTAAAAGTCAAAAGAAAGCACAAGGAAGATTTAGTAATGTTCATTCTGTTGAAAGTTACAAAATAAGCGAGGAAAGAAATTACTTACGCCCTAAGAAGAGTTGATTCTCAAAGTTCGCCAAAGCATCGGAACATGTTGAGTTATTTGGGAATACATGATCCCACCACTAGTGGAAAAAACCTTATATGACACAACAAAGGCGATCCGGTTCTCTCAAACCGGATCGGTAAATCCACCAAATTATGGGCGCTAAATTTTGGGTCAATTAAGCGATCCAATTGGGAAGAAAACCGGATCGATTTTCATTAACTTGATCCAGGTTCGTTCCAGCCAGGATCGGTTACCAAAATCAACGGCCCGAAATGAACGGCCCACTTCACTTATATTCACGCTAACAGTACACCTCTCTCATTTCACCCTACCCGGACCCCTCTCCTCTCACTCTCTCTCCTCAACATAACATTCCACTTGCCTTTCATCTCTCACCTCTCCCCTGGCCATCTTTCTCCTCCCATTAAACCCTAGCAAACGAAATTCATCTTTCTCTCTTTCTTTCTTTCTTTCTTTCTTTCTTTGAGCATAATAGAGAGAGGGGTCGATCCAAAAACTGCGAATCAACTCAGCCATAGTTCTTCACGGATAGTCATATTTGCTTGATTTTCAGCTTTCTTGGTGTTTTTTTCTCAGGTACTTAAATTCTTCTTTGTTTCTTGCTTTTGTTCTTTGATTAGTTAGTAAAAGTTTGAATCTTTTTTTTGCTTTATGTGAATCTAATTTTTGAGTTGGTTAGTGCCCAATTGAAGATGTTGTTTGATTTCTTGTGTTGGTTGCCATTTTTCGTTTAATTTGCAACTATTTTGTGTACCCAATTGGTGGATTTGAGCTCCATGAGAACCCTCTTTTGAATCTAGCGAATGGTTGGTGAATTTGAGGAAATTAGGGGTTTAAGACATCTAAGGTAGTGTTAGTTGGGGAGTAGTTCAGATTTGACATTTGATTGACCTTTGGTTCAAATTTGATAGTTTATTGGATTTTTGGCAAGAATCTTGGATGCCCTGAAAGTTCATATTGAGTGAATTCAATGAAATCTTTAAGTGAATATCTTTAACCGCCATCTTTAAGGTAGTGTTTGAACATCCCAAATAATGAAGAAAGCAATAGAATGCTATTGTTAAGTAACATATTTAATTATTATTATGTAATTGTTTTACACTTTGCAATCAACCAAATCTCATTATGATCAAATTCCTTCACTTTACTTTACTTTTCAAGCAATTAGTAACACTTTGGGAAATTAATTAATTAGTTAGGTGTTTAGTTGAATTTGAATTAGTTAGGTGTTTGATGGGTTTATTAGTTAATTTTAAAATGAATTTATATTTGAATTGGTTACTTTAGTTTGATTTTATGTTGTTTATGTAATGTTTTGGCTCTAATTAGTTCATGTTGTGTGATCTGGCTATGTTCATAATCATTGATGAATTCGGGAAGGGGGTTGTGTGTGCAGCGGCCGGCAGGGGATGTGCAATGCACGAGGGGGATGGAAGGGGATGTCGGGGGGTGTGCAATGCGGGGAGGGAGGTTGGCAAGGGATGTGAGGGGCGGTGCAATGCAGGAGGGGTGGCGGGAGAGGTCGTGAATAGTGGATATGTGAAGGGGGGTGCATGTGGAGGTGTGTGAAGGGTGGGAATTCTTGCTATTCTTGGTATTCTTTGCAAATTCTTGCTTTCCAAGTATATATCTTCCCGGGGTAAGATTTAAAATCAACTTTTGTATCACATGTAACTTGACTAATCAATCATCATAATGCAATATTCTTGCCGCAGGCTTCGTCTCTTGCTTTCTCCTCTTTGTTGTTATGCCAAACCGGGCCGGCCGATGAACTACGCGTACGCCTTGCGCGGTGGTGTCTTACGTACGCTAATTTGCATATCACTTTTTATAATGGAGATACATGAAAATGGAGGATGCATCGTTTGTTTATGTACTGTGCCTTTGCTATGCATTTTGGTTCAGTATGGCTCTTCTCTTCTTCTTTACAATACTTTATCTATGTTGAGGATCTTGGTAAGTAACTAGAATCTCAGCAGGATGAAGATCATGTTGCAATCATGCTATGTGCTGATTGAGACTCAATTTCTCATGGATTATAGATCTGTAAATTGTTTGTATATACACAAGAATCATATGTATAGATCAATAAAACAAAGTAGATTTTTTTAAAAAATGGAGGTCTGATTGTGACTCATGCTATGTGCTGATTGAGACTCAATTTCTCATGGATTATAGATCTGTAAATTCTTTACATATGTTTAGGGCTTAAAAAGAAGACTTTATTGGTCTCTTGGCTTTTTTTTCATAAATTCAAACAACTTTAATTTATTCATATACATTTTGAGTGATAATTTAGCTCTTATTCTTAAGTACTTCTTGTACAAAAGTTATGTTGTTTGAGTTAATATCTGAAATTAATTTTTGGATTGTAGCCTCTTCTAGTGGTATATCATCTTGTGGTATGACTATGCCAAGGGGTCGAAATATTTGCCATGCTCCAGAGAAAAATGTTGAAATACTTTTGGTATGACTATGCTTTGGAGAAATTTGTTATGAATCATGATTGTCTCCTTACTAGAGTAATTAGTAATTATACTGTGTGAGATGGAATGTCTTGTGATCTCCGCTTTTCCTTTTTTGGGGGTTTTTTTTTTAATTTGTGAATTTATAAATGAACTTTTAGTTTCAGAATTTATACTCCTTGGAAATTTATCTACAGGTCATTTAATAAGTTGCTAGGTTGTGTATGATTTATGAAGCTTACATGAAATACAGTCTGTTTATGTTGCTTCTTGTTATAATATGTGTGTGGTATTGTTGCTGTAAGTTTGTTACTTGTTATTTTTGGCACTTGCTCTTAGAAGATTGTTCTGGCTTTTGATTTACTTGTTGAGTAGTTCTTTTTTTTTCTCTGGGTGTCAAACTTGTAGCTTGTTACTTGTTGTCAGCCTTCCTTTTCCTGGATTTGTGGGTTTTGGGTAGTCAATTGATGTTATAGAAGTACTAAATTTGGTTTATGATTTCATATTTCTTGGATGCTTTGTGCTTTGAGTGTTATATTTGCTTACTTCTTTTTGGATTTCTTGATGCGTGTTTTCCTTTTGGTGTTGGTGCATGTAATCCTGGTTAATGTAGTTATTAAGAAATTCTGCTGCCACTGATTAAAACTTGTAGCCGAGACTAATAGCTCCTGACTTGATCTGCTGAACTTTGAACTACAATTACCATGAAGTTGGCAGCTAATGGAGAATGTTTGGTCATAGAGACGACAACAACACCGTTGTTGTTTGCAAACAGTACTACCATAGATCTACATAAGTGTTGTTAGTTGTGACCTAAAGCTTCTTTTATATTTAAATCACGACCTATTGGGTGACCTCTATGAAAGCATTATCATTTATATAGCATCAAAATTCACGTTCTTTTAATACATTTTCCTGAGATAGTATTGATTGCAGAATATATTACATGACCGCGCATAAATTGGTGTTATTGATGTTTCTATTTCTAGCTTCTTCGACTCCGCCTTTGGGCTGCATATAGCAATTTTCCAGTTGATTCTATTGACATGTAGATTAGTTATCGTTTTTTCCGTTTTAACAATGTGCTTGTGGAAAATTTGCTTAAACATGACAGTGGTGAGCTCATTGCGGCTTTCCAAGAAGGCCATTCTGGCTGGCAAAAGTGGGTCAAGGGCTTTGGCAAATCATTGAAGCGCAAGGTATTATTTGCCCTCGCCTGCAGCGATAGCACAATGATGCTCTCTCTCTCTCATGATTCTTTCTCTGTTTTTTTTCTCACTTGGTATATTGTTGTGGTAGGGAAATCCCTTTTCATGCCACTCCGAGTGTTGCTGACAGGAAAGATCCATGGCATGAAACAGTGAAGAAACTCAAGCAGGCAGCTAGAAGGTTGGCCAAATATGTAAATTATGTTGGAGCAGCAACTGTCATTAGGATGCTAAGTTGAGCTACATTGATAGACTTGTAAAGAATTCTTATGCTTCAATTGAGCATAATATGCTTAATAAAATGAGTATTGATATAAACAATTGATTTTGTATCGATTAATTATGAAAAAATGCAAAAAAAAAAAAAAAAAATTTTGGTTTTTTGGGTGGTCAATTTTGGTCAACAGCTTAGTTTTGATTAGCTTGCTTAAGCTTGCTCGGTTTTCACCCAAAACCGGATCAGTAAATGATTAACTGATCCGGTATAAGACCGGATCAGTTAATCATTGCGAACTGCTGCGAGCCCATCCGATCCGGACCAAAATCGGATCAGTAAGCCCAGTTTTGACCGGATCGGATGTGCTTTTTCCCACTAGTGCACCACAGATGGAAGCCTCGAACAGCTTTAGTGATCCATTTCCAAGGAGAAATGGACATGGAAGTAAGGCTGGGAGTTTTACTCTGAAGGGCTCTACCCTCTTCAAAACGACCCCTTGAAGTCCAAGGATCATTGCGGGTCAAGAAGTAAGGTATAGCTAGTGGTTGGACCAATCCCAATTGTCTAGCTACCAACTGTGGATTATAGGCTTCAAAGCCAAAATACTCAGGCTCAGCCGCTATTAATTCCCTAGACCTAAGATCACTACTCCAAAAGTTCCCATTCCCCAAGGAACTAGAGTGGATGTTAAGGGATTGTAGCCAAGCAGGCACTGCTTGATGGCGCCAAGTTTCACTTCCAACAGAAACAACCATCTTACCTGGGAAAATATTCCAGCTGCCAGGATTGGACTTAAAAATCAAGAAGTACAAGAAAATCAAGCTTGGATGCCAAACCTCATCTAGAGATACAAGATTGAAGCTGACCTCACTAGGTTCAAAAGGGGATCAAAAGAAAGATCCTCCTCCTCCGAACCCTTAGATGCTTTAAAAGCATAAGAGGGATTGAGAACCATCAGACAAGGTAAATACATATGGCCCCAGCAAGTCAAAAGCCATAGGGGTCCAAATCCCTTGTCAGTAGAGAATATGGGGGACTCAGAGGTATGAGTTCCAAAACCTTTGAAGGATTCTCTACTCCTAAAAAGACATCTATAAAGTTGTCCCAATAGAACAGGAGCCAAAGCTACTTCTTCAGAAGTAGACGAGATGTTAACAGCTAAAGATAGCCATAATGTTACTACTCCTCAAGCTCTAGACATCATTAATTTGGAAAATGCAAAAGTAAGAAAAAGTACTTCCTCTTGAGAAGTAACTTCCTCACTAGCATCCTTATTGATGAAGAAATCAACAAATTTCTGAAAGCCACATTTGCTAGCACTAGCAGAAGGACCAACAATCTGGCGAAAGGTTGATAAACATTGACTGTACAGCTGATTATGTTCTTTAACATGGTGAAAGATAGGAAGTTGAATTCCATATTTACCTGTTGGAGAAGTCCCAGTAATGAAGGCAATATCAGCTAATGTTGCAGTTATCGGTCCCAACCGGAACAAGAAGCAGTTGATGGCAGGGTCCCAACAGGCCAACAAAGCAGTGGACATAGGCCCATCAAAGGGAATGGTTTCATAAGAAGCTACTCTCAAGAAGGGCAATATTTTATTCTTGGACCATTTGTCATGAAAATGTTTCATTCGCAGAAACCATGCTCTTGCATCCACTCCTGAAATCCTACCTTTAAAAGGCTTGCTGGTTAAAGGCCAATGCAAGTGTTGGAGAGATTTTGGGGCAAATGGGAGTGTTCTGGGTTTATTATCTTCTAAGATAATATGGTCCAAGAACGGGTAACACTATTGCTCTAAGATAATTTGGCGCTTTGGTTTTTGAATCTTGAATGGAAAATAAGGACCAATAGTGGCAATTCTGTCTTCTAAAGGAGTATTAGAGTCAGTGCTTTTGTTCACATACCAGAACACTTGAGACTTATAAGTCCCAAGGTTCACTCTAATGGCGTTGCATAATTGACGAGCTGCTTCAGATTGCATGGCATCACGTTTTTTAGCAAGTGCTTCACGAATTTCATCTTCACGAATTCTTTCATTAGACATGATGAATTGAAATTTGGTGATGGTTGTGAATTCGTAAGAAAATGTATTAAAATGGTCTGAAAGATCTTAAATTTTCCTAAATTTTTTGAAAAAGGTATTAATGGGGAAGACAACTAAAATGGAACAATAAAAAAAGCAAACACGTGCAGAATGCGTGGTATGTTTCATTTTGGGTCATGTTTCATTGGGCCATGTTAAAGCCTAGTTTAAACAAATTAAAACGCAAGGTCCTGAAGTCATATTAAAAAAGCCCATTTCCAAAGGGTGCGTGACTTAAAAGCCCATTCCCAGGGATGTGTTACTTAGAAACTCATTTCAAGGGGTACGTAACTTTTTAATTTTCAAGAGACAGTAAAAAAAAAATCTCCTTATAAAAATGGGGTAAGTGTAATAATCTTGATACACTACTCATCTCTTGAATAATACTCCCAAAACCTTCCATCTCCCAAAGGACCTTCTCAAACAACCTTCTTCTCGAGAAATGGATGTCCCTCAACCTTCCGCTGAGTCCTGTATCACCGGGACCCAAGAGGTCAACCCACAAGAGGTTGACCAGCCCTTCCTTCCTCCTCCAAAGATACCAGAGGAGAGAGAAGAGGAAGAAGAGGAGGAGGAAGAAGAAGAAGATGAGGAGGATACTCCTCCATCGTCAGACCCTAAGTTTGATGATGATGATGAGGATGACGATGAGCCCGCCGCCAAAACGAGGAGGGCTGAAGAGGAGCGTTTCCCCGAGGAAATCTCCAGTGGAACGTACGGTTCTCCACCCCCTGGAGATGACTCCAGCGATGCTACTGCTGGAGACGATGATGAAGTTGAAGACTCTAACAGCGACAAGCCGCGGTCTCCAAGGGACATTGTAGAATATTAGGCCTAGGAGTTTAGAATTCAAAAATTCTAAACAAAAAATTGTAATTTTTTATTCAAAGATAAAAAAATTCAATCTAGGTTATAAAATTTTCTTAATTAATGAAATTTTAATTTTCTACATTTTGTCCAAATTAATATCATTTTTTGTCTTATGCTTACATTGTTTAGTTATTTATTTTGTCCAATCAAAATTGTGCAAATTAATATTTTATCCCAAGATAAACTGTCAAATCAATTAATGCAAACTCTACGGTTAAAATTAAAATGAAGAGAGATGAAATGTCTCTTGGGTTACTAAAACTCTTAAAACATATTAATCAGATGGAAAAAGTTACTTCAAAAAGTAATTATTACCTTCCAACTCCACACGCAACTAATGGCAAACTCTAGAAGTGAAATGACACATTGAGTGGTTAATGGGCAAACCCATTTTACCCACTAGGGCCCTCACTTGAAGCAGTTAAGGTTGGTTACAGAAATATGTGATACGTTATCTAAAAAGATAACATCAAACGCTTCATTTATCCCAAACAATAGGGATAACAGTTAAGATAATTGTATTATAAATATGTTATTTTAACTCCTACGTTTTTTCACTCCTAATACTTTGTTTTACCATCCAAAACCCAAAAAATTCTTGAGTATGGCTAATCAACAAATCGCTTCATTACTCTTTCCAGGAGAATGTTGGAGGCACCGATTCAATAGAGACATCACACAAGAAGATTGGGAAGAATTCAAATAAGAAGAGTTAAAAAAAATGGCAATCCAAAACTATAAAGCTCCTTGGAAGGGATCCAAAGGTCCAATATGGGGATTTAAAGGAGCAATGGCACATCGCTACTATCATGGGAAGAGATGTAGATTTCCTAGCACTGAACTTGTGGCCAAAGATGGACAAAGGTGAGTTATTGAAACTCCTAAGTGTCTGCACAGCATGGGGAGAATGCATTGCAAAACAATACTTTCCCCCTGAACTCACATTGAAATACCATAGATCTGTAATCTGTGAAGGTAGCTTGGGTGTATTCCACAGAAAATACAGGGTAATCTAAGTGGACGAAAATATGAGTTTCAAAAAACTCATACAGTACAAGTGCACTTGTCTTTTGTGGCAAGAACGCTTAATTAGGGGAAGGAGGAATCCCTATACTCCCAGAAGATTACTCGGATGATGATGACGAAGATGAGGAACCACAAATCACCGTCAGTTTCACCCATCTCCGCGCTTGATAGATCAAGCGATATTTAAAATGTTTTAGTAATTCTAGTAATAGTGCATATATTGGATCCTTCCTAGAAAATTATGTAACTATTTGTATTTATTTAATAAATATCTTCTTAAAGATGTTTCATGATCAAGCAAATATTATTTCACTAATGAAGTAATTTTTTATTTTGTCATTCCTCCTTATCTCCAGATTACAGTAAAAATTGTGAACTTGAATATCATTGTTCATAAAATGAGCAAAAAACTCAAGGAATTAATTTTAGGCACCAATGCCTAAGAAACGGTATATAAGTTTGTCAACAAATTGATAACTTTTAAAATAAATGATAATCAGCGGAAAGTTAACAAACTTCTCCAAAAATGGGTCAAATTACTCAATTATTCACTGATCCCAGAAGTTATTACAAAAATAACCGTTGAACAAATGGGCTGGTAATTTAAAGGGACCTAGCCATAGTATACTAGCATCACATTTTCATTTCAAAAAATCAAAATGAATAACGAATCGTATGCAAACATAGCAGCTGAGTTTGATGATGATTGTTTTACTCATCGTTTCACCCTCAACAACATAAAAGAAGATAAGGGATCTTTCATCACAAATGAAAGAGCCAGATGGGCAGAGAAAATGGCACGGGTGTTTAGCGATGAACCCTTAGTGGAGCCAGGAGATCTGGAGCTAGTAGGATCAAGCGCTGCTAAGATTGGTTCTGATATAGACCTCTTGTCCACCCATAAATGGCCCAAATTGGAAGAGGAGTCACAAGACAAACTGCTAACAGTTTGCAAAAGGTGGGGCAAGGAGGTCTCCACTATCTTCAACTTCCCAAGACCTAAGAGGATGAACTGGACATATGCCAAAAGTCTAGTTCTTTCTTGTACCCAGTCCTCCCTCAAAGTGGTGAGAATGGAAGAAGGTCAAGATGAGCACCGGGGAAGAATAAAAAAAAAAAAAAAAAAAATTTTAAAAAAAAAAAAAAAAAAAAAAGTGCACTTTAAGTGTATGTGTGAACTGTGGCAACTATTGGCCCAAGAAAATTTCCTTTCCTGAATATATATTGCATTAATCGACAGGAGATATGCTTGGGATAACAGTTACCAAAGGAGTCTCTTCGAGGCAAGGTTAAACTACTCACCTGAAGATGGTTACTACTTCGGAGTTACCAGGAGTAGTGCAGGGCGCGAATTAGAAGCCATCGAATATAAGGTTGTGGTAGAGACAGTGTGTAGGCAACATTTCCAAATGTTATCTCTAGATGCAAGTCCTTTCAATTAAAAGGTCATCAATGACTCTATCTCCACAAATATAAGTCATAAGACAAATGTAATCAAGTTACCTCAAATGGTAATCTTATCAATAATATATTTGTTTTATTATAATTCGACTGCTTATACATAAGTTTTAGTTTCATCAAATTGAAACAATCATGTGTCCATTTACTAATTATACTCCCTAAAAAACTGTCTCTAGTTTCCCATAAAATGAGGCGGTTAGGAAATAATTATTGGACGGTTGAAGCATTTAAAGCCTTTATATATATGTGTGATCTCCAAAAGATTCTAAACTAAAATCAAAATGGATTACACATATCTTCCCATGTTTCACCAATCTGCTCCAAAGAATATACCATATCCATCAAAATGCCCAAATCATCACAAGGCATGGAATGTCATATCTAGAGATAAGGATGAATTTAGTAAGAACGAATCCACCAAATGGGTTTCTTCTATTCAAAAATACTTTGGAAATAATCCTGTCATGGAACAAGATCCGGAGAATAAAAGAGAATATAAGGCCTTCCAAATAGGGTCCAATCTAGATCTCATAAAAGAATTGATATTTCCTAAACTCGAAAGGACTGATCAGGTTACATCTCTTTTGGTTTGCAAATCATGGGGCAAAGTCATCACAGAAGAGGTATGGAAACCTAATATGCCTTGGAGATATCTAAAAAAGCTCTTCGTCAAGAGAACTAAGAAGAAAGTAAAAGTCTACAAAATGGTGGACGGGTCATCATCAAGAGATGTGGTACAATACAAATGTGCATGTCAGATTTGGTACGATCTCATGACCTATGATGAGAGTCCTTGTTGGTTATCACCAAATAATCTTGCAAGTACACATCTTGAAGAAACTTTCTTAATGGATTTCACAATGGCTAGAAAGCAAGGTGAAGGAATACATGAAAGGTTATTCTTCTCAACTTAATTTAGTCATCCTACAAGAGCGTTCATTGACCGCCTTAGAACAATGGAAGAAGTCATATTCAGAATACTACCGGATGATATTGGCTACAACCATTAAAAGTCCTTCTCTACTCATAATTTGTGTGGTGCTGAGTACATCACTCCACAAATCTGGGGGGCAATTTGTTACCATCATTTTTAGATGTCAAGTAACATTTATTATGGTACATTGAATTGGACCTCAAAAGGTTTAATTTTGCTTTAATATAAGGGCCCAACATGAATATAAAAGTCCATTAAGAGAAGTCAACGGAAGTCAAGGTCAGCGAAGGAAGAACTTCAAGACCACCAGGAGATGAAAGTCAAGAACAATATAAGGACAAACATTTAGAGAACAATCATGAAACAGTTCAACATGAAGAGGAACGTGCAGAAAGAGATTTGAATAAAATTTGATTCAAACATTTTCCCTCCCTAGCACGTATGGAAGTTACATATTACGTTTCTCTATAAATAGAGGAACCATCATCAAGCGAAGAACAACGAACAACACATCAAACTGCATTTCTTCTTTTCTCAGCGTAGCCTAGCCTTAGTCTAGCCAACCCCCTTGTGGGGTTATAGTTTAGTTCTTTAGACGTAGAACATGTTATGGCGCCAAGATCTCTAATTCTCCGATTGAAGCAAGGAACCATGGAGGTAACATCCTTCGTGTTTTCCGTTTAGTTGTCCAGCCTGGCTTATCCTTTTATGTGTTGTAAAATCTTTCTCAAAGTTTGTGGCATGTATGGGAATGTTATGCTTTAATTATTAAAAGATTAATTATTGTTTGCTTTATTTATTGCATTTCGCCTGAATCTAATAGGCGTTGTAGTTTAATCATTAATTAAATTGCAACAAAGTACGTTAGCAAGGTTTTATCTAATTAAAACAGGTAACCCCCAGGGACTAAGCCTCCCAAGGCATTCAGTATCACTAGTAGAATAATTGCTTATTGCTGCGGTGATATTGCTGCGGTTTTACCCATACGCAGCAATATATCACGTAAAAAGAAAAGGTAAAATAAAGATATTGCTGCGGTTTCGGCCAAAAACCGCAGCAATATGTTTTCAACGGAATTTTTTTTAAAAAACGTTAAGACTATTTGACTAGATATATTGCTGCGGTTTCTGTCAAGAACCACAACAATATATTAAAATAATATTAAAAAAAATAATATTTTAATATAATGCTGCGGTTCTTGCTAAAAACCGCAGCAATATGTCTGGTCTTTTTTTTTTTAATGCCTGCGTTTTTTTGAACCTATTGCTGCGGTTCCTACAAAAAACTGCAGCAATAGGCTTTTTAAATTAATTATAGGAGGCACGCACCCACCCAGCTAGGGTTTCTTTTTAAACCCACAACAGTTCGCCGTTTTCATTCTATCGGTCTCTCTCCTCACTCCTTCAACAGTTCAACTCCTCTCTCCTACTCTCCATCATCCTCGTTCATCAGTTCTTCACTCACCAATCTCACCCTCTATCTTCACTCACCAATCTCACCACTCTCTCCACTCACAAGAACGCATCGGGTCGCGTACGCCGCCTCTGATTTCCTTCAACTCTCTTCGCCGTTCGCGACGTCTCTGCTTATCGTTCGTTCGTTCATCAATGGCTCCAGATCTCGTCGGTCTTCATCCTTTCATCATCTCGCCGGTCTCATTTCAGATCTACGATTTTGTTGTGCGATTTTCATTTTTCTCGGTCGCTCGTTGTAAGTCTTCCTCTTCGTTCATTTTTTTTAATCTAATTTTTTGTTAATTTTGTAGATCTAATTTTTTTGGCACAGATAAGCCGGTTCACAAGGTTCTTGGTGGTGGTAAACGTACGTTTTTTTATTTTCTGCATTTCTTCCATGAATCTTTGATTTGAATCGTTCGAATATGCTCTTTTTTCTTTTTTTGTGAAATGACGGTTGTTTTAGATTTTCGAATATGATTAATTGATGTAATTTTGTATAGATCGGAGTGATCTCATTTGGAATTGTGATCTTTTTGGAATGATTTGATTTATGTGACTTTATTTGACTGATTTTAGCTATTTAAATCAAAATTAGAAATGAAATAATTGAGTTTCAGAGAGAATTCTTACGTAGATCTGATTTTTGAACAATTTTTGAAATCGTAAATTTTGTAATGATAACGGTTGAATTTTCAACGTTAGTGAGGAATTTAATGTGATTAAGCTTGATAATGTTACTAATCTTACATGTACTGTTAGAATTATGAAAATTGATGCCTTTTTGAGCTGGAAAAAGAAAAGTTGATATACTTGATAGCTATAAAAGGCCTCTTTGAGCTGGAAATTACTGTTGTGTGACTGTAGTTAAAAAAGGTTGATGCAGAAAGATTCAATTGAAAGAATTAAATTAAGCTGAAGTTTTGAAGTTATTTGAACATGAATCTTTTTAATTCATGTTAAAGATTCAATTAAAGGAATTATAATAAGCAAAAGTTCTAAAGTTATCTGTACATGAATCTTTTTAAATCATGTTAAAGATTCCCATCCTCGCTTTCTTTTGTATTGCAATAAAATTGGTTCCATGCCTATAATATTATTCACACTGGTTTTTTTGCTTACATTTGTGATTCTGATTCTATATGGCTGCAGCTGCGGATATTCTTCTGTGGAGAAACAAGAAGATTTCGGCTGCAGTTCTTGAGACTGTCACAGGCTCACAGCTGTATGGGCTCTGTTTGAGATATTTGAGTACCATTTGCTCTCGCTGATCTGTCATCTTCTAATGCTTACCATTACCGTGCTATTCTTGTGGTCCAATGCTTCAACTTTCATCAACAAGTTGTGGATATTATCATTGCGATGCGCTGTAGCTGATGTTTTTATTTCTATATGACCTTCTCCGGCGAGTTTAAGTGCTCGTGAAGTTCGGCGCTGCTCTACTCCGGTCGCCGGCGAGATTAGGCGAATTTTTTGTTAATTTTTTTTTTCGTTCTCTTGTAGATCTGGTTTTGTTGATTGTACTCATCTTTTTTCAATTTAGTTTTTTTGTTAATTTTGTAGATATAATTGAATATGTATTTTAGGTTTATGGTGAATTAAATTAATTTGTATATATTTTTTTAGATATCATTTGTATATTTTTTTAGATATCAAACTATTGGATGTGCATTAACTTGTTTGCAAGGTCAACGAACTGATTTTGCACCAACACACCCTTTTGTCTTTAGTGCTTGTAAAACTGAATAAATTAGTAAACAACTCAACACTTTAAATGATTTGGGATCAAAGTTCATTCTTTTAAGATCTATCATATCATTTGGACGCAGGTCCTATGTACTTCACCTTAATTTCATCACTGACTGAAATTTAATTTTATTGATTAAAACTCATCATACATATTGAAACTAATAAAAGCTAATTATATTTGTTGATCTCGTATGTACGTAACTCTCTTTTGTAGTTTAGTGATGTTTCCGACTAAAGCTTATTTCACTGAATAAAATTGTTTGTGTCTAATAACAACGAACTTATTACAACTAATTTTTGTTGAGCACAACTGAAGATTAAAACAAACTTTTACTAAATATTATATTTGTTTAAGTTAAAGTGAATAGAGCCTTTCTTCTAATTCACCCATAATATAATGGGATCCATTCTTATATTTTGTTGATAGTAATTGAGTAATTGTTGGGTGCAGGTTAATTACTGGATACTGATTTCTGATTTAACTTCTGGATGGCAGGAGAAGCAATAGTTTGTGAAGGGAAGTGCGAGGACATACCGGACTGTGATGGGTTTTGTCAAAGGAGTGGCTACCCGTGTGGCCATTGTTATCCACCTCTTTATCAATATTGTTGTTGTGATTCATGATAATTTGTAGCTTGATCACCCTTGCGATATTCATTAACGGCTATACTCATGGGATTATTGACATGAGTAAAAAATTATGAAAACTGCATGATTTTCTTAAAATGAAGGAACTTTAAATTGTTAAGGGTGCTAAGGAGCCTAATTGATTGGTTGGTGAATGATATGAGTTTGTCTCAAAATTTTAATGAGCTGATTATAGCTATGTCGAATCTCGAAAAATTAGTAAGTGAGCTTGAAATACATTAATAAAAATTTCCTTTTACATGATATTCATGATGTTCGTGTCATAAGAAATTTCTATGTCTAGGACAAAAAATTTAGTTTCCAAATCTAGTAAAAAAATTTCCAATTGCAAGTATAACTCAACAAGTGATGCGTTATCGAAGCGCACACAAATTGATACCCCAAAAATACTAACTTGTATTAGTGGAAGTTTGGGTTGATCCCACGAAGAATGTTATTAATTGTTCCCAATTAAGAAGAAGATCCAAGACACTTAAACAATTAAAAGACAGAAAACGTAAAGATTGGGGGATAAATACGGTAGGGAACAAACTAAAATTAAACTAATGACTCAAAGACACAAAACAAAGAACGAATGTAGGAATAACAATCTAAGACAAGACATATTCATCAACTTTAGACATCCACCATGCAAATTAGCTAGTTTGGGTACAACCATCACTAACCCTAATCATTGAAAAACCCCAATACTACGAGCATGAAATTTAAGACAAAGACAACATTAAGAAATAAAAATTCCACGTGATTCAGCCTAAACTATGAACCTCTGCAATTGTAGAGTTCTAAGGTACGATCCCCCTGCAATTGGTTATTACTTGGTCAACTGTCTAAGCAATTACAGACTTAGCATCATCAACTAGCATTAGAAATCTGACTCCAAATAGTTCGCGACCTACTGATAAGAAATCGTCATTCATGAAATTTTACAGATTATATCTAACTTGAAAATAATAATTGCAATTCAATTATGAACAACTATGTCTCATAAACTTCATTACTTGGCTTCAATCCAATAGCTACTAAGCATAACAAACTAAGGAATCATAATACAAGGTAAAAGAAAGAAAAAGAAAAGAATAACTCAATGGGTACAACATATTCGGTTTTGTTGATCCTTTTTTCGCGCTCCTCTCTTGTTACTTTGCAGCTTGGTATCACTATCACTAGAAACGGACTCCCAACTAACCCTTGAGGATTCGGAAGGGACGAAACAAGGACTCCCTTGACAGTAATTCTTTGGCCTATATATATTAGAATGTTTGCCCTAGATGACTCCTTGATTATTGCACTAGTAGAAAAATGTTGATTTGCTTCTCCTAAATTGCGTCGTACAATTGGAGAATCGACGCAGAACCATCATTTGCGTCGGACGTGGAATGAACGCGACGCAAATCATGATTCATGTGCATCAGACAGGGGGTGCATCCGACGCAAATACTTAGAGCAAATGGCTGGGAAAATCATGTGCGTTGGATGATGATCTTTGTTCGACGCAGATAACAAAAACAAATAACAAATGATTTGCATCGAACGTCTTTAGCATGTGATGCAAATGGTTGGGCTTAAGTGATTTGCGTCGGATCACCTGGCCCATCCGACACACATGCCCAAACCATTCTCCTTTTATTTTCGAGTAATCAGTCCCTCACACTTTCTCTCTCTCTAACCCTAAAACACTTCACTCTCCTGTGGCGTCGCTTACCCCCTCTCTCTAACTTACCCCACTCTCTCTCACCCCTCTCTCTAACTTACCCCCTCCTTCCTCTTTCTCTCTCCAACTTTCTCCAATGAATTTCTTCAAATCCGTCTTCGCAGATGACGACCCAGAACCCAACCCACCATCTCCAACCTCCCATGAACCCGAAAAGCAGCCCGAAACCCACCAAAACCCTCCCACATCGAATCCAAATGGAAACCCAGGTGTTCCGTCGGCGGGTTAATCAAAACCATAACCACAAAATCCGAATCCGTCATCGAAACCTACCATCGCAACCTTCAAAAATTATGTTCGGATCTAAAAATGGAAACCCAGGTGTTCAAAGAAGTTGCGAGTTCGACGAAAAGCAAGAACACAAAGAGGAGAGAGAAGAAATTGTAAAGCCCCATCCGGTGCGGTTAGGGTTCGTTGATTTTCAAATCCGTCTTCGCAGATGACGCACATGCCCAAACCATTCAAGAATTCGGTGCGGTTAGAGTTCGTCGATTTTCAGAAGTTCTCGATTTTCATTTACCATTTTATTTTGAATTTCTTTGTTTTGCCATATTTATGTTTATTTTTGGAAGAAAAAAAATTGAACCTGGCTTGAAATTGGTAATATAAACTACCCAGTAATTTATGCCAATTTGTTTGGGTAGTCCATTTATGTATTTTCAATTTTAGGACTACCATATAAATTCCTTGATATATATTATTTCCCCTCTATTTTTTCAGTTTTTTAACTCATTTAAAATGAAACTTATTGAATTTGCAGATCGGGTGGAGGAAGAGAAGAAATTGTTGGCCAAGCTTTCTATTTCGATTTTTGTAGATATGAAAGTTTTAGTTTTAACAAGATTTAGGATGTTTCTCTAATACAAGCGATTGTAGATTTTCGTTGTTTAAGTTTTGTTAATTCCATTTTATTTTGTACGATTTGTTAAGTTTATCATTTTAGATTTTCGTTGTTCATGTTTTGTGATTACAGAATTATTGTAGAGAATTAATAAAGAATCATGTTTTGGTTATGCGTATTTCGTGCTTGTTGTTGGGTTGGTTAGCTTTATTTTTTTTACTATATAAACTGTCATTTGCATCGGTTGTAAAGCCTTATCCAACGCAAATCCACGTTATTTGCATACAGTCATTTTGGGCTATTTGCGTCGGATATAAAGCCCCATCCGACGCAAATGGCTCTACAATTGCGTCAGATGCACATCCGACGCAGATATCATTTGGGCGATTTGCGTCGAGACCTCTAGCGTCGAACCCCAGTCCGACGCAAATGAGGGTCTGGGATCCGATGCAAATCTCCATTTCTATACTAGTGTTGGAAAATGGGTAGTATTTGGAAAGTATTAAGATAAGATTGTGGAATATTTATCCAATTTTCGTATCTTCTTCAACCACCAAGAATATTATTCTAAATTAATAGTTATTATCTCCAGCTGAGTTGATCCCCAACAAATCCCAGATCACGTATGTTGCAATTTGACAGCCTGGAAAAGATCTGACAAATATTCTATCAGTTGTTCCTTACGCAGCAGTCTAGTTCCTTTGCAAGGAACAAAGTTGTGTTTCATCAGTCTGTAGTAATCTTGATTGTTCCTTCAGGTTGCAATTCCTTTCCAAATAATATAAATGTATGCGCTCTAAGCAGCATTCAAATCCATAAAGTTTGCTTACTGATTTTGTTCAGATGACACTAGTACAAAGTTGGTCTAAGGTAACATGTGTAGGGTAACACTTTTCAAAATTCAATTTTTTCAAATATATATGTAACACTTTGGTATCACTTTATTAATATGTAACACTTAATCTAACACTTTTTTTTATAAGTAACACTTTGATGTAACACTTTTTCAATTAAGTAATATTTTAATGTAACACTTTAAGATAGGCCATTAAG
Source organism: Beta corolliflora (assembly GCA_947648045.1). Taxonomy (NCBI): domain Eukaryota; kingdom Viridiplantae; phylum Streptophyta; class Magnoliopsida; order Caryophyllales; family Amaranthaceae; genus Beta; species Beta corolliflora. The sequence continues at coordinate 108,785 of CANSZD010003292.1, forward strand.
TAACACTTTTGGCTTTAGGTTAATTATGCACTAGTATGGGAACTTCTCCTCAGGAAGACATACTTAGTAACACACGTTAGGAACATCAATTCCTTTCTTTTAAGATCATTCCTCTCTCACTCAGAATGACTCAGATACCTACAAAAATACACAAAAGGGTAATAAATCATAAAATACCAAAAATATAGGAAAAACCCTACAATCAGTAAAGAAACTGTAATAGCCACCCCAAAGTTTAATTCTTAAATTATTAATATAGTTTTAGGATTATTGTTTGAGGCGTTAAATTTGTTAACTTGTCATTCTAGTTACTTTTCAAGTACTAAGTAAGTATGTTTTTACTATTCTAATTTATTATATATCGCTGTTTGAAGGTAGAAAGTTTATTATTAGAGATTATATAAGAGACGGAATATGAGAATTAATAAAGGATTAATGATGTATACTTGGGGAAAATGCAATTAAATCAATCAGGAATAAGTAAGAAAGCAAGTGGGGCATGAACAATAGGACTTATGAGTAATAATATTATTTGAGGAACTAGTATATCATGAAGAGTATAAAAACAATTCTGATTTTTTTGGTGTAAGGATATAAAGAACCGATATGCCCTTACTTTGAGCATAAAATCAACGACAAAAGAGTAATTGGATTAGGAAAAGAGGTATACCACCCAACCCACCTTCATTCACCCTCATTCACCCTCACCCACACTCATTTTCAATTTACAAACAATCTCTTTACTCTCCTTGCTACCAACACATCGAAGAAGAGGAAAAGGTGAGCTTCCTCTTCTCTCTCTTCATATCTCCCTCATTCTTCACCAATTTTCGCATGCAAATAGTAGAGTTTGATCCTTGACATGTCATCTACAAGGTATAAGTGTTCGATTTTAAAAAGGCGAAGAATAAACGCAACGAATTGAGCCCAAAGGTTTACTAGGCAAGCAGAAATTATCATTTAAAGGAAGCTAATTGTTGTTGTTCTTGAGTTTATGATCAAGATAATGGTAAAACTAAATTAAATTTTGTTAGATTGTAGAATGGGCTAGAAAATCAGAATTTTGTAGTGAAGAAAAATTGAAGATCTTACTAAGGAGTGAAGGTACACAAGTCATAAACTCTCTATGGGTTTGAAATGAGATTTGGGTAAATTTTTTTGTTGTAAATAAGTGCATGCATGTGGGTTTTAGGAAAGGTTATTTTGTATCTTCAAATGTATATGTATTCATATTGATTTGCTTTTCATGCATGTTTTTGGGGATGATTATATGTTTCTTGTTGATTTAATTGTGGAGTTATGAGTTGCAAGTTGAGATCTAACTATACATAGTAGAAAAAGAAGAAGAAGAGTTCTCTTAGTAAATGGTTTAATAATTTGCTTGAGTATTTGATATTATGAGATTAATTAAATGAAGGGCTATATTTTGTTGTCAAAATGTTGTTGAATTCTTTTTTATCGAAGAACCCAAGTGCATGTGAAGTAGATTAAAATTGAGACATTAACTTCTACCTTCTCGTAAGAATTTGGACCAGTTTTATTAAAACATGTTTTTTGGTATTTTTTTGGGTATTTTTGGCCGAAACGCTATTTCACAAAACTTGTTCGTATTACAAGTTTACTCAAGATAGACACAAGAATCGTCTGATTTGAAATTAGTATGATAAAGTTATAGTCATTTTAAGTTCTGCTGGAAAATTCCATTTTGTGGGACAGTTTTGATTTTTAATAGAAGTTGTGGTTACATTCCAGATTTTTTAAAGAAATGTTTTAAACAGTGTTTTAAGGATGAAATTATTATTTTGAATATTTCAAAGGTTAAATGAAAATTGGGTCAAATAGTAATAAGTTCCTTTATCAAGAATTGTTTAGTTTACTTCCTAAAACTTTATTGAACTTGATTGACTTGTTGATTAGAAGTTTTCAGAAAATAATTTTATAGTAAAAGATATGTTCAAGGAGTACTTATTTGGTAAACCTCTCACCAAGTTTAATTACAACCATGTGTTCTGAAATTTTTACTTACCAAGCCATAGTTTCTAATATCAAATGATAGTAGTTTCCTCACCAAACTCGGAAATTCAACTCTAAGAGTAATAATTGAATGACTTACGTTTATGAAAACAAATACTTTAATCCTTATGTTGTATAAGAAATCCTTATAATTATTTTTTATTTGAATTGTTAGTTTCCTAATGATTACTTTTTTGAAAAACAATATGGAAGTTACACTTATATAAATCTTTCCTCAAGAAGCTAGGTCCATTTCTTACAAGTTATTCCAAGTAATGACTTAATAACAATTAAGATGAATTAAAATTATTAATTAATGTGCTTGTGTGATCACCTAAAAGAAGGGGAAGTAGCCGTGAACGGTGATGAACAACAATTGCAGGCGAGCATGGTGTCTCGTAGCTGCCCGTTATTAATTTATAAATTGCAGGCGAGCGTGGTGTCTCGTAGCTACTAGAGACATGTCCTGAAAGTCTTGCAAGCATATGGTAAATAGGAGGGTGACGACCCCCACAGTTTAGAGACCGTCGATCGTGGTGACCCCTCTCTAATCGTGTTCACTTTCCCCATAAGACTAAAATGATGATGATTGATAACAATCTTGATATAATAGAGAGAACTATAATGGTATAAAGGAAGCAACGAGAATGCTAGTACTTGATATAACTTAAACAAGTTAAGTGATGAGTTGCATATTATATTCTTTTGGGAAGGGATCTTTCAAAATAAAGTAATTGTGAAAGAAAAACTAGCTCCAGCCACTATAATAATTTCCTAAAATTGTACTTGTGTACTCAACTTTGCTGACTTGTGTTTTGTTCTTTGAACCTGTCATGGTGGGGGCAGTTGATTTTGACCTTACAGGTGACTGTTGAAGTTTTTCTTCTGCAAGAGGATGCTTGGTTGTGCCTTTTAAAGTGCTTCTTTGCATTATACTTTTGTATGGAGGCTGTACTTTGAGAAGTAGTTTTAATGTGTTATTATTGATCTGGAGTTGTAACGTTTGAATTGTATTTTTGTGATGGAATTTTAGAATGTTATATAGATGTATTTCAAGATGCTTTGCTCTGAACGTTAAGCTTAGGCTTAAGCGGGTTCCAAGTAATAGCTCGTCCGATCCTTTTGGGCTTCCGCTATCGTTATTATGTTATATAAGCAGGTGAAAATCGAGCGGGCTATTACACTTGGTATCAGAGCCGAAGTTTTAAAAAAAACATTTGAAAGACTGCAAATTTGAAAAAAAAAAGAAAAACTTATAGGATAGGAATTGAGAATTATAAATTTTGTGAAGAAGGTGCAATGTGTGAAATGTGAGCGTGCATATGCGTGTGACGTGAAGGTATGTGTTATTAGATAATTTGTGTGATATGTGTAAGTTAAATAAAGTGAGATGTGACAAGGAAATTAGAAATCCGGGAGGTAGAATATGAATAAAGAATTATAGAATAGTGAACTAAAGATGTTGGAATGACATAAATAGTGGTTGGAAGTGTCATGTATAGAACTAGTTATGTACCTTTATTATAGATAAATTGAAATTTGTGACGGGAAGCATAAGATTGTGAGATGTGAGTGTGTGTTGTGTACGTGTGTCGTGGGAATATTATGTGAGTGCCGAATATGTGTGTATATGGCAGAAAATGTGAATATGTTCATTTGTGGAACTAGAAATGCGTGATAAGTATATTAGGTAACGTTGTGTTTATAAGTGTGGGGTTGGAGATGATAAAGTAAATGGTGGATATAACATGAATTTTAAATGGAAATAGGATGTGTAATGGCATGAGTTATGTTCATGAGGAAGTAGAAGTATTTTCTTAATATTGTAAATAGTAGAAATATAAATGATGAAATTGATGTTTGAAGAAACGTGAAGTATGATGGTAATCCTACGCCTGTGGTCTATTGTATGCCTAAAATTTTCTATGGATGTTTGAATGACCAAAAAAAATTTAGATTATAAATGAGAGCTTCTTGTAAATTAAAGTATGAGATGAATATGTGATTTTATGGTCATAAGATAATTACTAAGAGTTTCGATTGGGTTTGAGGTAAATTATGATCTTGTAGATGGTTAACTAGAGGAACTATGCTTACTACGTTCAAAAAAAGAAAATAGATTATAACACTTTTATGGAGGAACATGACCTAATTAAGGCAATATGAGTATGCAGAGAGGACGAAAGAGGAACTGTCTAGGAAAATCATGATCTCGTTGACGTTCAATGTTTAAGGGATTCGAATTGAGAAATTTGAGTTATTACTTGATGAAGTGAAATTGTGATCTGGTGGTGTGTGTTTTGGATTTGAAGTTTCTTAGTCTTGTTGAAAGAAGTTAATCATGTGATAGTGATTCATAGTAGCAAGTTGAATAAACTAGAGACTAATTTGAGACATTAGGCATTGAGTATTAAGAATTGAATACGGAAATTTGATAGTCAATGACAACCATAACAGGTGAAAATTATAGTGATTAATTGAAAGGATGTGAATTGGTAGCCGAATTGAATATTTTATTTAAGTTATTTGAGGTACAAAGAATTTGGTCAATGATCGAAAGTTCTAAATTAGGTTTCGAATGTTTGATATGCCGGGTTAGAGAAATTTTATATAGCATTTAAAATTTGAAAATTTAGAATCAGTTGTATTGAATTGTGATGTTCTTGAGAAGAGACGTTATGTGACAGGGTCTATCTGAATTTAACGTTCTAGTTATATGCAATAGGTTGTATTTATAAGCAGTTGTAGGCCATATTAATCGCAACTTAAATTAAAGGTTAATTATATCTTACAAGGTTTTTTATGTTACTATAAGTTAAATGTCAAAATTTAGTGTTTAGAATAAGAGTTGTGATGTAGCTAGGGCTGTGCAAATACCAGGGTCGGACCGGAATCTGGACCGGATCGGATCGAAATTTGGACCGGACCGGATCAGGCCGAAGAATCATGTCCGGTCATCGGTCCACATAAAATCCCGATTCCAGGTTTCTGGCCCCATCCGATCCAAACCCAAAAAATTCCGGTCCGGACCGGTCTACTGGAATTTCTGATTTTATAGGAAAAAAAGCTTATTTTTTAAAAAAGTTTAAATGGTAGAAAATTAGAAAGTTAAAAACCTATTATTTATTACCTTTAAGAATATTGTTATTAAAGATATTAAATTTTAATGTATCTAATTTATAAATATTTTTAAATCAAATAAAAAAAGTTTTTTTTAAAGAATAAAGATTCCGGTCCAACAGGTCCAAAACTGGACCGGACCGAAATTTCAGATTTCGGTCCGCTGGTCCAGCTGGTTCCGGTCCGGTCCGGTCATGGACCGGTGCACACTCCTAGATGTAGCATTGGAGTCGTGCATTAGGAAGATGTACATAAAAGCTAAGATTTGTGAATGTATGAGTTGTATCACTTTGGGATTGAGAAGAAAACGAAATTAGAGTTCATTTATTATTCTTTTGGTTAGAGATCGACCTCATGAAATATTATCAAAGAGCTAGGAGTTCGTTTCATTTGATTTCCACTCAAGATTGTTTTAATGTGATCTATTAGTTTGAAATTATGTAAAATGCTGTGTTCAGTTTTGAGAAAGAAATTTGTTTTAAGGATTGTAGTAGGTAATAGCCTTGTTTTAAAGAACATGTTTTGAAATTTGCTAACTAATACTTATTAGCTTAAGTGAGTATTGGAAGTTTTTAATTTCATTTAATACTAGTATGGATTTTGATTATATAATTGAACATGATTTTCTTAATTATTTGCATTTAGTTGTGTTGATATTGAAAATATAATTGCAAAACAACCTCTTTTAGACCATTTACAAACTATGATGCGTTTCAAGTAAATGAAATATATTTATACTTGTTTTAAGATACCTCATTTCCTTTCTCCTCCTTCATTATTTTCTTTCTGTGGTGAAATATATTTATATTTGTTTTAAGATACCTTGCAAGATGTTTAAATTGACAACATCTTTAGTATTCACAGTCCCCATTTTCCAAACTTAAACTATGTGAAATATGGATTTGGTTTCGATAGAATTCACTAGTAAACTTGGTGGTTTAAACTATATGCATGTTTATATATATTGAGTTAGACTTTTTCACCTTACAACTAACTATTAATTGGAATAAAACAATTTCAAAAAACTATCATTTTACTACTTTCTTATATAGGTTTGAAAAGAATGTAATAAATGATTTCTTAGATGTATTGTTAAAAAAACCATTCATGATTGGGATTTGAGTCATATTTTTAAAATCCACCGGTATGTTATTACGACTCTTATGAATTATTATTATTATTATTATTATTATTATTATTATTATTATTATTATTATTATTATTATTATTATTATTATTATTATTATTATTATTATTATTATTTTTATTTTTATTATTATTATTATTATTATTATTATTATTATTATTATTATTATTATTATTATTATTATTATTATTATTATTATTATTATTATTATTATTATTATTATTATTATTATTATTATTATTATTATTATTATAATTAGCTTATACATTTAATCAAAATCTAATCTTAACTAGTGCTTGTATTATAATGGTTTGAAGTGAGTTAATTTGTTGAAAGTTTTAATTTAGAACATACAAATTTATCAATAGCTGATTATATATTGTCCGGGGAAATATTTATAATTTGAAGTCATTGTGAGTTATGAAAGTATAGTTATGAGTTTTATGTAGGGATCGGATATTTAAAATATTTATCAACAATTAAGTATATAAATGCTTAGTTCAAAAAGCTCTTCCTTCAAGTTTTTTATAATAAATTTTATATTGTGATCCTATTTGATAAATGAGTATAATTGCTTTGCATTGAAATATTCTTTAATGGAACTCTTCTATATACTTATTCTCTAAGTTTTGATAAATGAGTTTCATAAAAGATAAGTTACTTATTTGACCTTTATGAAGGATGTGTTATAAGTCACCTTTTCGATTTTATTGATATGTAATATTTGAGTTATATAAAGGTCATTGCCGATGCAAGGTTGGGAAAAGAAAGAATTCTTTTTGAAAGTATTTCTTATTAACCTATAAGGCATATATGAGTGTGACTTGCTATTTTCAAGTTATATATACTTGAATTATTTAGATCTGAGACCGTAAAGTTCATATTCGAGTTTATCAAGGTTGATCCCATACATTGTTTTTAATTATTACTCACAAGACTTAGGCAAGTTTTATTTTGAAATTTATTGCAAATTTTTTTTATACCTTTAAGATAAGACACATGTAATATGAAAGTATATAGTGTATTATATAGATTATATCTTTCTTGATTTACTTTTTTTTTATAATTTAGTTTTTTCATTAATACCATAAATGGTTTTTGGCTCAAGAGCCTATTACAACCTCGATCAAAGAGGGCAGAGTATTAAAGAGGGCCCAGACTAACAACATTGAAAAAACTAAACCAAAGTCACAGAAGTTACTGCATATTCTACAGGGGCTTCTATTTCATCGCAGGCGCCTCTTAAACCCAGACCAAAAATCCGAGTTTCTATGTAAACCTTGCTTAGCAAGAGCATCAGCTACATGATTTGAGCTTCGGGTTTGATGAGTGATCTTGATTGTGGGTTCACGGAGCAGCATATTCCTGATGAAGTTTAGGTGGAAATTAAGGTTCCATGGGCCACCCTCGGAAGAAACGCACCATTTGACTGCATTGAGAGAATCCGATTCAATGATGAGGTTCACTGCTTGGATGCGATTAAAACTGGTCATGGTGATTTTCAAGGCTCTAAATATTGCATTTACCTCAGCGTTGTTAATTTTCATGGGTGGGATAGGGATAGAGAAGGGGCATATAAATTCACCTATTGAATTTCTTAATACACCACCAATGACAGACCGATTGAGAAGGGGATTGAAGGAAGCATCAACGTTCCATTTAAGGGAGCATGATGTGGGTGGAGACCATACCGAGGCGGGGATGGACTTAACCATTTCCAATTTTTTGGATTCGCACCACATGAGGCATTTTGGGTTTCGAACAATGTCTTCAATTGGGTATGGGATGGGATCACCCCAAGCTTTCATCCACCATCCCAAGCTAATGAGAATAAGATCACAAATTTGGTTAACGGAGCAACGATTGTCATTGAATATTCTTTTGTTTCTCTCCTTCCATATAGACCAAACTAGGATGTAGAAGATAGCCCACCATACTTTTTTGAAGAAGAGGTTTGAATTGGGAGGATACCATGATATGAAGAGCTCTTTGAGGGAGGAAGGAGCAACCCAAGAGATATTCCAGATATTTGTCCACCATCCCCATATTTGCCATGAGAATTGGTAGTGCATGAGCAAATGATCCACTGTTTCCGAGGACTTATTACACAGAGGACACAAGTCTTAAGAAATGGGAATGATATTGCATCTGGCTAACTTGGCCCTAGTGTTGAGTTTTCCAAGGCACGCAAGGTATACAAAGATTTCAATTCGCGGAGGGACCAATCAACGCCAAGGGTTAATGATTATATCTTGATCGTTTGTGGGGATAATTTTGTGAGTTCATGGGAAAAGGATTTTACAGAGAATGTAGCTGATTTGCAGTAGGCCCAGACAACATTGTCTTTGTTACTCAGTGAGATGCAGGCTTTATCAAGCAAACATTGTCACCGGTTTCATTCTTCGGTATCACGCCCTCTCAAATTTCTAGACCATGCTAGAGTCCAAGTCCATGACCATCCATTCCACACTCCCATTGAATCAATTGTTGCGTTTTTATGAGAGGCTATAGAGAATAGCCTCGGGAATAAGGTTTTCAGGGAGCAGTCACCAATCCAAGCATCATGCCAAAAAAGAGAAGATTTGTCATCTCCAACATTACAACGTATACCAGACATCGCTATCTGTTTTGCATCATCGTTTTTTAGAATTGCTGCACAAATGCTTTGCCACGGTCCTCCTGATTTTGGGATTTGCAGGTCATTCACTCTGAAGTTTGGAGGGTATTTATACTTGCATTGAATTATTTTCCTACATAGATTGTCTGGTTCAGAGAAAAACCTCCAAATCCATTTGAATAGCAAGGAGAGATTTCTGAAGAGAATGTTACCTACACCAAGGCCTCCCAAATTCCGAGGTAACTGGATGATTTCCCATTTCAATAGCACCATAGTGTTTATTCCCATCTTTCCACTCCATAGAAAATTTCGCTGAATTGTTGTGATTTTGTTGATGATGCCATGAGGAATTGGGTAGAGCGACATATAATATAGTGGGAGGTTTGCCAAGGAAGATTTTATAAGCATTAATCGACCACCAATGGACAATAATTTCCCCCTCCATGAAGCTAATTTCTTTTCAATTTTGTTGATGATGGGGTCCCAAGATGCTAACCGAGAAGGAGCCCCACCAATGGGTAGCCCTAGATATGTGAAAGGGAGAGAGCCCTTTTTGCATAGCAAATTTCTCGCTGCACTATCAATCCATGAGTCAGAAACATTTATGCCCATAATAGAACTTTTAAAAAAGTTTACCTGTAGGCCTGAAGCAAGATGGAAGAGGATGAGTATTTTTTGATATTTTGCAAAAGCTCCAGATTCGGAGGGCATAATATAAGTGTATCGTCTGCATATTGAAGGTGCGACACCTTCAAACCTCTCGGAGAGATTTCGATTCCTTCCCATAAATTCATAGATGTTGCTTTTTCAATCACAAGGTGGAGGACTTCAACAACAATATCGAAGAGGAAGGGTGACAACGGGTCACCCTGTCACAACCCTTTTTCAAGCTTTATGGGGAGGTGGGTGAACCGTTCACTAGAATTGAGGCAAACGCGTACGAGACGTAAGATTTGATCCAACATAACCATTGTTTTGGAAAACCCATTTGTGTGAGACCATGCAAGAAAATTCCAAGAGACTGAATCAAAGGCTTTATGGAAGTTAATTTTGAGCATAGCAATCGAAATTCTTCGTTTTTGGCAAGAGTCAATGATATTGGATGCTATAAGAGCACCATCCAAGATTTGACGCCCTTTGACAAAGGATATTTGGAAAGGGCTTATCAACAAACCCATAACAGATTGGAGCCTTCTTGCTAGCAATTTTGATATAATTTTGTAAAGGCTTCCCACCATACTTATCGGACGATAGACTTTGAATCCATCGGGATAGTCCGATTTTGGAATCAAAGCTATGAAAGCAATATTGTTTCCATGAGGGAGGCAAAAGGATGACCAAAATTCTCTGACAGTTTTATAGATATCATCCTTAATAACCTTCCAGGCGCTTTTGATAAATCTGAAATTGAACTCGTCGGGCCCAGGGGCTTTGTCCGAGGCACAGGAGGATACAACATCATCGATCTCAAAATCACAGAAGGGAGATATGAGACTTGAGGCTTCTTTGTGGGTCAGGGTGCTAAAAGCAAGGTTCTCGAAGGTTGGCCTTTTGGTGAATTGTTCTGTAAAGATGGATTTGAAGTAATTAGAGGTTGCTTTTCAGATTTCATGAGATTTATCAATCACAGCGCCATTCTGGTTAATGGCTTCAATGACGTTTTTTCTTTTTCTTATTGAGGCAACAGTGTGAAAAAATCGGGTGTTTTTATCACCCTCTTTAAGCCATTGGGCTCTTGATTTTTGGGCCCATAACGATTCCTTTCTCTTTAGCCATTCCCATAGCTCAATTTGGGCTTCTTTCCTAGATTGCAATTCCACTGGTTCAAGGCTTCTCTGGTTTGCAATTTCATCAAGAGATTGGATAGTAGATCCCAGAGATGAAATTTTGGTTTCCATGGAACCGAATTCACACGAATTCCATTGTTTGAGAGAAGATTTCACAAGCTTGAATAAAATTTGATAGGCTGTCGTACACCTATCAAAAATAATTCCTAACAAATAACAATATAGTAGAGTAAGTAGGGTCGAATCCACAGAGATGGTCGTTCTAATCTAGCTTCTAAGATATGGAGAAACTAAACAAGGTCACAAATATCAGAATTAAGGTTCTAAACTAATAAATGAAGAAAATCAAACTAAAAAGATCTAGGGCAATGGTTCACCATGTTTATAACTATAATCTATCAAAATACCATCAATAGTTCAACTAATCAGATATCTAGAGCAAAGGTTAATTCTACGGTCGGGTCTTAACGCTCTCAAATCAACATATGCAGTACGGTCGCTAACATAATCAGATTTGCTAATTGTAGGTAAGCCTCTAAAAGTAGGATCTTGGACAATACAAATATTTATTAGCAATATTTAATCAGACAATTGATCAGATTGCAAGATTAACAATAAAAACACTAATCAATTAGAGATATCAATAACTAATCAAACCATCAATAAATATCAATCAAGAATCATAGCATATAAACATGGATTCCCGAACCCTAGAAATAAAAACTACTCTATCATGAAATAAATAATAAAATCTAAAACTATAAAAGAAAACATAATTAAAGAAATCAATGAAAGAAACTAATAGAATTCATGAATTAATGAAGAAGAATAAAAACTAGAGTTTACAACTAAAACTAGAGAGAAAGAGAAGAAAACTAAACTAAACCTAAGAAAATAAAAATAACGTGAAAGGGAGAGAAGAGAGAGGAAAGAGTGAAAACCCAATATAATTAATACTAGGTAACTTAATATGACTAGGAAAGTAATTTACAAGATAAGGAAAGTCGAAATATCATTAAATGGGCGGAATAGTGATCCGCGCGTACGCGTGACAGATTCCAGCAGAAACAGTGCAATCTTCCGAAAGGCATAACTCCTTGACTAGAGGTCTCCTCGCAGCGTGCCACCTATCGTTGGAAAGATCTTCAAGTCTAGTTTTCCAGTATTCTATAATTATTCAATTCTAAGAAGCACATAAAAAGTTATGTTCAGAAGAGTAGACATGACTCATTTTTCACATTTCTTCTAATGATTTTCCACTTTGTTTTCGCTCAAACTCGTACTAATTATACTCCAAACGATCCTTATGCATTGTAGCTTCTTTCCAAGTGTTCCTAATCCTCAAGTTTAGCTAATCATACTCCAAATACGTTCTCAATACCTGAAATTCATCAAAAACAAGAAAACATACCAAATAGGAGTAGAATAACACAACTTAAGAATATAATGCAATAATGAATCTAAATATGAATCTAAATGCTTTAAAATGCACCTAAATGTACCTAAAAACTATATATAAAAATGACTTATCAAACTCCCCCAAGCTAAACCATTGCTTGTCCCCAAGCAATAAGACATAAACATTGGAAAAGAAAGACGACCTACAATATAGGACTACAACAGGGCTAAACACTCAACTGAAAACACAAAAAATATAATCACTACACAAACCAAGCATCAAAACAATCTCGAACAACCCATCTACAATTGGTGGGTAGCTATTAAAAAAAAAACAATCTCGAACAAAGCCGCATAGCATGATAGGTGAGGAGAAGAACACCATGATTCTTTGATGATTTTTAGGAATGAGGGGTTTGTGAGCCAGCAATTCAGGAATCGAAAGGGCTTTGGCCCCCAACTTTTTTCAGAGGAGGACATAAGGAGTGGACAATGGTCAGATATGGTTTTGTTTAGAAGTGAGGATTTGAGGTTTGGGAAGATATTTAACCATTCTGGGTTAATCAATATTCTATCTAGTCTGCTTTTTGAGTTATTCCCTCGGCGTCATGAGAATTTTCCATTTGAGGGGGGTATACCCAGCAACTCAGTTCTATGAATGAAATCCTTGAAATCAGACATACCTGGAACATAAACAATTTGACTTCCTCTTTCTGAAGCAGAAATTACTTCATTGAAATCGCCCATCACGAGGCTAGGAATATTCATCAATGACCATAAATCTTCAATTTCTCGCCATACCTCCCTTCTGAGATCAATTTGGCATGGATTGTAAACATTGATCAACATACATTTGAAGTTTTTTGAGGGGATTACACCACACAAAGCAATCCAATGTTTCTCGATTTTGATTGAGTCTAAATTGAAGAATTTTTTGTCCTATACTGATAATATGCCTCCTGAATTTCCAGATGAGGGGCTGAACTCCCAATTCAAATCATCAGAATTCCAGCATGTTCTGGTAATTTTCAAGTCAATGACTTCAATTTTTGCCTCCTGAAGGAAGATGAAGTGTGGCTTTTTTGAATTTATGATTTTTCTCAAGGAGCTTCTTTTGACTTTGGCTCCTATACCTCTAATATTCCAGGATACTATAATCATTTCAACAGGGAAATGAATGATGCAAGAGGATCATCATTGGTTCGAGGCCCAATCCGCCTTTTGCTTGAAAAGAATATTTTGAACACGATCACAGAGTTCCTCTTGAGAGCCAGAATATGTCATTCCAAGCTTTTTAGCAAAGATAAGAACATCATCTGGTGTGATGGAGGGAAAGTCAAAGAATGAGTTTGGCTTGGTTTTTGGGTTGGAAGTGGGGGAAGCTTGAGAGGATATCATCATAAGTTTTTTTTATTTCTTTTCATCTGCTTCTTTTTGAGTTTTTTCATCCGTCTTTCTTCATGAAGAGATTTTATTTGGTTTGGGATGTTTGATTCGAATCCGAGAGGAAACATGGGCCCCGAATCCAATGAGGAGATGGATGTTGATATTTTGGACCGAGAGAGTGGCCCAAAGCTATTGGTTGTGGGTATTTGAGAGTTGCTGTATGTTTATTGAGGGGATGGAATGATTTTTCTTGGGATAAGAGGGGGCATTTTTGGTTTTGGGCTTGGGCTAAAGACAAACTAATTAGAGTTTGATTTTTCTCCTGGTGGGCTCATTAGAGAGTGGCCGAAAGTGTTTGAGAGAGGGGATTTCAGATGAGCTGCTGAGTGGTTATTATGGAGTAATGATGAGTCTTGCCTTTCCAAGAAAAAGGGAGTGGAAAAGTTTAACTGGTTTTTAGAAGTGTTAGAGCACTTTTCCTGAGGGGATTTGGGGAAACCCAAATTTGTTTCAGCTTGGTTAATGGGCTGCGCTGCATTTTCCATAACTGTACGTGGAGATGATGCGACGTGATGAGTGTCACGTGAGGTGGATTTTTCCTGGTCACCTGCTTCAATGTTTCCTTATTCATCATTGGAGAACCTGGGAGACAAACTTGGAGATGAAATTGGAGATTGGATTGGCTCATGATTTTCTTTCTGAATTGAAGCATTTACCAAGCATTCTGATTCGAATATAAAAATAGGGATTCTTTTCTCCCCAATCTTATTCCATAATTTGCAATTTATACGGAAAAGACAATCGGTGATCAGGAATATCCTTTATTTATCAAGGTTCGAGTAATCAATTGATGTCACTCTTCCAAAAACACTTCCAATGTTATGGAAGTTTTCATAATTCCAAGCTGAGAAGGGAACACCATATACATTTAAGGAGATTTCACGCCACTGTGATGCTGCAGAATTTTTGACGTTCCGTAGGTCAATGAACCACTTCTCCAACCACTTCCTTTCCAACATATCCTTACTGTCAAAAGTTATCATATGAAGTTAGCCTCCCAAAGGTTTTATTGTTAGGCAAATCACTCCTTCTACCATATGCAATATAGTATTTCATTGGACGATAGTGATGATTGCACAACCCCAATTAAGCTTCTATCAAAGAGTTATTGGTTATCGAGGTTTCTTGATCCCTTAATCACCAAAGTAAACTCACCATCTACTTCTTTAGCAACGATATTATTTCTAGATTCCTTAGTGGCTTCACCTAGGATTCTCGTACTTGCTATTCTGGCTTTCGAGGGATTTTTATGGAAAAAATCTGGTTGTGGATCAATTTCTCGGATTTCATGGATTTATGAAAAAGGGTTGTTTGATGAGGGTTTAGGGGCATCAGGATGAGGTTGTGGTGATGTGTTAGGAGGATTACGTTTCGTAGGTGAGGAAACTTCTTTATGAAATCTATGATCTCTCATTGAGGGTTTTGGTTGAGGTTTGGGATTGAAGGGTGGTTTGGCTGGGGGATGTTTGGGGATGATTTTGGTTGGGGGATTGGGTATGGGTTTATCAACTTTTGCAGGTTGAACTTTCAAGTGTTTCCCTTCCAATTTCAAGCCATCCATGGCCTGAATTGCTGCTTTTAAAGAGGATGAATCAACGTACCTGATAAAGGCGAAGCGAAATTTTGGGTTTGGCTTTGGAGGGGTGGGATGACTATATTTGCAATGTCGCCGAATTTTTGAAAAAGTTTTTTTTATGTCTGATGGAAGGGTGTTTGGGGGGAGATGTGAGATGAAGATGGTTTTTGAGGCTAGAGGTGGAGGAGGAGGAGGAGGATAGTGGAAAAAACTTCTTTTGCTACATTACAAATGCTTGGGTTGTGTAAATAACCCGAGCATTTGATAGTCTTTTTTTTTTAAAAAAAGAAATTTCACTAATGCTTGGGTTTTTCCAAAACAACCCGAGCATTTGACTATTTAATAAAACTTTTTTTTTCTATTCTCTTTTTCCCCTATCTGGTCATTGGAATTTGAAACCCATACTTGGGTTCACCCCCCCTTTCTCTCTCCTCTTTTCCTTATTTTCATTTCTCTTCATCGACTTAGGGTTTCCTCTGCCTCCTCTCTTTTTGTTCCTCTCTTTTCCTCTTTCTCCCTTGTAGAGCAAGATTCAGTTTTTGAAACAACAACCAGGAGTTTTTGAAGCTATGGAAGACGTTGCTGCAACTGATACTACCGCAAGTTTCATTTCTCTCTCGCTCCTCTTTCTCTCTCTTCTCTGCTTCAAATGATGTCGAAAATGGCGGATTTGTGTAAGCAGGAAAGAAACAGAGGTGCGCAGGAAAGAAATATTGATCCTGACAGAGAAGATCCTTGCGACGATTTTGAGGATGTTCGCCCGAAAGATAAGCGCAATCGTGTTGTTGAAGATGTCGAAAATTTGACCAGATTAGCTTGATTGGTGAGTTTAAATTCGGTTTATTAGGGTTTTTATTTTCGATTATCATGACTTAACGTGGAAAAAAAATGAGTTAGAATCTTGTCATTTGTGTGTGTTTGCTGGAATTAGTGCCAAATTAGTGTTGGATTCCTGATCTCTTATCTGTAATGTGGTTGTTTTGGACTCACTGTCGCTTGTCATCTATTTAATCGAATTATGATTTAATCATGTTGTTAAAGTTGCATTAGTTGTTAAATTTGACTAGATTAGCTTGATTGGAGAGTTTAGGTTCGATTTAGGTTTTGATTTTCAATTATCATGATTTATTTTGGGAAAATGAGTTGGAATTTTGTCATTTGTGCGTGGTTACTGGAATTAGTGCCAAATTCATGATCTCTTATCAGTACTGTGGTTCCTTTGGACTTGTGATGTGGCTTGTTTTTTTTTCTTCTTATTTTACGATTGCGATTAGATAGGTTTATATTGCTCACCTTGTTATTCGAGCGGTTTTTCCTCCATGCCACATGAGATATTCCGCTTTTACGAGGAGCTGTTAAGCTAATGTTGAAGAGCTTGGCGTGGGTGATGATATGATGAGAAATGTATGTGTATCTATGTTGGTGTCCGGTGTCACGGAGTGAAGTGGGACAATGGAAAGGAGTTTCTAAAGCAACAATCAGGGAGCGTGCGGTTATGTTATCCTTACATTGAAGTATATCTTGTATATCATGTCTTTGGGAGCCCGGAATCACACACATTAGCATAGGTTTTGTCTGGACTTTCCTTACTTGTATGGTGTGTTAGTCGTATAGTGAAGTTTCATGCTTCCATAATCGAGTTTGATCTATATCCCGAATTAGTGAAGCAATATATTTCTGACTTTGGAAACCGGGTCCCTAGCGAATCCATATTTCGTTCATCTACGAGATATCGATTAGAGGGCTACGACATCCGGCAATTAAGAAAAGGCTAACAAAATGTGTTGTAAGCGGAATTTTTAAGTTTGCCGGTTACGTATATTGATTTCTTTTTGCTGCACATTAACGGATTGTTCCTTGTTGACTCTTATCCATTAACTTTATATCTTCATTAATAGGCAAAGAGCGATTCTTTGCTTTCGCCGTTACTTTCCAACGATTCTCGGTATATGTTTGGCCTACCTTCATTGACTCATTTTCGCTTTCAAATGGAAGGTAAGGCTATCTTATATAAGCCTAATATATCTAGATTCTTCTCTAATAACATGCTCATCTAATATCCCTTTTTCTTCTCTTGGTTTCGGAGAATAAGCTTTTGAAGTTGCGGTTTATTGAGATCTGTTTCCTGTTCATTTAGAAAGTTCGGGCCACCGCTCTGGTTAACCTTCATAAATCACACACATATCTCACTAAATTTTAGAGTGTATATTAGTAAACTAGAATATAGCGAAATTCCATGGTCAATTCGGTCAAACATTCAACAAAAGGCGTGTACAAGTATGCACTTTGCATTTATATGCTCATAAGTTGCTAACTCCGATGGTCCTATA
Organism: Beta corolliflora; assembly: GCA_947648045.1. Lineage (NCBI taxonomy): Eukaryota > Viridiplantae > Streptophyta > Magnoliopsida > Caryophyllales > Amaranthaceae > Beta > Beta corolliflora. The sequence continues at coordinate 126,219 of CANSZD010003292.1, forward strand.
AACCCGGCTTCAGGTTTTATTCTTTATTATGCCCAGCTGGAGATCGAAATTAGACAAATTATTGAGTTTTGCCTTATCTAGCATTATCTTTCGTCACACCACTCATCATGTTGTTTGCTTTACACCAAGTAAGCTTGAACTATTTTTCTCTTCTGTTTGCTTGATGCATCTGCGAGTGTTTCTATGTTGTGAATTAGAACAGAGGGTGAAAGATAATAGGAATATGTAATCTTGATGGTTTCTTGTATTCAGATTTTTATAATTTGTCAATCTTAGTTTGTATAGTTTTTTAGCATGCAGACTTGTAGATGCCCACTGTATTTTTCCATTTCTGAGTCTTTTCTTAGCAATGCTTGTAAAGGGAGGGTTGCAACAGATTGCTGAAAGATAATGGAGGAAAAGGGCTTGTTATTCAGCCCCTTTTGCTGCAAACTCATGCCCTGCTTTTGTTTCACGACAACTCTTTTCAGCTTGCGAGATATCGTGTTTTGTATGTTCTTTTATCTATTTAGTTGGAGTTAGCAAGAATTGTAGCTCTTCAAAGCAGTATAGGATATCATTGATGGATATTTTTGTTTCAGTGATTGGAAGAGTTGATTAGGATGGCTAGGCTTGTAGATGTGTTTGAATGCCCTTGTGAGGGCTTAGAGTTGTTGCGAAAAGGAGAACCTAATATGCGGCTTCTTTTTCTCCATTGTTGACGGAATGTTTATTTTCATGAACTCCACATAGGGTGTATTTGGTCCTGTTTTGGCTTGAAGATGTGTTGATATAGGTTAATATTATATGCCTTTCAAGTGTTAAAAATAATTATTTTTCTGCAATATCTGAAAGTTCAATTTGGATTCTTTAAGTTAAATGTCAATAATGTGATGGTGCAAGAAATTTGTAATAGGCTTTATGTTCCTTCTCGGGTGCTGCTAGTGGGTTGTGGAAGAATCTCAAGAAATTTCTCATCTTTGTGCTTTGTCAGAGTCCCGAATTGAAGAAATCAATAAAAAGAAAATATACAAGTTGATTGGTTTTAGAACCATTTACTAAAACTAATGTCATTTTAGGCTATGTGGTTAAAAGTTATCAAATTTGACCTGCAACCATATTTTTTGCTACTACGTCATCGTAAAACTATCAGATCATAATCTTGAAGAGTTTTCATTACTTGATTGGATTACTTGACTGGATTGATAGCATTTATTTACTTTAATTGATTGGATCGCTTGACTGTGATAATGTTGTCTTTTTGCTACTCCATATCTTATAAAGTTGTTATATCAATCTAGATGTCAAGTTTAGAAGAATTTGTAGTTGCTTCTTTGATACTATTTATTCATATCCTAGATATGTCAGAGCTATTAGCTATATGCTATTAACTTGTTCATAACTATAAGAAAATCATGATGTTTCTGTTGACTTTTTATAATTCATGCTCTTCTACTGAAGTATGAGCTAGATATGATTGGCTATATTGTGATTTTGCGAAAATATAGGTCATGAGGATCACTTTAAACTTATCTTAAGGTTACAAGTAACTAATCTTTTTGAATGTGTAGAAGATAGGGTTACAATTGAGCCTTATGTTTTAAATCAGTCATTGATCCCTATTTCTCTTTTTATGTCTTGCATATACGTATTTTGCAGTCTTTGATTTCAAATACAAATAGCACTTCTTACGGCGAACCGAGGTCACATTCTTGGACTTTGAATTCCAAGTTGCGGGGCCTAGTTCCAAGTCTTATTCAAATACCTCTGTATTGTGTAAATTTTTGGCTGCTGGTTGTTTAGCAGCTATGTGTTTAGGAGGATTGTTTCTATAATACTTCTTTGTTGCTATTGCTTCTTATTTGAGATTCTATATGATGGTTAAAATTGATTACAAGAAGTTTATCAGATTATATATCACTTTGGTGGAGACTAATGGAACTTCTAACTTCTTGGTGATGTACGTTTTTGTACAACTTTAGTAAAGTTTGTACAATCTTTTTTTTTTCGAAAAATAAATTAGCAAATGCTCGGTTTTCGGTACTTGATAGACGTATAAATAAGTTGAACCTTCGGTAGAGGATAAATACCATTCGGTGCGGGACCAATTGGCTATGATCCATAAATTTTATGTACAGTTGATTCATATTTCTTACCCGTCCTATGATTTAATATTCGCAACCAAGTGAGAAGAGAGGAATATCCATAAAATTGACAGTAGAAGAGAGGAATTTGCTTGGGTATAAGAATGTGTGAGATTTAATTTAATTTTGTGAAAAGTTCTTTTGTTTGTTGCCTTGATGTTTTACTGGAGTTTTAGTTTAAGATTGCGGCAATTTCTTTATTTTTAATTTGAGTTGTTAGTATTTCCGTGAATTTTTTTTTTGTACTAGTTGAATCCATTCTTTTGCTTTTTTGTAATTTTCTTTTTTTAAAATTTTCTTTGGAGTGACTCTCGTGAGAAGAATTAGCCCCTGGATGCCACCTACATGTTGTGATGTACTGATCTTGCTTCCTGTTCACTTAGGTTTGGAGATTTTTCATTACTCTTTTCTAATTATATGACACATCAACTTGCTCAGCTATATAGTGCTCGCAAAGGATTTCCTAAGGTATTTTTCAAATTCCTAGTATTACTTCATGACTAATTTCTGCCTTATTCTGATGTGCACAGGCATATTAAACTGGGTATTTGGTTAGCTTGGTTAGCTTTTACTTGAATGATTTATGACACATGAAATTATGTTGATTTGCAATTTATGACCTGTTTGTATCTATGTGTTCTGTGATGTTGAAGATTTATTATTAGCAATAATGAGTAGACAAACCAAGTGTTAGGTACAGATTTATGACTCCTGAACTATTTTCTCTTCCAGATTCTTCTCTTAAATCCAAGTTGATACTACTATAGCTGGATTAGCAACTGTTAGGTATACCTATACCTATTGGTGAGCTGGCCTTTATGTATTTTCATTTGTTTGATTTTGTTAATGGCTGGTTTTTTTTTATGTGACTGATTATCTTGTTTCAGGGAACGACATACGTGTATGATTCTTTTTTCAAACCATATGTTTCAAAGCAAGTGACATATGTTGATGGCAATTTGGTGGAGTTAAGAGACAGAGATAGGGATATGGCTTTCATGTACTGTCAGAAGGTTGCAAGCTATGGTCTGACTAGAGTCTTTGAGATTTTGCTGTACGTTGCTGCACAATCTACCCTAAGGCCTTTTCCTACTGATACCCAGGTACACAATGTTTGAAAATCAACCTTGTTTTGAGTGCTATTGTTCATTTTTGCTTGATGTCCTTGGTGTGTGTTTGGGTAACTAGAAGTTAAGATTCGCTAGATGAATGGGTAAAGATTATGTTGAATGTTTACGGAAGCCACTAGCTACTATGCAGTATCTTGTGATTGGTCATCTCATCGCCATATGATCTTTACCTGCCCTATATGGATGATGAGTGTTGTTCGAATTGGTACTGCTGAGACGACTCGATATGGAGTCTTATTCACTCTTGACATCACTCAAATATCACGAATTAGTTTTATTGAATTCTCACTGTGGTTAATGATATTTGAATTTCTGAGCAACTTTTGCAAAATTTGGATGTATTAGCAAGTCATAATTTACTAGGATTTTAGTTGGAGAAAGAGTGAAGGAGTATAGTTTACTCATTAATGTGCCAGCTCTATGTGATATGTGATGTACAACCATATAGCCAATATGCTCCATCTTGAACTTATATGTGTTTGTTATTTTTGCTTGAATGTTTTGATTTTGTGCAGCAATTATCAAGATGCTTTCAGTTGACCTCCCAACTACTCGCTGGCAGCACTGCCAATACTGCGTAATTAATGACTTAACTCCATGGTTTGCCAGTCACCTTTCTTCTAATTTGTTTAAATTATAGGTTTAGTTAAAGTATATATAAGCTTTGTAATATTTTAGATTATATCTCCAACTATTTACTTGTTGCACCTATCTTTTGTAATCTCTTGAGGGCAATCTTTTGTAGTTATGCACTTGATTATGCATCAATTTAAAACGAAAAAAGCAAAGAAAAAATTTTATTTTTTTTATTTTTTTGGGCCCTCAAATGCTCCGGTTGTTAAGAAAAACCGGAGCATTTGTGATGATAAGCGCTCCGGTTTTTCTTAAAAACCGAAGCATTTGATGCATTTTGGGCAGGTAAAATTTATCAAATGCTCCGGTTTTTAGCACAACCGGAGCATTTGAGAAAATAAATGCTCCGATTTTCAACCGGAGCATTTGTAAAATACTCAAATGCTCGTATGACGTCTGCTACGGGTCAAATACGGAGCATTTGTGGGCTTTTTAACCGGAGCATTTGAGCATTTTTCTACATATGATAAGGCTTTCTTCTTGATACCTTGATCCATGACTCTTGGTCTTCAACCGTGAATGGATTCTTACTCACGTTGGGCTCTCTCTCACAGTTTATCTCTCTGGACATTCTCTCTACTACAACATTTTTTTCCTTGATTTACTTTTAAACTATTACTTTTAAACTTTTAAACTATTATTCTCTACCTAGGCGTAACTTTCGCTCTAGAAATTTTATGACTAAACTATAACTTTGACAAATTATGTTCAAGATGATTTTTGATTGGAATAATCCTATAAAATTTGAATTCAGTTTTAACTACGGTTGTATGTGAACTATTTGAAAGAACTAAAAAACAATAGGATTGTGACTTTCAACTTACTTAGTCAGATGGGATTTCGAGTATGGTAATGATTAATTAATATATAGGTTGTATTATGTATAAACTATGAGTGCGTTAAAGATTTTTTTTTTCATTTTTTTCAAAAGGAGAACCTTGAATCCATCGGGAGAGTCCGATTTTGGAATCAAAGCTATGAAAGCAATATTGCTTCCATGAGGGAGGCAAAAGGATGACCAAAATTCTCTGACAGTTTTATAAATATCATCCTTGATAACATTCCAGGCGCTTTTGATAAATCTGAAATTGAACCCGTCGGGCCCAGGGGCTTTGTCCGAGGCACATGAGGATACAACTTCATCGATCTCAGAATCAGAGAAGGGAGATATGAGACTTGAGGCTTCTTCGTGGGTCAAGGTGCTAAAAGCAAGGTTCTCGAACGTTGGCCTTTTGGTGAATTGTTCTGTAAAGATGGATTTGAAGTTGTCAGAGGCTGCTTTTCGGAATTCATGAGGTTTATCAAGCACAATGCCATTTTGGTTAATGGCTTCAATGACGTTTTTTCTTTTTCTTATTGAGGCAATAGTGTGAAAAAATCGGGTGTTTTTATCACCCTCTTTGAGCCATTGGGCTCTTGATTTTTGGGCCCATAACGATTCCTTTCTCTTTTGCCATTCCCATAGCTCAATTTAGGCTTCTTTCCTAGATTGCAATTCCACTAGTTCAAGGCTTCTCTGGTTTGCAATTTCATCAAGAGATTGGATAGCAGATTCAAGAGATGAAATTTTGGTTTCTATGGAATCGAATTGACACGAATTCCATTTTTTGAGAGAAGATTTCACAAGCTTGAATTTTCCAGGGACAAGTAGGTGAGGAGAGGAACACCATAATTCTTTGATGATTTATAGGCATGAGGGGTGTGTGAGCCAGCAATTCAGGAATCGAAACGGCTTTGGTCCCTAATTTTTTTTCAGAGGAGGACGCAAGGAGTGGACAATGGTCAGATATTGTTCTGTTTAGAAGTGATGATTTGAAGTTTGGGAAAATATTTAACCATTCTGGGTTAATCAATATTCGATCTAGTTTGCTTTTTGAGTTATTCCCTCGGTGCCATGAGAATTTTCCATTTGAGGGGATATATCCAGCAACTCAGTTCTATAAATGAAATCCTTGAAATCAGACATACCTGGAACATAAATAATTTGACTTCCTCTTTCTGAAGGAGAAATTACTTCAATGAAATCGCCCATCACGAGGCTAGGAATATTCATCAATGACCATAAATCTTCAATTTCCCGCCATACCTCCCTTCTGAGATCAATTTGGCATGGATTGTAAACATTGATCAACATATATTTGAAGTTTTTTGAGGAGATTACACCACACATCGCAATCCAATATTTCTCGATTTTGATTGACTCCAAATTGAAGAATTTTTTGTCCCGTACTGATAATATGCCTCACGAATTTCCAGATGAGGGGCTGAACTCCCAATTCAACTCATCAGAATTCCAGCATGTTCTGGTCATTTTCCGGTCAATGACTTCAATTTTTGTCTCCTGAAGGAAGATGAAGTGTGGCTTTTTTGAATTTATTATTTTTCTCAAGGACCTTGTTTTGACTTTGGCTCCCATACCTCTAATATTCCAGGATACTATAATCATTTCAACAGGGAAAGGAATGATGCAAGAGGATCATCATTGGTTCGAGGTACAATCCGCCTTTTGCTTGAAAAGAATGTTTTGAACACGATCACATAGTGCCTCTTGAGAGCCAGAATATGTCATTCCAAGCTTTTTAGCAAAGATAAGAACATCATCTGGTGTGATGGAGGGAAAGTCAAAGAATGAGTTTGGCTTGGTTTTTGGGGTGGAAGTGGGGGAAGCTTGAGAGGATATCATCATAACTTTTTTGTTTCTTTTCATCTGCTTCTTTTTGAGTTTTTTTATACTTTTCTCTTCATGAAGAGATTTTATTTGGTTTGGGATGTTTGATTCGAATCCGAGAGGAAACATGGGGCCGAATCCAATAAGGAGATGGATGTTGATATTTTGGACCGAGAGAGTGGCCCAATGTGGGTATTTGAGAGTTGCTTGATGTTTTTTTAGGGGAAGGAATGGTTTTTCTTGGGATAAGAGGGGGCTTTTTTGGTTTTGGGCTTGGGCTAAAGACAAACTGATTAGAGTTTGATTTTTCTCCTGGTGGGCTCATTAGAGAATGGTGGAAAGTGTTCGAGATAGGGAATTTTGGATGAGGTGCTCAGTGGTTATTATGGAGTAATGATGAGTCTTGCCTTTCCAAGAAAAAGGGAGTGGAAAAGTTTAACTGGTTTTTGGAAGTGTTAGAGCACTTTTCCTGAGGGGATTTGGCGAAACCCAAATTTGTTTCAGCTTGGTTAATGGGTTGCGCCGCATTTTCCATAACTACACGTGGAGATGATGTGACATGAGGAGTGTCACGTAAGGGGGATTTTTCTTGGTCACCTGCTTCAATGTTTCCTTGTTCATCATTGGAGAACCTGGGAGACAAACTTAGAGATGAAATTGGAGATTGGACTGGCTCATGATTTTCTTTCTTAATTGAATCATTTACCAAGCATTATGATTCGAATATAAAAACATGGATTTTTTTTCTCCCCGATCTTAATCCATAATTTGCAATTTATACGGAAAAGACAATCGCTGATCAGGAATATCCTTGATTTACTAAGGTTCGAGCAATCAATTGATGTCACTCTTCCAAAAACACTTCCAATGTTATGGAAGTTTTCATAATTCCAAGTTGAGAAGGGAACACCGTATACATTTTAAGGAGATTTCACGCCACTGTGATGCTGCAGAATTTTTGACGTTCCGTTGGTCAATGAACCACTTCTCCAACCACTTGCTTTCCAACATAGCATGTTTTTCATCCTTAATGTCAAAAGTTATCATATGAAGTAAGCCTCCCAAAGGTTTTATTGTTAGGCAAATCACTCCTTCTGCCAATATGCAATTCAGTATTTCATTGGAGGATAGTGGTGATTACGCAACCCCAATTAAGCTTCTATCAAAGAGTTCTTGGTTATCGAGGTTTCTTGATCCCTTAATCACCAAAGTAAACTCACCATCTACTTCTTCAGCAGCGATATTATTTCTAGCTTCCTCAGTGGCTTCACCTAGGATTCTCGTACATGCTATTCAGGCTTTCGAGGGATTTTTATGGAAAAAATATGGTTGTGGGTCAATTTCTTGGATTTCATGGATTTGTGAAAAAGGGCTGTTTGATGAGGGTTTAGGGGAATCAGGATGAGGTTGTGGTGATGTGTTAGGAGGATTACGTACGTTTGGGATGTGAGGAAACTTCTATATAAGTTCTATGATCTCAGTGAGGGTTTTGGTGAGGTTTGGGATTGTAGGGTTGTTTGGCTGTGGGATGTTTGGGGATGAATTTGGTTGGGGGATTGAGTATGGGTTTATCAACGTTTGCAGGTTGAACTTTCAAGTGTTTCCCTTCCAATTTCAAGCCATCCATGGCCTGAATTGCTGCTTTTAAAGAGGTTGAATCAACATACATGATGAAGGCGAAGCGGAATTTTGGGTTTGGCTTTTGGAGGGGTGGGATGACTATCTTTGCAATGTCACCGAATTTTCGAAAAAGGTTTTTTTTAAGTCTGATGGGAGGGTGTTTGGGAGGATATGTGAGATGAAGATGGTTTTTGAGGCTAGAGGTTGTAACAGCCCGCACTTCCAAGCTGCTAGCTAATTATACTTAACATTCACAAATCTTAATTAACACTTAATAATCCTCAAATTTACATTTATTCCCGGCGAAAACATAAGCTATAAAAAGATCCTGGACCTGTGGGTCAGGGCCTACAATACAATATTCTTATTTCAAACCTCAAACACATAACTCCCCTAACTAATATCTCGAAATATAATACAATCCAATTCCACAAAACTATTCTCATTAACACATCGAATTACACTTTCAATTCCCCGATAACACTCCGGAAACATACACATCTGCTTGCTCATCCAAATGATTTAGGGGTATCAATATGACACCTGCAAATAACAGAATGAAATACAAACAAACAAAACTAAAATGAGCGGAAAGCTCAGTAACTTTACTTCAGCCCGTCAAAACGATTTTAGTTCGCAAAGGTTTTTCATATAATAAAGAAACTTTGGTAATTGTTCGGAAAAGAATACATCCTTTAAAATATATCGCTGGCATAGCTCAATTACTTAACACAAATCGCTGGCAAGTATAGGTTTTGGTAGAACATAACATAACAGAATATTCGACGTTTTCTGGTCTTAACTTTTATCATAACATATATCTGAATCATTTTCCTCCACCTGTACCTTGCCCACTTTTTATCTCAGTTCATGAGTTAAGCCAACCAAAACAATACTAAGTCCCTTTAACATATTTCTTACAAATCATATTTCGTATATATAAACATTTCCGAACAATTCCAATAACAGAACAAGAGTATTCTTTTATAATCATCCAATAACAATTCACAACTAACTCATAAATATACATCTATAACACTAGTGGAAAAAACCTCATCTGATCCGGTCAAAATGGGACTTACTGATCCGGTTTTGGGCCTGAAACGGATGGGGTCGCAGCAGTTAGTGAGAATAAATTGATCCGGTTGAAAACCGAATCAGTTAAGTTGATTAACTGATCCGGTTTTTTACCATGATCGGATCAGTTTATCAGAATGGTGAACAAAAAAAATGGCTTCATGCTACATTACAGGCTTTACAGCAAAAAGCCAAATGAAATGATAAACTATACTTGTCCAGCAATTCAGTATACGGAAATCTTATACAACATAAAACTTAATACTATATTATACAAAAAAAAAAGTTATATGTACCAAATAAATTCATGAGATGAGAGAGAAATATGAGATGCTAAGGAATTCTAGAGAGAGAAAGATAATTCAACTAAGAAAACGCAAGAAAAAAAAAGGAAAAAGCGAATGAAACGCTTTATTTTCGTGAACACCCAAATAGCTTCCTACCCACGATTCCCTTCCTCCATTGCAGCCACCTCTCTCCATCCTCAATCACCCCTTCTCAAGGCCATCTCATTGCAATTCCAGCCTCATTCTATCGCTTGCACCCCAGATCTTGAGGGAATTTTTTTGAACTCTCATTCCTCGCCCCCTATATTGCCTTCAAAAGCAACCGTCTGCGTTGCGTCTATGCTCCAGCATCCATCCTCCGATCTTCCTATCTCCAGTGGTGTCTCAAACACCACCGTCGTGCTGACCATCTTACACCAGATTCTCGTCATCGGGGCTACCAGTCACGACATCTACCCGCACCGACCATCTGAATCCCGCCACGGCAGCGTCGTCATCAGCTACCAACTACCCCCCGACTCTAGCCAAGGCTATGCTCGCAGCTATGCTGGTGGGTTCATTATCCTCCATGTCTTCACGCAGGTAAGTTCTCCTCTTTTCTTTTTTAGCTTTGATTGGTCCTGTTTTCTTCTGATTTCCCTATTAATTGTTAGCTCCAAGATCCTGTCAATTGTTTGGGTTGATTTTGATATTGAGCTCACTGTCCTCTTTGAGACTGCTCCTTCAAGTTCTTTTAATCTAAAATTACATGTTTTGTTGTCAATTTCTCATTATGCGCTAGTGATTACCATAAACTACCTATTCCTTCGTTTTATACTTCGCCCATTATCTAGATACTACGCTCAATTCCTTATGTCTCATGCCTTCATTTGGTTTTCGTATGTCCCTTATACCTTTTCACTTATTGGTTCAAAAATTTTATTAATGAATTTAGTTCATTTTACTATGGATCTACCTGCCCTCTTTGGATTTAGTAGTTCCAACTTTCTTATCCTCAAAGTATATAGTTGGACTGTAATTTCTCACCTTTGTCTTTTTATTGGTAATGAGTGCCTTGTTCTGCACCTTATCTGTCGGATCTGGTTTACCTACTATACTCGTCTTTGGGTTACTATGTTCATCTCATTTCTTGCTATGTGGTTCTTCTTTGAGTTTATGATCCTTTCTTCTCTTTTGAAAAAATCTAGTCATTATATGTTGTATGATTATGCTTTCTTTGCTTTGACAAGTTTGTCTGCCATGAAATCAACTCTTATGGCTATCAATTATTTATTTTGGTTTTGCTCTACCTATTTTGCTCATTTCCAGACTACTATGTTCGTTTTTTCTCTACCTATATGGTTTTCTATGGTCATCTCTTTTCTTGATGTATGGTTCTTCTTTGACATTATTGTACTTTTTTCACGATTGATACAATCTAGTTACTATCTGTTATATGATTATTCTTCCCTAGATTTGGCAAGTTTTTATCCCATGAATTTAACTCTCATGGTTGCAAATTATTTATGTTGGGTCTGCTATAGCTGTTGTACTCATTTCCAGGCTACTATTTCATCTATACCTATGCAGTTCCTCTTCGCTATTATGGTAGGTCATTCAATAAATAAGCTTTTAATGGTGATAATTAGTCATTACATCTTATGTCTTAAATGTATCCAAGAAGCTTGCCAAGATCTCGTGCTCCACGCCAAAGCTACAGCTCCCTCGGAGCCAAAAAGGTTGTTTCTTAAACTACTACTTTCTAAACTGGATTGGGTCTTAAAAACCCATTTGACTCGAGTGCTCCATCACTCGCTACTGAACTCTTTCTTATTGCACTACGATCTCATCTACTTACTGCTTTTGCTGTACGAATTTTTATTCTCTAAACTGGATTGGGATTCAAAATCCCATTGGACTCGAGTGCTCCATCACTCGCTATTGAAACATCTTTCTAAATGTATACAGTTTTTTTGTCTTTGTGTCCACAGAATAGAACATAGTTGTCAATCTATCCAATTGACGGTAAATGCTCATTGCAAGGCTCTTTCGGAGCCCCAAAGGTTGTTTCTAATTCTCTTGCTCTCTAAATTGGATTGGGCCTCAAAAACCCATTGGAATCGAGTGCTCCATCACTCGCTAATGAACTCTTCTTTACTGCATTACAATCTTTTTTATATTTTTCGAATGTGTCATGGATTGTTCTGCTTCAAACTGGATTGGGCCTCAAAAAACCCATTGGAATCGAGTGCTCCATCACTAGCTATTGAACATCTCTTATTGTGCATATTTTTATCCTTTGCGAATTTATTTATGAAGATCTAATGTTGGAATGTTCAAGGGGGTAAAAAACCCCAGGCCCTAGCTGAGATTATTTTTCTTAAGAATAAATTCAGGCCAGATATTGTCTTCATTATGGAAACATTAACAAATCATACGAACAGTCGAAAAATCCTCAACGCCCTTCATTTTGACAATAAAGTTATAATAGACCCTCTAAATCATTGTGGAGGGTTATGGGTTACCTGGAATAATTCCAATATTATTGTACATTCTCATGTCTCTCATCCACACGTTGCTTCTCTAAATATTACGTATAAACCGACTAATAAAAACTATTCCATTGTGGGGGTGTATTGCCCAGCTCAAGAAGAGGAAAAGGATAATTTTTGGCACTTACTTAATGACTTTGTCTCCACTCAATCGTTGCCATGGCTATTAATCGGCGATTTTAATGAAATGTTAACTTGTCACGATAAAATAGGAGGGCGCCCCCTTCTTCCTTATCAATTGCAACGACTGCCTAATTGTTTGGCAACCAACAACGCCATTGACATTCCATGCTTTCAAGGTCAGTTCTCATGGAAAAATAATGATAACAACTGCCCGATTTTCGAAAGATTAGACAGAGTACTCACTCACACCTCGTTTATAGATGATTTTTGCTAATAGTGTCTTATCGTATGGTAATTTCACTGTATCAGATCATGCTCCTATGTTTTTCTCCACAGATCAAACCACAAACACACACCATTTTCAATTTCGCTTCCAAAATAATTGGGTGGTCGAAACCCAAACCCATGCAATTGTGAAAAAAAATTGGCAAGTTCAACGTCCAGGTTCCCGCTTCTATCGCATTCAACAAAAATTAATTCATATAAAGGATGATCTTAAATATGGGCTAGAACTCACTACCATCATAATGCTCATAAACTTATCAAAAATGAAACCAAACTAAAAGAGTTGCAAACCATTCTATGGGAGCAACCTTTCAATCCAATTCTTAAATCTCATATTAATCGTCTTATCCTTCAACGTGAAAAATTACTCCTTTTTAATCATCATCGAAATGTCGCTCAAAATAGAAAAACTTGGCTTTCTCAAGGCGATAGGAACTCTCGGTTTTTTCATAACAAGATGAGAAAAAAGATGGCATACAATACCATTATTAGAATGAAAAATGATCTGAACCAATGGGTTGAATCCCCTAATGAAATTACTCAATTAATCACTAAGTCTTTTAAATATCGATTCACTTCTGAACATAGCTCCCCTCGCAACATTGACTTATCGTTTATTACCCCTCTTGTTTCAGAGGTTGGTCGGCATTCTTTACTCATCCCTATTTTAGATGAGGAAGTTAAGCAAGCCACCTTTAATATTAACCCTGACAAATCCCCTGGGTCCGACGAGTTTGGAAGTAAATTCTTCTAAGCATATTGGTCTATTATTGGAAAATAGATTACGATGGCAGTACAAAGCTTCTTCCATCATGGAAAATTGCCACCCTCTCTAAATCATACGCTCATTACCCTCATACCTAAGATTGACCACCCTGAAAACCCGAATCACTTTAGACCTGTAAGTTTAATCAATACGCTTTATAAAATTATTTCCAAAATCTTAGTAGCAAGGCTTAGCCCATTATACAACGAATTATTAGCCCGTTTCAAAATGCATTCACGTCAGATCGATCAATTCATGATAACATTCTCATTGCAAAAGAAATCCTGAATACGTTTCACAAATCACATAATAAAGCAGGTTGGGCTGCGCTTAAACTCGATATCGAAAAAGCCTATGATCGTATTGAATGGGATTTCCTTTCGGCTACCTTACTAGCCTTTGATTTTCCTGTCACATGGGTTAATTGGATAAAAGAATGTGTAACCAATGTCTCATATTCTATCAAAGTCAATGGGCAACCTTCCCCATGGTTTAAACCATCTCGAGGTCTTGGATAAGGAGACCCGCTTTCACCTCATCTTTTTATCCTGTGCATGGAAGTTTTATTATAAAACTCAGATTAGCAGCACAAAAATAATGATTTGGGGTTAGGTTTTAAACTTCGCCCTCACACTCCATCCATACCATGTCTCATGTTCGCTGATGACAACCTCCTTTTTTGTAAAGCAACCAGCACTGCGTGTAGAAATTTAAAATCCGCTATTGACTCCTTTTGCCAACTCTCAGGCCAATTGGTAAATTTCCATAAGTCTTCGATTGTTTTTTCAAAAAAGATCACGCCCTCAAGAAAAATTTCTCTTGCTACCCATTTTCATATGGCCCCAACCTCCAGCTTAGGTCGGTATTTAGGAATTTATTTCAGCTCTTTTCAACCGACTACTGATGGTTTTAAACGCATTATTCAAAAGGCAGAGCAAAGAATGCATAACTTGGAAGCAGGTTTCCTTTCTAAAGTTTGTCGTCATACCCTTATCCAAAGCAACTTGGAGGCTCTCCTAGCCTATGTTTGCTCCTCTTCTCTTCTCCCTCATTCCATTGCCAAATCTATTGATAGTATGCATCGTTCATTTTTTTGGAGACAACAAAACGATAAAAATGATATTCCTCTGATTTCATAAAACAAAATCTGTAAGCCAAAATCTAAAGGAGGGCTTGGTCTCCGTGGAACTCTCCCACTTAATAAAGCCTTCCTAGCAAAATTGGGATGGAAAATTCTCACTCAAGAAGATAACTTTTGGGTAAAAATCATCAAACATAAATATTTATCAAGCTCATGCTTTTTCCAATGTAAACCTAAGCCAAGTGATTCTCAAATATGGAGACAGATTTTAGCTCAACGAGACATAATTAGGAAAGGGATCCGATGGAAAATTGGAGACAGAAAGTCCATCTCCTTCTGGTGTGATAATTGGCTATCCCATGCCCCCTTGTATCAGACGCTTAAAATCCCTTCTTGCCAAGTGGACCTCAACCTAAAAGCTTCCGCCTTAATTCTATCATCCATGGAATGGGATTTACAAAAGTTACAAACCTATTTGCCAAACCATCTCATTAGCCTGGTCAAAGGGATCCCTCTTCCCTCCGCACCTACAACCGACACTCCTATTTGGGGTTGTACCTCCTCAGGTGACTTCACCATCAAATCAGCCACTTGGATAGCACATGATCTCGATCCCACGGAGGATCCTTGGATCTTTAAATGGATTTGGAAGCTTGACATACCACCTAAATTACAAATTTTCTTATGGCAAATTTGTCATAAAAGTATAAGTGTGAGGGATATACTCTTTAAAAGAAAAATTGCTCCTTCCAATTTATGCCCCCAATGCCACTCTCAACCTGAAATAATTAATCATTTGTTTAATCAGTGCGCTTCAGTCAGGAAAGTTTGGGACCTTCAGGAAACTCGTACATGTCTAAACTTCCACCACAAAGACTCCTCTCTTTTAAAAGTCCTCCAATCCCTCAAATCGGAAAAAACTGTCATAACTAAAATTATTTTTTATTAATTTGGTTTATATGGAAGGAAATAAATGACATTATTTTTAATAACGCCGCTTTTAACAAGCACAAAATACTCCACAAAGCCAAATTCCTTTATCACGAATGGACGCTTCGAACATCGCTTGATTCTTGTTATCTCGCATGTACTCCATTCTCCTCTCATAATCAACCACCCCCATCTCTCATCACAATTCTATCATTCAAGTTGCTTGGGCTCCTCCACCTCCATCCCACTTCAAACTCAATTTCGACGGCTCGGTCTCAAATAACTCAGCTGCAGCGGGGGTTATTATTCGCAACAATAACGGTGAGCTCATCTATGCAACCTCTTACAATCTAGGAATCGCTCCAGTGATCGTGGCTGAGGCTACTGCTCTTCAGAAGGGTCTTCTTTTGGCTTTGAATCATGGCATCCTGAATATCCACATCGAAGGTGATAATCTTCTTGTAATCAACGCAGTTAAAAAACTATGGAAGGTTTCTTGCCAGATACAACTTATCATAGAGGATATACACACTTTACTCCAACAATTCCAGTCCTATCAGATCCACCATGTCTATAGGGAAGCTAACAAAGCTGCAGATTAAATAGCTAATGTAGGACATTTAGTTCAGTCTAGTTTTGATATTACTCCTTGTACTAATTTAGCTCTTCATTCCATTCTTGTAAATGACTTCTTAGGAGTTCCCCTCGCAAGGAGGGTCTCCTAAAATCCTTTTTTCTTACCTTAAAAAAAATATTATACAAAAAATTTCATATATAATATTTTATACAATTTTACATATATACATTATATCAAAAAAAAACTTATACATAAAATTTAAAAAATGAAACTTTGTACAGAAAATCAGAAAAGAAATCTGACAAACTTACACAAAATATTAAAAACTTACAAATGAAACTTATACAACGAATTTTAAAACGAAAATGAAAACTAAAATATGAAACTTAAACCCTAGATCTAAATAACTTACATATGAAACGAAAATGAAAACTAAACTTTGTACAGAGTAAACGGATGCTGTTTGTTGCTGGCGTGGGACGGTGGTGGCTCCGGGTTGTGCGGCGGCGGAGGTGAATCTTTGTTGTGTGTTGAGAGCATTGAAGAGAGGTGAGCAACGACTTTGGCGACGGTGAGTAACGACTTTGGCGACTTTAGTTCAGTTGGTGAGAAGTGACTTTGGCGACGGCAAGGTATTCACTTCCATTGGTGAGAAGCGACGGCGAGGAGAGGATGAGATTAACCTCAAGCTCAATTCAGTCGGCCCTGATCTAGGGTCTGATAGAGAAAGGAGGTAAAAGAGGCGGTGGTTCAGTGGTGGTTCAAATAGAGGAAAGAGAGGAAAGACAGAAGAGAGAGAGGGTTCGTGAAGATAATGAAGAAAAATGGTGGTTCAGTCGGAGATAGGATTCGACGACGACGAGATGAGAGGGGAACGAATGAGGTGAGGAAGAGAGAGGATTGGTGAAGACGGTGAGTAGAGGGTGAGTGTTAGGGTTTTCATGAGAGGGAAGTGAGATGAGTTAGAGAACTGAGGGAGAAATGTAGCGTGTGAGGGAAGAAGGGCTTTGGGCGCTTAAAAGAAACAATCAAGTGGGCTTTAGGCCACGCTGATTTTATCTAATTTACTGATCCGATTTTATAAATGACCGGATCAGTTAATTTTAACTGAGTCGGTTTGATAAATGACTGGATCAGTTAATGTTAACTGATCCGGTTTTGAAAAAACCGAATCGGTTATCTTGCGTCATATAAGGTTTTTTCCACTAGTGTAATGGTGGGCGCTTATTTGTCGTGTGCACCTAACCAAAGATAAATTTCTCCTACTCTCATGCACACTAAGCAAGTATAATGGAAGTAGGGGTCGTATCCACAGGGAAACAGGGACGAGTTTTATATTTAGCGGGATCCAATACCTAGATTAAGCTATGGGCCGAGAAACCTAATAACAAGGGGGGTTTCAAATAGATTTACGAACAAACTACAACTAACTAGCATATAAATAAAATGAGAAATCAATATGGGAAGATCTTGAATCCGATTAACATCCACTTCAATTCATTATCGATCCTTGAACCTCAACTCTAATTATTTCCATGATTATCTATTGTTGAGAATTAATCTCGCATTCTCCTTATTCTTAGTTGAATAGCACGATCAACGTGACTATAAAACCCTAACTAAAGGATAACCTAGTACGATCAGCGTCTAAGTTCAATCCAATAGCAGCAATAAACACAGAGAACCAATAGACCTGCTAATGTCATACACACGATAAACATTCAACAGTTGATTCAATTTCCCTAAGAAATACCCAAGACGATCTACATCTAAGTTACTCCCTAGTTTGCTACAAATAAATAAAAGAATAAAACAATCCGATTCTATTCTTAAATCTAGCATTAGATTAATTACACAATCAAACTAGTAACGTACCTAGCATAATTATGCAATAATCATAAAGTATAATCATAGAAATTAAACCATAATCAAGGAAAATAGATAGAGAGGAAAGATCTCACAATAACGGTTGAAGCTTCATGTTAATTTTCTTCAAGAACAGTTCAAGCTACAATCCGATAGCAAAAACCAAATCCAACATTGAAATCTCTTAGAAAACTAAAAAAACTAAGAAAGATAACAAAAGTGAGGAAGGAGAATTAAGAGAGGAGTGTTGGAGACTCTCTCTCCTCAAGTATGCTGCTCCTCCTCTCCTTCCTTCCTCTTTACATTAGGTTTTAGGAGGCTTTTAAACCCCGCACAAAACGTGGCCCCAAACCGACCTTAAGCGTCGCGAGTCGTGCTACGATCGCGAGTCGCGAAGAGTGCACTGTCTTCCCGCACAAAATGGCTGGGCAAAGGGTCGCGAGTCGCGACAGGCCTCGCGAGTCGCGAGGGCAGGGGGATCGCGAGTCGCGAGCTGCTGTGCTGGGCAGGCTTGATGGGCGATGTTGCTGAGCTTGCGGTGCTGCTGAGCTTGCGGTGGAGTTTGGTTGTTCGCATGCTTGGCTTGGGCTTGCTGTTGTGCTTGCGAGGCAGCTTGGTACTTTGCTTGGCTCAAATGCATTTCACCTTGAAAGCTCGGAATACATGACATTAACACAAATTATCTCGCAAAACTCCGAACTTCCGCTAAGGGTTAAATAAAACACGAACGTTAACAATTACAATCAAACCCTTAGCAAAGTGCACCCAAAATAACGTAAATACTACGTATAACTTGGGCGTATCATGTAACCATGGTCATAACTATAAACGATATATGATATCAAAATACAATATAACACATAAGAGCATTTAAATACGTTTTGCTGAACATAAATGTTACCTCAACTCAAGAACTATTATAGTAAACCTCCAAGCATAAAACTTAATTCCCATATTAGCTTGAATTATACACATCTCCATACACTAGTGGAAAAAACATCAAGTGCTCCGGTTAAAAACCATACAAATGCTCCGTATTTGACCCGTAGCAGACGCCATACGAGCACTTGAGCATCTCACAGCAACTAGTACTCTTCCCAGAACTAGTTTAAACAAAAAAGGTAACAACATTCTAGATAGGACCAGATGTTACTTGATTACCAGATAATCAGATTGAGCATAAAAACCATAAAATTTAAAAACAATAAGAAAAATAACACAATATGTAAAAGTGTGAATAGAGTAAGAATTTCTTATTTATTTGAATAATTTATCCTATAATTATGAATTCAAAGTAAAAAAGAGAGAGATAGAGAGAGAGAGAGATAGCAAGGAATTAACTTACTGTATTTTGGGAGATTGGAGTCAAGGAGTATCGCCGTCAATGGAGTAACCAGGGAGGCCGGAGATGAGACCGCAAGAAGCAGATCTGAAGTTGGGGAGGACCGGAGGAGAGAAAAGGTTGGGGAAGAGAGAGTGTGTGTCTTCAAAAGAGAGAAAGCGGAAGATATGGTAGTTGTGTGACGGCCAGCAACAGACTCCGACAAGGGTAGGGTTTTGTTTTGGTGGTGTTGTTGGCAGTGATTTTAACAGAAACGCCACCATCGACGACCTTTGAGTTCTCATCCATGGTGGACTGATGGTGTTGCGATTCACGAACAAAAAATAGGGTTAAGGCTTCAATTTTTTGATGAATTCGTGAGATAAGGAAAGAGGAAGGAAGAGGAAGAGAAGGGGGGAACAGTCTACTGTGTACGCGGTGGAAACTAAAACGAAATGTTGGGATTATATGAATCCCAACTCTCAAGGGCTTCAGTTAATAACATCCACCGGAGCACTTGGTAATAAATTTTTTTTTTTTAAAAAAAAGCTGGACCAAGTGCTCCGTTTTTAAATTAACCGGAGCACTTGGTAAGTAGCAAAAGCATTTTTTCCACTAGTGATAGCTATCCTCCAACAACCACCTCACAACAATAACAATAATCATTAATCATCCTCACAACAATTAAGATAAACAAATTGAATCACTCACACTTTCTAAGCTCTTCCATGATCTAACCACAACCCTTATATGCAACCCATTCTACTAATCCAACTCACAACATTAATCTCTAACTCTAATTAACCCCATTCTGATTTTAGAGAGTATTATCAAACACCATTTGTAGAAATCTGATTTTATAAGCTACTTAAGAAAGCCAACTACAGATTATAAACTTCAATTTATTCGATACAAAGGAAAGTATCAATCTTTAACTTCAACAAATTCTTACCATAACTGATTTTGCTAGAAAACAATAAGATTTAAAACTAAATTTATTTATGAAATCAGAAAATAAAACCAATTTGCAAGTACATGAATCACTGGAATTAAACAAGAGGAGAAAGCTTAACTTATACCTCCATAAAAGAGATGAAGGAGATGATGGTTGCAAGCACCACCAACAACGACAACACATCACTCACACAGAATGACAACAACAATTATTACTAGCAACGAACAACGAGCAGCACCAGCGACGGCAGAGCCACCACCACCACTGTCGCCTAGACGCAGCACCAAACAGCAGCGGTAGAATACAGAGCTGAGGAGGGAGAAAACGCGACAGCAACGGTACTTATTCGAGTTACTACCGGCGATCGCCCAAGCAACACCAACGATGCAGTAGCCCGCCGGCGGAAGACAACAATACAGGCTGACAGCAACAGCACCGCAGAAGCAGAGGATAAAGAAAATGGGACAAAAGAACAACCAACGACAGTAGCACCGGTGGTAGCAGCACCACTGGATCGCGAAAAGATGGGTTTCGAAGAGAAAGAAACGGAGGTGACTCCGAAGAGGAGGTCCGAGCTTGAGACAAATGGAGGAACGGTGAATGGGTTTTGAGGGGGTTTCAATTGCTCTTAATCTTGTTTGGGTAATCTAGGTTAAGAAGATATATAAGAGGGCATTTGAAGAATATAGATTTCTCTAGAAATCTAATAAAGTTACAAGAGAAAGAATTAAAGAGGAATAAAATTTCCTTTTTCATTTTTTTTACTTTAATAAATCAACCAAGGCTAAAAATTGTAAATTCATAATCTTAATCCAAAATTCAGATTTGAACTTGGAAATAATTTTGAACTTTACCTCTATATTTTTTTTCTTAAAGCAATTGCAAAATACATAGTTAAGCTTCTAATATATAATTTTTTTTTATTATTTTTAAAAGAGAAATTTCATTAATTGATGGTCAAACTGCATTTACAATAGGTATTAAAGAAAAACAAGATACAATTAAACAAGGCTAAATCAAATTCGTCTTCGAAGAAACTGCAGCCCCTCTTGTATTTGCTTAATCAAGCAGCTATTGATGAGAAAGTCTATCATTCTGACATAGTTTGGGAAGAGCATTCTTGATCGAGCCATGTTGACCGCATCTGAGATTCCAATACCTTCATGTTGAGTCTCAAACTTCAACCAATGAGAACAATTTCTCATACCTAAAAACAAAAAAACCATACTCACAACTCCAATAGGGGAGAAGGATATCTCCAAAACAAAGACTAAAAACTCCATAACAGGGTTTGAAAAAATCTCATAAAGAGAGACTAATTTATTAAACAAAACAAGAAAATGAACTACAAAAATGAAAATAAAAGGGGAAAAGGGGTTTACCATGGATGAAATCATCCATGGCAGCCCCAAATTAATGAAAGAGGGGTAGGGGACGCTAGGATTTGAGAGAAAAGAAGAGAGAGGGGAGGGGGAGCAAAGCATGACTTAATGCAGGCAAAAACTTCTAATATATAATTATCCCTGATAAAAGCTACTTAAAGATTAAGCTGTTACAGAGGTGGAGGAGGAGGAGGAGGATGATAAGGTTTTCTTCTTGATACCTTGATTCATGTCTCTTGGTCTTCAACCGTGAATGGATTCTTACTGACGCTCACAGTTTCTCTCTCTAGACATTCTCTCTACTACAACATTTTTTTTTTCTTGATTTACTTTTAAACTATTACTTTTAAACTGGTATTCTCTACCTAGGCGTAACTTTCGCTATAGAAATTTTATGACTAAACTATAACTTGGATAAGATTTGCACTATATTTTGGAGTATTATTTTTGACAAATTATGTTCATGATGATTTTTGATTGAAATAATCCAATGAAATTCGAATTCAATTTTAACTACGGTTGTATGTGAACTATTTGAAAGAACTAAAAAAATAGGATTGTGACTTTTAACTTACTTAGTCAGTTGGAATTTCGAGTATGGTAATGATCAATTAATATATAGGTTGTATTATGTATAAACAATGAAGTGCGTTAAAGATTTTTTTTATTTTTTATTTCAGTTTTTTCAAAAGGAGAACCTTGACCATATTCATCGATTTACGTATATATCCATTTGAGGCTTGACCTACTTTGACTGTCCTAATTTTAATGTGCGTTGTAAAGTTTTGGGACGAAACTTCTTTAAGTAGGGTAGTGTGTAATAGCCACCCCAAAATTTGATTCTTAAATTATTAATATAGTTGTAGGATTATTGTGTGAGGTGTTAAATTTGTTAACTTGTCTTTCTTGTTACTTTTCAAGTACTAAGTAAGTATGTTTTTACTATTCTAATTTATTATATATTGTCGTTTGAAGGTAGAAAGTTTATTAGAGATTAAGAGATATAATATGAGAGTTAATAAAGGATTAGTGATGTATATATACTAGGGGAAAATGCAATTAAATCAAGGATTAAGTAAGAAAGCAAGTGAGGCATGAATAATAGGACTTATGAGTAATAATATTATTTGAAGAACTAGTATATCATGAAGAGTATGAATTAAAAATTCTGATTTTTTTGGTGTAAGGATATAAAGACCGTTATGCCCTTACTCTGAGAATAAAATCAAGGACAAAAGAGTAAGTGGATTAGGAAAAGAGGTATACCACCCAACCCACCTCCATTCACCCTCACCCACACTCACTTTCACTTTACAAACAATCTCTTCACTCTCCTTGCTACCAACACATTGAAGAAGAGGAAAAGGTGAGCTTCTTCTGCTCTCTCTTCATATCTCCCTCATTTTTCACCAATATTCACATGCAAAGAGTAGAGTTTGATCCTTGACATGTCATCTACAAGGTATAAGTGTTCGATTTTAAAAAGGCGAAGAATAAACGCAACGAATTGAGCCCAAAGGTTTACTAGGCAAGCAGAAATTATCATTTAAAGGAAGCTAATTGTTGTTGTTCTTGAGTTTATGATCAAGATAATGGTAAAACTAAATTAAATTTTGTTAGATTGTAGAATGGGCTAGAAAATCAGAATTTTGTAGTGAAGAAAAATTGAAGATCTTACTAAGGAGTGAAGGTACACAAGTCATAAACTCTCTATGGGTTTGAAATGAGATTTGGGTAAATTTTTTTGTTGTAAATAAGTGCATGCATGTGGGTTTTAGGAAAGGTTATTTTGTATCTTCAAATGTATATGTATTCATATTGATTTGCTTTTCATGCATGTTTTTGGGGATGATTATATGTTTCTTGTTGATTTAATTGTGGAGTTATGAGTTGCAAGTTGAGATCTAATTATACACAATAGAAAAAGAAGAAGAAGAGTTTTCTTAGTAAATGGTTTAATAATTTGCTTGAGTATTTGATCTTATGAGATTAATGAAATCAAAGGCTATATTTGTTGTCAAAATGTTGTTGAATTCTTTTTGATAGAAGAACCAAGTGCATGTGAAGTAGATTAAAATTGAGACATTAACTTCTACCTTCTCGTAAGAATTTGGACCAGTTTTATTAAAACATGTTTTTCGGTATTTTCTGGGTATTTTTGGTCAAAACGCTATTTCACAAAACTTGTTCGTATTACAAGTTTACTCAAGATAGACACAAGAATCGTCTGATTTGAAATTAGTATGATAAAGTTATAATCATTTTAAGTTCTGTTGGAAAATTCCATTTTGTGGGACAGTTTCGATTTTTAATAGAAGTTGTGGTTACATTCCAGATTTTTTAAAGAAATGTTTTAAACAGTGTTTTAAGGATGAAATTATTATTTTGAATATTTCAAAGGTTAAATGAAAATTGGGTCAAATAGTAATAAGTTCCTTTATCAAGAATTGTTCAGTTTACTTCCTAAAACTTTATTGAACTTGATTGACTTGTTGATTAGAAGTTTTCAGAAAATAATTTTATAGTAAAAGATATGTTCAAGGAGTACTTATTTGGTAAACCTCTCACCAAGTTTAATTACAACCATGTGTTCTGAAATTTTTACTTACCAAGCCATAGTTTCTAATACCAAATGATAGTAGTTTCCTCACCAAACTCGAAAAGTTGCGCGCTATTCTTTTAATTAACAACTCTAAGAGTAATAATTGAATGACTTACGTTTATGAAAACAAATACTTTAATCCTTATGTTGTATAAGAAATCCTTATATATTTTTTTATTTGAATTGTTAGTTTCCTAATAATTACTTTTGTGAAAAAAATTATGGAAGAAAAACTAGCTCCAGTCACCATAATAATTACCTAAAATTGTACTTGTGTACTCAGCTTTGCTGACTTGTGTTTTGTTCTTTGAACCTGTCCTGGTGGAGGCAGTGGATTGTGACCTTACAGGTGACTGTTGAAATTTTTCTTCTGCAAGGCGATGATTGGTTGTGCCTTTTAAAATGCTTGTTTGCATTATACTTTTATATGGAAGGCTATACTTTGAGAAGTAGTGTTGATGCGTTATTTTTTATCTGGAGATGTAACGTTTGAATTGTATCTTTGTGATGGAATTCTAAAATGTTATATAGATGTATTTCAAGATGTTTTGCTCTTAACCTTAATCTTAGGCTTAAGCGGGTTCCAAGTAATTAATAGCTCGTCCGATCCTTTCGGGCTTCCACTATCGTTATTATGATATATAAGCAGGTGAAATCGAGCAGGCTATTACAGGAACAACCAAAGAGAACATAGTAAAAGTACTAAGAACTATGCCATATTTGACACTAATCAACAAGGTACATTTATCTTCATATAGATATATAGTGGTAAAATGTCTAAAATATTAGTATTAGACATGGGGCATTAATTGAAATCCATTAATTTTATGGAGGCAAAATATCTATGAAACATTGTTTAACACCATTTATCTATCTATAATAAATATATATATATACCTAGGAAAGTTACATTTTTACTAATTGATATTTGAATATTGTCAATTGAGATGATATGGTACATAATATTTACATTTACTTTATTTTTATTTTTTAATTAAGATATTAATTAATGGTCAAAGTTTTGTTGTGTTAGAATCAATTCTTTTGGATTAAAATTATCAATGAATCTAATGAACTCAACTAAACTCAATCAAACTGACAAACTAAAAACGTAAGTCCAAAAGAGCATATATTAGTCCAACTATTTAGTTTAACAAAAGAATAGAGGTAGTATAATCTGTAAGGGTAAAAAAATATCATATTATAATGTGTAACCTAAATATATTTTTACAAGTCATATGTCAATCTATTATGCAATAATAGGAAGAGGACTCCTAGGCCTTTCATCTTTTAACATAGGAATGTAGTATTTGTCTTTTTATATCTTTTGAATAAATAGATAATATATAATGTTTATTTTAACCATATATCACCAAGTGGCTTGTGCAATTTGATGACCAAACAAACATGAATGACTAATAAGAGAAAATGACAATTGACACAAATTATCCTTTCTTTTCTCTCCTCCCTTAAACCAAATCACATAATTCATCACAAACAAGAGATCAAAAGCAGAAAAATTTAATTTCGTAAAAGAAGTGGAGAGAGAGAAGAGTGACAAAGCTAAACAGAAGCATGGATTTAACAAAAGTGGTAATTTCAAGGTTCGTTCCTTGCGTAAGCCACAGGGTGTATGTAACTGCACCTACGAGACCTTTACAGGTAAGTTTTCATATTCATGAATTTGAATATTGAATCATCTCGAGTTCTGTTACCTTTTGTTTTAAAACTTATTTATGAACATACTTATGATAGCTAGATTGTTACTTTGGATATTTAGATACAATTTTATTCATGCATGTCGTGCATGTATTTTGCTTTCATTCTTTTTTGTCATGCATTAGTTTTGGTTTGATTTTTCCTTAGAAGCATCGCTAGAATGATACCAATTACCAAGGATAATCGATGACAAATACATATCATCTCCTATAAAAGCAGCTGAAGAATTTTTTGTACACCAAAACCAGAACCGATAAACCCGATTTTGAATCTAGAGCCAGCTAGCCAAGGAATACCCACTTACTCATGGGTCATGACCCCAATCAAAATCGAGTACCCCATTATTATTTTACTCATTGCTGGTATTGTTTAACATCGCGCTGCATTTACTTTGTTTAATTTCGTCTAAATACGTCTTCTTCTTTACCTTTGTTAACCTCATTCCTACACATTCACTCTTCTTCTTTCTCTCATTGTTCAAATGTTTTGTAGACTTCAATTATTTATGTAATTTCAGATTTTCATATAATTTTCAAAATTATATTTTTTTCAATGACATATATTGTACATTATTTGTCAATATATATACATTATACGAACAAATAAGGCAGTAACATAAAAATATAGCCAAACAACATAATTTATTTCGAGCTGAGTAATATGTATTTGTATTGCTTCTATTATATAATATAGCCAAACAACATAATTTATTTCGAGCTAAGTAATATGTATTTGTATTGCTTCTATATATTATATATCTGCATTCATTAAGTGTGGTTTCTTATTATATGAGCCATGTTTATACAATAGCATTCTTCTTTTTGATAATTTTGGTTTTCAATTCATTTCATAATCATCATTACATATGCATCTGGTTACAAGCATTAGACTCTTCAAAGAGATCCAAGAGTACAAAATATTCATCAGATGCGATCAAGTTGAACTAACCAAAATTCTAACCCCGCAAAACCAAATAATGCACTCAAGCACATTACCATCAGATCAGGGGGGCCTGGATAGCAAAGATTATGCTACAGTCAAGCTATGAAATCATCACTTCTTTGACGCCCTTGCTTGGCTAATGTGTCTACCACAATGTTTGATTCTCGACATTTGTGAATAATTTGAATACCATTGCCCATTGATGAAACTCTTCGAATGAATTAAATGATGAAGGTAAGGTTCCATGGACACTTGGAAACACCAGTGCACCACTTCACTGCATTGATGGAATCTGATTCCATAATTAAGTTGTGGCATCGGAAGGAAACATGAGCTAAAAATAGCTTGATGGCCCGATGAATTGCTAGAGTCTCCGCATGATTAATCTCAACACAAGGAATTGGGCTGGAGAATATACACATGAATTTACCTTCATGATCCCTACGTACTCCCTAATTTAATACAATAGCATTTAATACTCTCTCCCTAATTAATACTCTCTAATTTAACAGCATTTACCAAGTTATACAAAACGTGATTGCATCCACTTCAAACCTCACAAGTACTTCTTTATTTTTTTTGGCAGCATGGAAGATACAAAGAACTACTACTACTATTTTAACCTATAAAAGCACAACTTCATTTTATCAACCAAAACCATCAACAAACATCCAAAATCTCACCATTTTATTATGATTGGCGGAACACATAAGCAGCGAACATTCACAAATTGGTTTCAATTCAATTCCCACATACGAATTAGACCACTTCCCAAATAAAATAAAAAAAATCCAAAATCAAGTTTTCATATCTTCAAACAATATGCTAATTGCAATTAGTAATTCACTCTTATTGATGAAGGAAAAAAATTATTGTATAAAATAATTCATAATCTCAATTATCCAATAAATAAATTAATAAATCATATAGATATGAAGATAAAAAAACAACGTAACAAATACCAAACAAAAAAAAATAGGCAAAAAGAAAGAGATTAAGAAGATGCTAACCTTTATAGCCACCAATATTTGTATCTCTATGAAGAAAAAATTGCATGTATAAGTGAAGAGAAGAGGATGACTAAAAAATTGGGTTATGAAGAGGATGCCAAAAAATTGGGTTATGAAGAGGATTCCAAAAAATAAACTAATAAAGTGCCGGAGCTATTGGCGGTAAAATGAAGTCCCTAACTCCCTACAACTTCTTCTATGCTATTCTTAAGTAGTAATTAATTACTTATTCACATAATAAGTATCATATATTGGAAACAGGAATTCCATTTAATATAGGCTAATGAAGGCTGAATAAAAAAAGGAAAACAAAATTACAAAAATGCTTAACCAACGCCCCCAGGGCACCCGTAGAGTGAAACATTGTATGTAGAATTAAACAAGGTAAATAAGTGTGGTCAGCGAAAAATTGTCTTTGGCTCACTTTAAAGAAGAGAGTGTGAAAAGGGGTAAAGGGTACAAATGAAAAAGCATATTGTATGTAGAATGAAACAAGGTAAATGCAAGTTTATGTTTAGCATCTCGCAAAATCAAGGATTGAAATAGGAATGAGGCGCGTAAAGTGTGTCCTTTTACAATATTTTAGGTAAGAGTGAGGAAGTTGTTTAGAAATACGGACGCATTTAGTGAGATATGGTAGGGTAGAGAGGGAAAAAGTTCAAAAAAGATACAATAAAGTAAAAGTAAATACTTCACCCGTTCTAAGATAAATAAAACACTTATATTTTAGGCCGTTTCAGAACAGTGAAACGTTACTTTATTTGGCAATTCCTTCTTTGTATCTCTATGTTCATCACATGAGTCCCTCTTTTTATTCATCTATCTCTCTCATTTTCTTAATCCCCATGCCCCCTATGTTTCATTAATTTTAGAATGGAGGAAGTATAACATTGACAATAATTGATACTTCATGTAAAAGGTGGGAAGATGTTTGATGAACAGGTGGAGTACCTTATAAGTCTATAAAAAAGTAATCAACAGGCAAATAAACCGACGAAAACGAGCAACAGAGTTAGTGAACAGCTTGCGCCACACGCAAGCACGTTACGTGCACCGCAAGCTACTTGCGCCACATGCAAAGGTATTGAGTGCCACACAAGTTACTTGCACCACACGCAAGAAGCTAGCGTGCAACGCAAGTGGGTGCGTCATGCGCAAGTTACTTGGCTGAGATGCAAGCTGCTTGTGCTTGGCGCACTAGTCTGCCGATGCGGATTTTTGTTTCGACGATCTATTTTCCTTTTTTCGATGATTTCTAGCCTAATTCGAGGGGAAAGGGAAGGGGAAAGCATGTTAAACCTAGCAAACAAGCAATTAATAATGTCATATAGGTAAGAAAAAAAGTATGCACTTCCAACCTAAAGTCAAGATCTATGTTTGATACTATTGGTCAGGCTTAGGTTAAGGCTTGAAAGGGTCTATGACTAATAGAATGATCCCATGCTTCGTATCTTTGCTTTAAAAAATAGCCACGTGTAAGACACACTCCAGTCTCAAGTCAGGAATAAATAAAGAGAGCAATGCCGTGGTTGGGTAGGTTTGCATATGACTAAGATCCAACACTATCGCTCAGGAAACTTTTTGGAGGGACAAATCGCAAACCCCCCGCGGTTGGCCTCACGCATAGAACATGCGCTAATGAGGCAAGGACGATGACCTTATAGTGGCCTAGAGAAATAACTATGAATATGCAAAACTATATAATATCATTCAAAAGTGTAAAATAAGTATAAATCGTATTTTTCAAGTTTCACCCACTCATTAATAATTAAATTTAAATTCTCCCTAATGGGGTCACCAAATTGTAGGCCTGTTTGTATTACCTACGCGGGATGAGTGCGTATTTGACTAGCTCACTGTAAGGGTTTTTTTGTTTTCAAATATGTTTTGATAAGAATAAGTCGCCAACAAGTCCTTAAAGGAAGACTTATAAACCTAATTGGATCTTGGGAAATCTTAGGAGCAACTTAGAGACTTATCCATTGTAGATTACCCCGTCATGACTCCATGAATGGTCAATGAACCAAAGATTGAGTTCGGGGGTTAGGGTACAAATCGGATCATGGATCAAATTCGCCCATTGTTGGCCTCTACTTAATGCGATTCATGTCAAGTGTTATGCAATTAAGCAACCATGCAATATGTTAATGCAATCTAAAAATTAATCTATGTCGGTTCATTAAACACATAAGACTAATTTTTGGTGACATGTTATATATATTTAAGCAATCAAATTATAGGGAACTTATGCCAATCGTCCAAATTATCTAAACTTAGCGTTGAAATATTTATTTAGGTCTTTGATTAACAAAAATAAACATGTGAGGTGATGAAAGCATTAAAGCATATAAGCATGCATATGAATATCATATAATATAGAAAAATAAATGAAAATAAGAGAGATTAGAGAAGAATGTACAAGGAAGTGTTAATTCCTTTAAGATCTACATCGCGAAAAGCAAATTGTTATTAACACAAGAATTGAATCGCAATTGACCCTCAGGAAGTATATATATACCTGCAAGAGGGGCAATCTTTAAGATTTAATGCAGTTTGAATGTAAAGCAATGGAGTTTTAATGTGTTTTAATTATATAAGTTTGAGTGTGTTTAAAGTATATGAGAGTATGTTGTTAAGTGTATTAAAGTCGTGTTGAAAAGTATATGTTTTAAAGTGTATGCGAATTGAAGTATACTATGAAGTGTATTGTAATCCTTATCGTCGAAACATGGAGTATTTATAGGGGAAACAAACCCGAAAAACACGCGGAGGATAAGAACGAGCCACTACGTACTAGGCGCACAACTCGTGCGCTCGACGCAAAGCCATGCACACCGCACACGGGCCATGCGTCCAACGGATAGTTCGTCGGTTAGCGCATGACTTTGTGTTGCGTCAACGCATCATCGAGCGCTTAATGCAACACAAATCTGAGAGGTTTTCGTTCGTTTTAAAGATTTTTTTATCTTGATGAAATATTATATTTTTGAATTCAACATTAGCTATCTTTAGTAATAAAAAATATGATTTTCATAATATCCTTTAGAAAAAATATTATCTAGAATAACCAATAAGAATATTAAAAATTCAATTAATTATCAGAATAATTAATTGGGCCTTTAAAACTGGGCTTGGATTTAATAAATAGACTTTATGTTTTCGAAACGCTTTTGGGCTTAACTTTCTGAATTGCTCTTCCTTTAGACCATACCATTAGGACGACGATATGTTTCATCATTGGGTATACTCAATGGGGAGACATGATTTTGTGTCTACCAATCACACAAGAAGATTTAATGTGGAAACCCGAGAACCGGGAGAAAAACCATGAGTCAATGCACTAGGACTTTCAATGATGTGTGGGGTATTGGGAATTACAAGGCTTCCCATATTTCCTCGATCTAACCTAATCACCCTAGAACCCTAATCTCCGAGATCCGAGCCCAAACTCGTGTTTACCCAAACACCTCACATCTTGTCTTTTTTTCTCTCCACCGCCACTATTATTCCCATCCCATGATCTATATTTATAGCCAACTAGAAATAATAAAATCATACTAGAAATTAATAACATAATCCTAGACTATAATACATGTCAAATTATATCTGCTTTCCTAAATACAACATTTTACTAGTATTTGGAAACTATAATCCTTGACATACTTAGATACTTGCCAAAACATGAAAGATCTCCATATCCCTACAAAGGATGTTGTTTTTAGATGATAAACTGAAAGGTTTTTGAGTATGAAATAACTATTTTTTTTTAGAAAAAACTCTACAACTATTTGTTGTATGCTGGGATGTTGTTTTTTCTTTTTGCTGTATCTTTACTATTTTAATCTAATATGGGTTGTTTGGGAAGTTTTAATCTTGAATTGTTGTACTTAAGGTTTTTAATAAGGACTGAAAAAATAAGTTGAATAGAACAGGGTCATTGTCCTCTGAGGGCCAAGGGTATCATTTTGAAGAATGGTTATCATTTCAACCAAAAGTCTTAATTAGTCCCCAATGTTAAGCTATGTTGTGCTAATAAGTTTATGTTAATTTTCATACAAACGATTTCAACAAATTAATACTTTTTTCAAAATTGTGAATTATTTCAAGGTTAATTAGTTCTTGGGTTATCCATCAACTTATAATGATATTTTTTCTGCTCACTTTTACCTACAACACTTTCCTTTTATGACGAATTCAAGTTACTTGCAATTTTGTCATTAAGTTCTCCCTACTTCTCTCTAACTCTCTCCTCTCCTTGGTTCCTACTTCCTACACCTCCCACCGTGTTGCAAGTATAATTTGATGAGTGTGCTTTACGTTTTGTAGTATAATTCTTATCTCTATATACAAGTGATGATGTAGTAGTATAATATATTTATTTTGCAGAAAATATTTGGAATTGGGAAATCAGCGAAAGAGAAAGAGTTAGAGGAAGCATGTGAAAAGGCTAAAGAAGCAACCAATACAGTGAAAGAAGGGGCACAACAAATAAAAGAGACAAGTGAACATATCAAAAGCACAGCTGAGAAAGTGTCGGAAACAGCAGGTGACATTGTTAATAAAATGAAGGAGCCAATTAAAGGTGCAGTGAGCAATGCATGGAACAACAGCACGCAGAAGATTGAGGACAAAATTGCTGAAAAGATTAGAGATAGAGTTGTGGGAAAAGAAGACCAGCAAAAAAGAGAGGAAAAATCTGATTAATCTACTATTAAAACCTATATTAAATAACATATATGATGATGTTATATTGAGTTGAAAAGTGATATCTATCTTTTACTTACTATTCATCGATTGATAAGATCAATTAATGAAAGATGAATACTTAAATAGTTTGATTCTTGTACCTCGAGTTCCTAAATATTAACTAGTTGTTGATCCCGAGTGATGCGTCGTGTTATTTGATAAGGTAATATATTTCATATATATTCTTTCGAGTTAACAATTGACATTTTTCGTCACAAATAAAAGTTGTAGCTTGGTGATTGGCTAATGACTTGAACCATGAGAAGTTAAGAGTTCAAAACCTCTCTTTGTGACTATGAATAGTTGATTGGAGCATGTTAATGAGATTGTGAATGTGAAAATTGAGTCTTAATGTGATTTGATTGTGGGTCTCTTTGCTTGATCACCATTGAAGCTCTTCTTAGCTCTCCTAATAGTAATCGAAAGGTGAATTTAGGATGTGTAGCTCACTAGACTCGCTTTTCTTGAATTCACTAAGAAATTAGGTCTTTGAGTCAAGATATTTTGAACTTGATGTACTTATGCATGTTAAATTGAGTAATTACCACGATAGTAGGAGTTGCTCAGTTTAACATAGTACTATTTGCTTGAGAAGGTGGTTAGTTATTGCATATAGTTTACTTTCATCACATTCATACCTCAATTAACTAATTCCCCATTGACTAGCTCATATGAACTTAGCTTGGAGCCTCATCCCCAAGACCTATTTTCATCATATTGTGTTCTCGTTATAACTTAATTGCGTGTTCTACTATAGTACTACCCTCAATCCTAGTTGTAACCGAGACTCATCCTCCGATAGTCCAAAATCTGTGTCTACCGGTCCTCCCTTGAGTTCGACCCCTTGCTTGCCCTTGCTACTTGTTAGTGGGTTGTGTCGAGGTGTTTTATAAATTGTATTTGGAGGGGATCCTTAGGGCCTTAACGACACCCTGAGTGCCGCCTCGCACCAATATCACAAAATGATGGCATGGCACTATGTACTGTATGGATTTTGAGAAAGAGAGGATGACACATCACAATTTATATGTTTATTGCAAATAGAAATTACAATGTTGTTTTTAGGATTACCTCTTATTATCTTTTATTTTGTAATGAACATGTTTAACACCCCGACAATTAATGGAGTCGGGTATACCGTCACCAATGCGTATCTAGGCCAACAAATGTCTTCATCAACCAACACAACTTCTTCCGACGCATTTTGTCCTCACTCATGCGCACCCTAAGAAACTTCCCATGAGGTCACTCATCCCAAGGCTATTAGCTCTCCCTACAAGAAAGATGCATCTTGTTAGTATGAGTAGTACGTTAAATCGTTTTTAAAGCAATCATGGAAGTATTACAAAAAGCTTGTGATTGAAACTTTAATAAGGTTTTATTAGGATTAAATAAACTTCGTTGATAT
>CANSZD010003292.1:800000-1002500 GCA_947648045.1 Beta corolliflora
AAAATATACAGAATTTAAGTATAAGTTTTCAGTTAATTTTTAAAATAGGAAAAATTAGCGCGAATAGCACTAATTATTGGTTTGATGCACAAAACAGCACGAACTAAATGAGGTATGATGCACAACACAAACTTTATGGCATTGGTGCGCGAATCAACATACATGACGATTTTAGCCTTAGATTCGTTTACCCATGCCTTAAAGTTTGTGCTATGGAACCATGCCAAAATCGTTGTTTATGTTGATTCATGCACTCATGCCACAAAGTTCGTATTGTGCATCACACCTTGTTTAGTTCGTGCTGTTTTGTGCACCAAACCAATAGTTGGTGCGATTCGCGCCAATTTTTCCTTAAAAATATGGAAAATAATATAGCTAAAACATATTTTGAAGCCTGCTCACGAACTTTTTGAATCGAACTTTCCTATGCCCGGCTCTAGAAAATTTTGAGCCAAGTTCGAATAGTTTGCAAGTCAGCTAGGCTCATTAACACCCCCATCTCCTGCTATGAATATTCTTTTAAGATTGATAAACGCACAAGATTTTCTATTCCTTTACTTTCATACATTTACCCCTAATCACCAATATTTATGAGATTGGTATTATCTCATGTTCATCTCTGCTATGAATGGCAAAGCAATTAAACAATATAACATTTAGGATTTGTTATTTTCCATTGAAGGAAAAACTTATGTGCTCCTTCTTTAGGGATTTATGTGATCCAAAATTAGCTAGCAACACGTGGCATAGCAGTCTATCACAAGTAGTGGTGTCAGAAACAGATCTGACCACTGGGTCAACCTGATTCTGACCTGACTTGAACCTGGTTCGACCTGTGAGGGTCAGTCCCCAGACCTGACCGAAACCTGACCTGGGATTACCCAGACCTGACCGGCACCTGGCAAGATTATATCCTGACCTGACCAGACAAACCTACATTCAAACCCGAACCCGCCCGTACTCAACCAGATATTACTAAAATTCAATTATTTTTTTATATCTACAAAATATGTTAATTTATAAGATGGCTTACATTTAATAATTAATTAAACAAAAAATTAAATTACATTTAATTTAAGGGTTAAACTTTGAATATCATGTACTTGTTTATATTTTTATTTTCATTTATTTTTTAATTATTTGTGTACATTGCTCTCTTGTTTTGATTTGACATCTATTGATGTATATATCATACAGGCTACAGCTCACAAGTCACAACATGTATGTATATACGTAGTATTTTAACAATTTTCTAAAGTATCTAAATTTTTGATGTAATTTTGGTACATGTCATAGTGTTTTAAGTGTTGATGAGATTATTTGGTCGCTTTTTAGCTGTTAGTTTCTTTGTGCTTACTATTAAATGTCTTCTTATTACTTTTCCTATTGCTTTGCATAATACAAATGCTTCCATAAAATACTATAGTTTAATTTTTGCACAACATATAATTAAGATCTTAGCTTATTTGACTGGAGAACAAAGCTAGGTAATTGGGTCGAGTTAATATAATACCATAAGGAATTCACAAAAATCAATTACTGAATTTATAAGCAGCAAGCCAGCAACAGCAACAACCACAAGCAGCAGGAAATTATAATATCCCAAAACATCTGAACTGAATTTATATATATATAGAAACAGCAACAACCACAAGCAGCAGGAAATTATATATCAAATTGCTGAATTTATAAGCAACAACATATGAGCTGAATTCATTCTTCTCGAAATATCCCAAAACATATTAAAGAAGAAATTGGTAGAACAAAAAATCTGTAGTTATAATAAATTACACAAAAAAACAAGATTTGGTGAAATTGCATAAAAATTACACAAAAAGAAATAAATGTGGAATTATATGAAATTACACAAAAATCAATAAATCTGGAGGACGAAATTGAACGATATTACACAAAAACAAAATTAATCAACACAAAAATTAATAAATTAAACTAAAAAATGAAAAAAAAAATCTTGAACGAACTCTAGATCTGGCCGGAATCGAGGGACAGCGTCTGAGAAGAGAAGCAAAAAGAAATTGTTGTTTGTGGGTGAGGAGGTGAGAGAAATTGCTGTCAGTGGTGGTGAGGAGGTGAGAAATTTTGTTGTCGATGGTGGTGAGGAGGTGAGAGAAATTGCAATAGTTGCGGTTGAAGTTGGTCGGTTTGTGGCAGGGAGGCTGGAGGGGTGAGGAGAGAGAAATGAGTGAGTGAGAGTAAAAGAGGGAGTGCATTAGCTTTGTATCCAACGGTTGGGGTAGATTGTTTGGAGGAGAGAGATGAGGGAGAAGATGATAGATTAGGAGATGATCTAACGGTTCAGTTTGGTTTATGGCTTGTATCCAACGGTTAATATTTATGATCTGTGTGCTTTGTATTGTTTTTTTATGTGCCATTGATTGTAATGATCTAACGGTTTAGGTTTTCCCCTTAGTTGGTATTGGATTTTGCCTTATGAAAACAAATAATCCTACTAATTAATGAATTATTATCCCAAACAACTAAACCCTATACTCCAAAACTTAAACCCCAAATCTCATACCGAATGTCCCCATTTTCAAATAATATTCATAATTATTTATAGTAGTAATTAATATTTTCATTTAATCGATATATGCTCGTGTCAATTATCTCATAGTCTCATTTATCATAAATTAATTAGGGAATAACAAAGATTCATATTATAAAACAAATAAACCAATCATATAAATATATACTTAAAAAATTATCTTGAATCTTTATAATGTAATGAGCACAAATGCTAACCAGTAAATAGTTGTACTAGCTATATTGCTCTAAGGCCATTACTTATGAAACTATACTTGGATTACTTATACAACTATTACTTGCTTAATTAATGTTTTGATTATAGTCATTTACGTGAATTATAGTATAACAATATAATTATATTGATGTTGTTATAGTATACGTATACTTTTGCTTATATTCACTTAATTAGAGAACTTAAGTTATTTTATAGTATACGTCATTTTGCTTCGTATCAAGATCTTGCTAATATGCTAAGCAATAAGATTTAGTCGATTAAGATATTGTTAATATGCAAAACAGTATAGTAATTTAACAAACCTCCCTATATGTTATAACAGACTATGTTATTGAAATAATTAGATTCAATGTCTCTTGTTAAGTTATTAGCTCTATAGCTCTATGGTTATTTACTTATTAAGCTATACTTCTTATAGTGTTACGTATACGACTATTACCCAATTATGTAATAGTTAGATTATTATCTATTTAAGTGAACTTATTGTGTAACGATATAACTTATATGAATTTCATTGAGTTGATAGTGACTTCTTATAATTTATGCTTATTATTATTATTGTTCTCATTGTCATCATAGCTATTTATCGCACACACGAGTTGACAAAGAGTAACTGACTAAGTGTTACGTTACCATATGGTTGTTAACAAGGTACTATCTAGTAACTAGTAAGTATCTGTTAACTTATTTACTTATGGTTGTTACTTGTTAACAGTTAACGTATTGATTATACTTTTTAATAAGTTATTTAGCTTTTATAGGGGAGAATGATTTGGGGGTATGTTATTATGTTTATTATTATTATTATTGTGCAACATATGAACCATCGTTATAATCACTTAGGCCTCATATGAACCGTTGTTGTAAACATATGAATGTATGATTGTCATTTGTTATAATATTATAACATATCAAGAGTCGTTATACTAATTTATAATCAATAGAGTATTAGAGTAGTTTTACAATTATTTTGATAGCAATGTACTACTAAAATTATTAAACATATTGATAAAATAGTTTGTTTATACTTTATCATATATAGTCACAACATAATACATGTATATCGCGTTATGTTTGTTATTGTTATTGGTATTATTAGCATTGTTGCTACTATTACTATTAGTATTTGTATTGTTTATTGTTAGTATTCATGTTCTTATTTGTATTACTATTGCTATTGTTAGCATTGTTACTATTACTGTTATTATTTGTATTATTACTATTTTCATCATCGCTTTATGTTTATCATTACTATTATTCTCATTATCATCATAGCTATTAACAAATTTATATATCAATCATAATGCTTATAATAATAAATCATTTATACAAAGTTTGGAATTGATCGTCTACTCGTTATTATTGTCGTTGGTAATAATATATAATATTAGAACAAATGAAGAGTCGTTCTACTCCTTTACTCATTAGAATGGTTTTGCGCAGTTGATTAGTCGAAATAAGAGTTGACTAAGAGAATACACTAAACATCACGGTTAACAATATAGTGTTTTTTATTAGTTTTTCGTTATCATCCATATATTTATCGCACACACACATATGTATATATATGTCGATCTTAATACTTTTAATAATATGATTCATTTACAAAATTCATAACAAAATCAAATGACCTGACCAGGAGTTAACCGAAGTTGAATCAACGTTCAATAGCGAATGGACCCGATGCTTTACAATGATCGAACTAAGGTCATTAGTGATTCAACCCGAGTACACTTGACTCTACCTAAGCGTACATGAAACCCAAATACGACCTGCGCAAACTCGGACAAAAAATGTCCACGGACGATCATACCCGAGAATGGATCGACTTGTAAACGGAACGCTCAGACCTGTCCGGTACCCGGGAATCCCATGATTCAAATGTGATCGACCCAGTTGAACAAAACCTGACCAATCACGACCTGGGGCACTGACTGTCAAAATCCTGACCTGTCCGGGTCTGACCTGGTTCGCCGTGGGTATACCCAGAACCTGTTTGAGAACCTGTTTTGATACCACTAATTACAAGCCACACCAAGTGTTGCGTTTGCTTCTAGAGCACTTCAAGGATAATAAGTTAATACAAGGACAAAAAATGGAGATCAAGAATGATAGAGTATAAGCGTATGGCCATTGGTTGATTTAAAATCTTGGATCATCAAATATTTTAATACTTCCTCTCTTTTGTACCTCATTCATGATCTACTATTAATTTTTATGATCTCTTCACCTTCAATGGATGATCTATAATTTTAGATATTCACATTCTCTTTCCTACTTTTTACCATACCCCGTCATATATTCTCTCTCCTTAATCTCTTCTCCATCCTATCTTTTATTCATTATGGATTATTTAAGAATCAATTAATGATTATTCAGTGAAAGTAATTTATATGTTTGTGATTAAAAAATATTAGTGAAAATTAATTTCGTTAATATTGTACTTAATTAAGTAATATGGTAATTAACTTAATAGAATCGATTCAAATATGAAATCAGAAAATATATTAATAATAAATATTGCATTAAATAATAGCAATTATACATACATATACAATTACATCACATATTAACAATAAAAAACGTAGCAGCTTAATTAACCCTTATGTTGCCCGAATTTAAGCCAAATATTTTCTACGAGGTATGCTTTGAGACGCATATGCACAGCTTGGTCACGAACTCGACCCCTATTGTTCATATATCTTTCCAGACTTGCTATGTGATTCTCACTAGTGTCCAGTGGCGGAGCCACGTGGTAACCGTGCTACCCTTGTTTTTTTTTTTAAAAAATCGAAAAAAATCGAATAAATCAGGAAAACCTAAAACTTCCTTTACTCCGTTTCATTTCACATTTTCACTCTCTCAAACTCAGTCACTATCTAGTCTCTATACTCTTCACCACTTGCCTCCTCTCTCTCGGAGATTGGTCGTCGCCTCCTCTCACTCGGCTAGTCAGCTTGCTGGACGTCGCCTCGTCGATCCCGCGGTCCGTTCAAGTAGTGGTCGTCGTCTTGTCGGTGCGGTCAGCGGTCGGTCGTTGGAGAAAATGGTGAGTAGACATTCAATTAGCTCAGCACTGTAAATGCCCAACGTTTTCCTTTGAGTGAATGACAATAGATTTGTGCTTCCTAGTTCCTAAATCTAATCTGAGAAAATGGAAGGCCGATTGTTTGTTCACTTAGTTGTGAGTCTGAGTCTCCGACTCCTCTTAACTTTGATAGTTAGAAGATAAATCTAGCCCTAAATTCCGTGACTTCCGTCCTAATTTTTTTGAGTCTCCTCTTAACTTTCTTTCTCTTTCCTCTCTCACTGGCATTTGCTATCTTCGGTAAATCGGTCGACGACGTCAGTCCGTTCAAGACTTCAAGTAGTGGTCGGTCCATTCAAGTAGTCATCGTCGGAGATTGACGTTCAGGTAACTTTCTTCTATTTATGTGATGTGAA
Source organism: Beta corolliflora (assembly GCA_947648045.1). NCBI lineage: Eukaryota > Viridiplantae > Streptophyta > Magnoliopsida > Caryophyllales > Amaranthaceae > Beta > Beta corolliflora. The sequence continues at coordinate 806,227 of CANSZD010003292.1, forward strand.
TATGTGATGGTTTAGTTGGAATTTGGAATGTTAGTCTGAATTTTGATTATTAGTTGTGATTCTTGTGAAGTATGATTGTTAATTGGGCTGAAATTTTGATTGTTAGTCTGAATTTTGATTCATTGTTGTGAATTTTGTTTGTTAGTTGGGCTGAAATTTTGATGTCTTTTGATTGAAAAGGCCGACAAGAACAAAGCATGTGCAATAATCAATTTGTTGATGTCTTTTGATTTTGTTTTTGTGGCATACTTGATGATATCTAATTTTGGGATCACACTTGAGTTGAATTTGGCTTTACAAAAGAGTGATCAAGATATTGTGAATGCTATGACTTTGGTTGATGTGACTAAGAGGAATTTGCAAAAGCTAAGAGATGGTGGGTGGGATGCTCATATGACTAAATCGGTTCCAAAATTTGAGAACCCGACGTGAGCAATTGTGACTTTCTTTTATTATTGATTTCAAGGTTGTATTTGGATTTTGTAATGTTTCGAATTTAGTAGTTATGATTTTTTTTTAGTTTATAGTAATGTAAAGTTACGCTACCCCAGGTCCGGAATCCTAGATCCGCCCCTGCTAGTGTCGTATGCGAAAGGCTCATCAGAGAGCTGCATTGAAGCAATTATGTCCTCGATTTTAATGCAATTACTAAATATAACATGGATCATATTATGGAGATAATAAGTTCATTAAATTGGGTCGTCTTTACGTCTTGCTAGAGAATGCTATAGAACTTCGGGTTAGTAAATAATAAACCCGAAGCCCAATTAAATGGATCCTACAAGGTCACACTTAAGTCAATTTGGATCAACAAAAAAAAGACCTAGAGCCCACAAGGGACTCTAGGGTGGCCGGCCAAAGAGGAGTAAGGGGAGGGGATTCCTAACCTAATTATTCCTATAATTGGGTGTGGAAACCATAAAATATTCTCAGTCAGTTTCTCTCAATATTTTCTCTCTCCTCTTTTCTCTCTCTTTCAAAGTCACGTAATATTAACTCCAAGAAAAGAAGAGCCCCTCTTCCTTCCAACTAGCATTGGTGGAATGTTGATCTGGATTGGTGGACCAAGTAGAAGAATCACAGTTGCGGTTCTATCTCCGGGTCTTGACGAGCTTTGTGGAAATCACGCATCAAAGGTTATTTCTAAACTATTATGTGATCCTTGATTATATATGCATGAGATCCTGTTTTAAGTGCTTATAAATATGATTCATGAAATTCCGCTTATAGTACTTATAATCCTACAGTGGTATCAGTTCTTAGCCTCTTGCATATAGTTTTATGGTCATAATAATTAGATTTATTTTGATGTGTATGACTAATTTTAATTTGATTAAGGAGAGGAATTGAATTATGGATTGAATAATTAATTGAAATTGATTATATGGAGATTTAATTGCTTAATATTTCAATATAAAGTGGCCGAAATTTTTGAAAATTTAACCCTAATTTTTCAAAATTTAAATTCTGAATTTTAGATCTCTAAATTTCGAATATTATATTCATATTATTAATCTAATATTCATATTTAAAAATTGTTTATGTATGAAAATTAATTCATGTGAAAAGAGTTTTATATGAATTAGAGATTAATTTATGTGAATAATCCCAAAATTAATTAAAATGGAGATTTTAAATTAATTTTCTTAATTAGGCATAAAAGAGTTTATGTTTAATTTAATTAAGATCACTAAATTAATTTTGCAAAAGGTTGTAAATTTAATTTCCTTCAAACAAAATAAAACAAAAAAAAATTGAAGGAGGGAGGAAGAGGAGCAGCCACGGCTGGTGGCAGAACCACCGGCAGGTGGGCGTGGCTGCTCCGATGGTCTGCCGACTGGGCAGTCGGGGGTGGCGCTGGCAGGCAGCCACGCGTGCGACGCACGTTCGACGTGCGCAGCAGCGTGCTGCTGGCTGGCGCTGGGAGCCTCTTACCGGCGTCGGCTCGCGGTCGGGTTTACCAGCGGTTTTCGGTGGAGGCGGGTTGACGAGGGTCGCCGAAATTATGTGCTTTGTCAAGCTGGTCAGTGCTGGCGTGGGACTGACAACCCTTGTGCTGCTGGTCCTGCCCAGCCACGATAGTTTCAAAAAAAAAATGGAATTTTTTTTAAATCATAATTTTTTTAAAACAGAATTATGTTAATTTTGACTAGGTCATAAAATAGTTCCATAATTTGATTCTTTACTCTGATTAAAATTAGTAGGCTAGATTTTCTAGGATAGAATCTTTAGGTGGTTAGGAATAACTTAAATATTTTATCCTCTTGCTTTAATTAAGAATATTTGATATTTTGATTATTGGCAAGTATAATATGTGATATTATTATGTGGCATTTTATATTTGATATAATTGCTATAATGACTAGTATGGCCCAAAATTTAAGTTAGAAAATACGATCTGCGTATCGTGATGTATTCTTGTAATTTAAATACGATCTGCGTATCGTTAAGTATTTTTGTAATTTATTTAATTTCTATATTATTTAAATTATTATGATACTTATGTAATCCAAAGACGAGCCCAAGAAGATAAGGCCCATGACTAAGGTGGATGGAGATCCATGAAGAGTCCAAGGAGGTGCCCAATCAAGATGCTTAGTTCTTAGGATTAGGGGCCATACTAGATCATATTTAATTATGTATTTTATTATTATTGTTTAAAATGCTTATAAGTTTATTGTATGTTGGTTATCAATGCGCTAGAGTTCACTAATTCATAACAACATAATAAACTTAGGTCCCGCAAATATTAAGCAGCCCCGGTCCGAACGATTTGGAGGCCCTGTGCTGAAAGTTAAATATGAGGCCCCTATATAAAAAAAATTCAAAGATACGTATAACGGTCTCAAAAATATTTATAATATAATTAGATTTTGATTGTTTCTTACAAAATAAGTAGTAATACAATCTTCTATTTAAAAACTGCTATCCTTCTAAAACTTTTGAAAGCGAAATCTTCAACCAAATCTTCATAATCAACCTTTTCCAAAATACCATTAGGATCATCATTCTCATTAACATTACCAACACCACTAGGATCATCATTTTCATTAACATTATTACCAACACCATTAGGATCGTCATTCTCATTAACATTACCAACACCACTAGGATCATCAATTTCATTAACATTATTACCAACACCATTAGGATCATCATTCTCATTAACATTATTACCAACATCATTTGGATTAGAGACTTGGGGTTCTTTTACAATGTACTTATCAAGAGCTCCTCTAAGGGATAAATTTAATTCTTCAACTCTCATTTTCTTTTTACGTTTTTCATGGCCCGAATCAAATTTTCTAAATCGAGGAGGCATAATTGAAATAAAATTTAACACAATCACTAAACAACACAATAAATATTAATTGCAAAGCAAAAAAACCACCTCAATTTTTCTGTATAAGTGTTTTCAATCTTCAAAATCAGTCCTCCAACACCAAAAGGTCCAAAATCTGTATAAATCAAATAAAATCGGTAAATTAAAACTAAACAATAATAATCAGTAAATTAAACTAAACAATAAAAATCAGTAATTTAAACTAACCAACACCAATTCGCCAATTTAATTGAGATAATTTGGTATTTACAAAATTTATCATGAAAATAAAAAATCAAAATTAAACTAAGAAAGTTTAATTACCTGAATTTCGGAATTTCACATGTGAATTGAAAGGAGATGAAAGTTGTAAATTTATAGCCATCGATTTTTTCCCGTTGAAGAAGAAGATCCGGGTGATGCGATTTTTGATTTCCCGTAGCATTATAGACGGCGTGTATTTTGGGGCTGAATTTCGCCAATTTCGGGTAACAAGAGAGAAAGTAGATAGGAAGAACTAAGACCCAGCGGTTAACAATGGAGATTGGAGACTGTAAGTCTGAGAAAATCGAGGAGAGAGAGAGTGAGTGATGAGAGAGAAGACTTAACAATGGAGATTGGAGAGTGGAGACTAAGTTATGCGTGCTACTGCTTGCGTGCTTGGTACTATACTACTGAGTCTACTGTTGCTCATTTATTATCTCCCCTTGGGTCTTGCTTTTTAAAAAGTAGTAAAGTACTTGCTGAGTTGTTATGTCTTAGGCAGTTAGTAGGCGTGCAGCATCAGCGTGCTTGGTACTTCAGCAGTTCAATCAGCGCTGGGCCTTGTCTTGGGCTTCTTCTTTAATTTTATTTTTTTACAATTTGAGGCCCCCTCTAAAAGAGAGGCCCTGTGCTGAGTCCCATTTTGGACTTGCTCAGGGTCGGGCCTGATATTAAGGTTAGCTTTTCCAAACATAAAGTACTTATTAACCCTTAATTAATAGTAATAGGTCATGCCTCCGCATGGTATTAACATTAATTTTGGGAGATACGGTAAAATTGCGAATTTTACTACTTTGTTTGGTTATCCTTAACAAAATCATCAAAAGCGTTTTGGATTTTGAAGCAAGAGATAGTTAAGCATGCGATGTTTACCAATCTAAACAAGAATTATAAAGTGTTATAATTAGTAAAAGAGTTTACTTACCTTGAGAATGTAATGTTAAGATAAGGCCTCTGTCTGCTTAGTGTTGCATGTTGATAGGATCTTGTATTCACTTATTCAGATTGGGACATTAAAATTGAATAGAGTGACCAACCTAGAAACTTTTGCATGTTTTAGGTTCTTTTATAAACATAAAATTTGAACATTGCTTTTGTTTTCTGTATGTAGATACTATGACTAATAACAACAACAACCCCGTTTTCAACATTCGTCCTTTTCTCGAAAAGGATAGGCTGAATGGTGAAAACTTCATTAATTGGGAAAGAACCCTAAGACTCGTACTGAGGTCTGAGGGTCGAGAGGATGTCTCTGAAACCCCACTTCCTGTGAATACTGATGAATCGACTGAAGCAGACAAACGTCGTGCTAAGCAGGCTAATGATAGGTTTGTACCAATCACTTGCCTGATGATAGCAGCCATGGAGCCGGACCTCCAAAAGAGGTTCGAAATCAAGGATGCTTACACCATCATGCAAGAGTTGCGGGCCATGTTCCAAACACAGGCCCGAGTTGAGCGGTATGAGACCAATAGAGAGAGATACTAGAAAGTCACATGAAGCCGGGTCAAGCTGTTGGCCCCCATGTTTTCAATATGATGGGTCTTTTTGAGAATATGGAACGACTTGGATTCCCTTATAGGGTAGAGTTGGCTACTAACATCATTCTCCATTCACTGCCTGACAACTTCAATCAGTTCAGGATGACTTTCAACATGAATGAGTCTGAAAAGACTTTGCAAGAGTTGCATGGGTTGTTAGTCAATGCTAAGAGGAACATCCCCAAAGAACCAAAGAAAGAGGTTTTGATGGTTCAGAAGGGAAAGGGTTTTAAGAAGAAATGGGCAGGAAAGAAGGACAAAGGCAAGCAAGTTGTCGTTGTTGCTGAAAAACCTAAGCCAACTGCCAAGCCAAAGGTCGCCGCAGAAAGCAAGTGCTTCCATTGTCACAAGATAGGACACTAGAAGAGGAACTGCCCTCTATACTTGGAGGAAAAGAAGTCTGGTGCTTCCACATCAGGTATATTTGTTATAGAAATCAATTTGAATTCTACTTCTTTATGGGTATTGGATACCGGTTGTGGTTCTCACATAGTTAATGATGTGCAGGAACTAAGAAGAAGTAGGAGGCTGGCAAAGGGCGAGGTAGAGCTTCGCGTCGCAAATGGAGCACGTGTTGCTGCACTTGCCGTAGGAAGCTATAGTCTGCATTTGTCGTCTGGCTTGATTCTAGAACTCAATAATTGTTATTTTGTTCCTTCGATTACTAAGAACATTATTTTTGTTTCTGTTTTGGATTCTGAAGGGTTTTATTTTGAAATAAAGAACAAGTGTTGTTCCATTTCCTACAAACACATGTTCTATGCTAGTGCTAAATTGATAAATGGCTTTTATGTGCTTGATAGGTCAATACAGGTCTATAACATAGATGGCAAGAAACAAAAATCAAATGATTCAAACCTAACCTACATTTGGAATTATCGAATGGGTCATATAAACCAAAAGCGTATCCAAAAGTTACAACAGGATGGCATATTTCCATCATTTGATTTCGAATCATTTGATGTATGTGAATCATGCTTGATGGGGAAAATGACAAAATCACCGTTTACTGGAAAGGGTGAAAAGGCCAGTGATCTCTTGGGCCTCATACATACAGATGTGTGTGGTCCTATGAGCACAAAGGCAAGGGGAGGGTTTAATTACTTCATTACCTTCACTGATGATTTAAGTAGATATGGGTATGTCTACTTAATGAAACATAAGTATAAATCTTTTGACAAATTCAAAGAGTTCCAAAATGAGGTACAAAATCAACTTGGTAAGACAATAAAAGCATTGCGATCCGATCGTGGTGGCGAATATTTGAGCCAATAATTCGATGATCATTTGAAGGATTGTGGAATTCTTTCACAATTGACTCCACCAGGAACACCACAGTTAAATGGTGTGTCTGAAAGGAGGAATCGGACCTTATTGGATATGGTTCGATCAATGATGAGTCTTGCTGATCTTCCAATTTCTTTTTGGGGATATGCTCTCGAAACAGCTGCACACACACTAAATAGGAGCCCGTCAAAGGCTGTAGAAAAGACTCCATATGAGATGTGGAATGGAAAGGTTCAAAACTTGTCTTTTCTTAAAATATGGGGATGTGAGGTCTATGTAAAGTGTTTACTATCAGACAAACTTGCACCTAAGTCAGATAAATGTCTCTTTGTGGGATACCCAAAGGAGACAAGGGGTTATTACTTCTATAACCGTCAAGAGAACAAGGTATTTGTTGCTCATGATAGTATCTTTCTCTAAAAGGAATTTGTTTCCAGAAAGACAAGTGGGAGTAAAATAATTCTCGAAGAAATTCGAGATGAGCAACAACTGGACGTGGCTCACACCATCTCAGAGACGGCCCGATAAGACGAAAGTCAAGTTCAAGAGATGACGTATTCAACGCGTGAACCTCATAGCATTCCACTTGAATCTAATTGAAGCGAAAATCTTCAAGAAGTTGAAGAGAACATTTCTCTTGATGCTTAGGCCCCGCATAGGTCAAGTAGACCAAGTATTCCAAACAAAAGGTTGGTTGATTTCCTGTTAACTGAAAAACTCTATAATTATGATTTTGGAGAATTCAGAACCTATTACCTACAAACAAGCTTTGACGAGTCCAGACTCTGAGAAATGGCTTGAGGCCATAAAATCCGAGTTATACTCCATGTCTGAGAATAAAGTTTGGACCCTAGTCGACTTGCCTGATGGGGTTAACCCTATTGGATGCAAGTGGGTGTTCAAATTGAAAACAGACATAGATGGAAATGTCTATGTCTATAAAGCAAGGCTGGTTGCAAAAGGATTCAGGCAAATTCATGGTATAGACTATGATGAGACCTTTTCTTCAGTAGCAATGCTTAAATCGATTCGGATACTTTTAGTGATTGCTGCATTTTACGATTACAAAATTTGGCAGATGGATGTCAAAACCGCATTCTTGAATGGGTTCTTGAATGAGGATGTGTATATGACACAACCTGAGGGTGTTGAGGATCCAGAAAATCCTAAAAGGGTTTTCAAGCTTCAAAGATCCATTTATGGATTGAAGCAGGCATCTCGGAGCTGGAATCTTCGATTTGATGAGGCAATCAAACAATTATGTTTCCTCAAAAGCGAAGAAGAATCTTGTGTTTACAAGAAGTTTAGTGGGAGCAGCTTAGTCTTCTTAGTTTTGTATGTAGATGACATACTACTCATGGGAAATGACATACCAATGCTTGACTCAGTCAAGGAATGGTTGAAAAGTTGTTTCTCCATGAAGGACCTTGGAGAGGCTGAGTACATACTGGGAATTAAAATCCATAGAGATAGGTCTAGAAAGATGATTGGACTAAGTCAAGAAACTTATATTGATAAAGTTCTTGCAAGGTTCAACATGGAAAACTCGAAGAGAGGATTCATTCCCATGTCACATGGCATATCGCTTAGCAAGAGTATGTGCCCGACTGAGCCTGATGAGTTAAAGCGAATGAGTAGCATACCTTATGCTTCGGCTATAGGATCTATCATGTATGCCATGATAAGTACTCGATCAGATGTTGCATATGCCTTAAGCATGTGTAGCAGGTTCCAAGCAAATCCAGGAGAAGCACACTAGGCTGCAGCTAAGAGCATCCTTAAGTACTTGAGAAGAACTAAAGGCATGTTCTTAGTCTATGGAAATGAAAGTGAGTTGGTTGTTAAAGGTTATACTGATGCGAGCTTCCAAACCAACAGAGATGATTACCGCTCTCTGTCAGGGTACATCTTTTGTCTAAATGGAGGAGCAGTGATCTGGAAGAGCTCAAACAAAGCACTGTAGCAGACTCTACGACAAAATCAGAATATTTAGCAGCAGTTGAAGCAGCTAAGGAAGCAGTTTGGATAAATAAGTTATTGACGGAGCTAGATATCATACATAGTACTCTGGCGGGGATTGAGTTGTTCTGTGGTAACAATGGTGCTATTGCACAAGCAAAAGAACCAAGATCACATAATAAATCCAAGCATGTAATGAGGAAATATCACCTTATTCGGGAGATAGTTGACAGGAAGGATGTCAGAATCTGCAAAGTTCACACGGATGAGAATGTGGCTGATCCATTTACTAAACCTCTACCTCGACCCAAGCATGAAAGTCACGCTAGGGCTATAGGGTTGAAGCAAATGTTAGAGTGGCTTTAGATTGTATTATGTTTAGAGAAACTTGTTACAGTGTAAAGACATGGTTTTACTGTTTTATGTTTATTTGAAATGAAATTTTATCTTATTTAATCTTGGTTTAGTATTAAATAAAATGTTCAAAATTATTTTTTGAATTCAATGGTTTTGTCAAATATGTGATTTGATGAATGAAACACCATAAGTGAACTGAATTCATAGAATATTAGAGTTCCTAATCTGAGTCATTAAATTGGACATAAATGACTTATTAAGGGATTAGCATATAAGATTGATTGATAGCGCCGTTTCATGGGCTATGGGAACATGGAGATGTCTAGTCAATCATATGGATATGTATAGTTGATACATGATCGAACATACCTACTTAGAAGTCTCTATAACTTCGTAATTATATTAGTGGATTTCTAAGACATGAGTGGAACACTACTTGGTTTAATAATTGGTATAACTTTGATGTTGTCAAACGTCATGTCGTAAAAGGGGACTATAAAGGCAGCATTCGGGTTGTGCTAAAAGTTGAGTGGGAGTTTTGGTTGCCATAAGATTGAAAAGTCCTCCTATATGAGATAGGATGGGTGTCTTGGCCCCTTGGAGAGTGAAAAATTGAAAAATGCATGGACGTGCTCAAATGGATTATATGATGATCATTTGTTTGTCAATTAGAACTCGGATTTCAAGGATTAATTTGAATACTAGTGTGGATGACATAGAGATATGGTCATACTATCAAATTAGAGACTGAGAGACTTAAGGAATTTGAATATTGCACACTCGTCTCGGACAAGTGGGAGATTGAAGGAATTATGTCCTCGACTTTAATGCAATTACTAAATATAACATGGATCATATTATGGAGATAATAAGTTCATTAAATTGGGTCGTCTTTATGTCTTGCTAGAGAATGTTATAGAACTTCGGGTTAGTAAATAATAAACTCGAAGCCCAATTAAATGGATCCTACAAGGTCACACTTAAGTCAATTTGGATCAACAAAAGAAAGACCTAGAGCCCACAAGGGACTCTAGGGTGGCCGACCAAAGAGGAGTAAGGGGAGGTGATTCCTAACCTAATTATTCCTATAATTGGGTGTGGAAACCATAAAATATTCTCAGTCAGTTTCTCTCAATATTTTCTCTCTCCTCTTTTCTCTCTCTTTCAAAGTCACGTAATATTAACTCCAAGAAAAAAAGAGCCCCTCTTCCTTCCAACTAGCATTGGTGGAGTGTTGATCTAGATTGGTGGACCAAGTAGAGGAATCACAGTTGCGGTTCTATCTCCGGATCTTGACGAGCTTTGTGGAACTCACGCATCAAAGGTTATTTCTAAACTATTATGTGATCCTTGATTGTATATGCATGAGATCCTGTTTTAAGTGCTTATGAATATGATTCATGAAATTTCGCTTATAGTACTTATAATCCTACATGCATTCCTTTGCGTTGAAGTAGTAGGGCGTGGAGGTTGGTCATAATCATTAGGATCAAAATGAAGGGAATATGAATCTCGTTCATCTTCAACTACCATATTGTGGATAGTAATGCAGGCGATTATTATTTTCCTTAACATTTATTTATCACATGCTAGAGCTGGTTGTCGAATTATACAAAACGAGCTTGCAATACTCCAAATGCACGATCCACGTCTTTTCGTTTGCTCTCTTGGTTTTGGGCAAATAGACTTTTTGGCAGTGCATTTTAATAATGATGATGCACCAAGTTTACCTGTGGCATCTCGCCTTTGTTGGAACAATGGATTTTGTGAAGTCAAGACTTCTACTATGCGGAGGAAGACATATTTTTTTGCATGTGAAATCTCCGCCGAAACATTTGTGGGGGATAAACGGGATTCTCAGCAAAGTAGTCATTCCATAACCAATTGTGCCCCTCATCACGATCCCTTGGCACTACAGTCCTTAGTGCTCTTGGAACTTGAGTTACCATTGCATACACTTCAGTTGGATAGGCCATCACAAACCTTTCCATCATTTGATCCATCAATCGAGTTGTCTGTCTGCGCCTTTCGGAATGACGTATGTACTTACTATTGCGGGTTATTTGAATTTCTGTGTGAGAATTCGGATCATCAGAATTCGAAGAACTAGAAGAAGAAATATTGCTATTGTAACTTGATGTTGATGACATGGTTTCAATAATTTTGTAGGGGTAGAACAAGTTTTGTAGGGTAGAATGGTTTTGTGTGAATGGTTGAGTATTTAGCACTGTAAGGTATATATAGAGAGAAGGTGAGTTGTCAATAGTATTGGACTGATATATAAAGTGAATTGTCAAGTCATCACATTATTTCAATGTCTTTATTATAGCAGTAATAATGCACTGATGTATGTAGTGCATTGTCAAGTCATCACATGGTTTCAATGTCTTTATTATTGCAGTAATAATGCACTGATATATGGTGGGAATTGTCAAATCAACACATGGCTTCAATGTCTTTATTACTGTAGTAATAATACACTGATATATGTAGTGCATTGTCAAGTCATCACATGGTTTCAATGTCTTTATTATTAAAGTAATAATGCACTAATATATGGAGGGAATTGTCAAATAAATACATGGCTTCAATGTCTTTATTATTGCAGTAATACTGGACTGATATATGGAGTGAATTGTCAAATCAATGTCTTTATTATTGCAATAATAATGGACTGATATATGGAGTGAATTGTCAAATCAACACATGGTTTTAGTGTCTTTATTATTGCAGTAATAATGGACTGATATATGGAGTGAATTGTCAAATCAGCACATGGCTCATTAATAATATCATGATTTGAATCATTCGATACATATATTAAAACATTAAAAACATTTAGATTCATTAACTTGATAAATTCATACAACAACCGAGTCTAAAACTAATTAACGAACTAAAATAACATTACATTGGAAAGTAGGAAATACATTAAATAACATTAACCTTACTAAAGGGAAATTAGGAAATTACATTGGAAATAAAACCTTAACTAAGTCTCTCTTAAGTTGTTGTTCTTCCTCATTTAAATCATTCCTTGCTGAAAGCACCTTGAATAACTCCAAATTAATCATCCTGTTTTTTATTGCAATTTTCTCTCTTTCTAGTTGTGCCATCTCACTGTTGCTTTCTTTTTTATGATTAATCCTTTGGATCTCGACTTGAAGTTCATTGTTTTTCTCCAAATTTAATCTTTGGACTTGATCCATCCACTCTTGAAAGGATTCTGCAGGCATGTTCAAAACCTTTCCCTTGCCTTTATTTTTGGTGAATCCGTCGTTGGGAGTAGTTGGGTCTCCACTGCTTAGCGTATTTGGCTCACTTGAAGTGGAGTAGTTGCCAGCTTCATTGATCCTCCACCTCTTTGAGCCACTTTATTTATTAGCCGTCTTCTTCTTCTAAGCTTTGACAGTATCTCCTATAGGCTTCCATACATCATTAAGCCTTAGAATTTCCCAACAATGAAGCTTATTGAAGTCTGTTTTATTATCCTTTTTGTAGATTGCAAGTGCAGTTTTCATGACGTCGACATCGGACTCACCACTTTTCCGACGAGCCTTATCATGAGCATATGCACCAACATATTTGGATACTTTTGGATGTATTCTTTTCCATTGACTTTGTGTTTGACCCAACTCTCTGTCAAATGGTAAGATATCAGACTCCTTGAAACTGTCAACTCCTTCCCAGCATCGATCTCTAAAACGCTTAACTTCCTTAAACATATCAATAATTCTTGTCCAGAACATAATTGATGTTTGTTTCGTATTACTACATTTATCTTGGCTTACCGTTAACCAAGCCTTCACGAGAACCTCTACTTCAGCTGCCTCCAGAAGTTCCTCGACCCTTTATTTTCTTCTTCGTTGTTGTCATCATCACGCTAAACTGATGCAGCTCGAGACCGATATGAACTACTGAAGTTCGAAAGTGACCCTCAACCTTGTGACTGCTCGAAATGTTGAGACATAGGAAATGACATTTCATCTTGAGAATAACGATAATTCTCATTCGAATTGTACTGATTTTCTTATGAATGTGGAGCAAATTGGGAGTAAGAAGGTGTATTTGAGAAACTCATATTATGTTGGGGGAATTGTTGGTTAAGTTGAATAGGATAAATCATATTTTATGAGTTGTATCCCATATGAAAATTTGGATCAGTTTGAGAATTGATATCAATTTGGGAACTAGACGATTGAAAAATTGGATTAATGTGATGTTGTTGAGATCATTTGGATTTTGGAGAGTTTCTTTTTTTGCCGGTTTTGGGATCTATAACTAATCTTTATTATGAGAGAATATATTTTTTTGGAGTAGATAAATGTTGAAAGGAAAATATGACTTTCAATAACAAAATGAGCTCAAAAATAAGATGTGTAGAATTAGCTCAATATTGGTCTCTATTTATAGACAAAAAAAAATTTGTTGGTGTTTTTTTAAATAAAAAAAATTAAAACAGTAGATATGGATGTTGCAAAAATTTGCAACGTTTCTAATTCAATGCAATATAGACCGTTAGATTGATGAAATGGGGATGGTTAGATGTCTGCCATGCAGCAGAAGTGGGACCCGCGTCAGTTTTCTCCTTCTCTCAGCATGCGCCATGTACAATGAACCACCTTTTTTTTGTTGAGTTTAGATCGTTGCAACGATCATATCTTCCTTCTCTTTCCCCCTTTTTTTCTCTCCTATTTTTTTGTTGCTTTTTATACCTTCTCCCCTCATGATTTGTAGCTTAGATCAACTAATGGTCATACTCTAAAACTATTATTGGGATTTCAAGCCTTCAAACATCAGTTTAACCTTTTGGTTAAATTGGTCCTTTCACATGGTATCGGAGTCAGCGTTATAAGAAGGTCACGGAGGAGGCGTGATAGAGTATAAATCTGTTTTTGGGGCTTCAATCATCAGTTTAAACTTTTGGTTGAATTGGTCCTTTGACAAATACCATCACTTACAAGTTATAACTTAGAAGAAGTTTACAATAAGGTCAATGAATTCATATTAGTTGTATTGGTTACGTTAACTTACCCTAAAAAGGGATTGGTAAACTTCTAATATACTTCATCTGTTCTGAAATAAGTAAAACACTCCTCTCTTTTATGTGGGAGCTTTTCGAGAGGAGTGTTTCACTTATTTTAGAATGGAGGAAGGAATTTGTTTAGTTAAGTTTTGAAAATGAGGATTCTGGTGAAAAAGGATTGCAAGGATAAACATCCAAGGGCTATTGATCAAACCATTAGACCTAAGCGAAAAAGAGGAAGAGGATTTATCAACCAACATCATTCCCAAATAACTGAAAACCAAGATAAATAGAATTAAATCTACTTGTGTTTTGGTGGAATTGGTAGAAGAAAAACTATCTTAGGTGATTGGATCTTATTTCAAAAAAGTAAAAAAGCCATCCAGTAAAAAAAATTGTGAGATGAATTAAACTGGACTGAAATTAATTTGTCTAAATTGAACTGAACTGAACTAAAGTGAATTAAAACTGCAAGAAGAAACTAACTAAACTGGACTGAATTTCCTGAACTAAACTTAATTCAGTCCAAAAGAACATAGTCTAACTGAAATAGCAATTTTGATTGGTTAACCGCTAAGTCACTTACTTAGCGGTTTTGCATCGAAGATTTTTTAGAAAAATAAAGGTGCAGATCTCTCTCTCCTACTGTCCTACATGAATGGTACCCAGGAAATTAATTATTCCTTTAAAGTGAAGTAAGAAATAATTATTTTCTAATCTGTTTCAATATTATTTTGGGGTAGAAAAAAAATTTAACCACTGGTGATTTTGGGTTAAAAATCCATATAAATAAATTATTTGACCAAATAAACATTCTATAGTAACAAATGCTACAAACTACCATAAAAGAAAAAAGAAAAATTCTTAGTGGCAACCCTTAGTTTTTGAAAATTTCTATACTTTTGATCGTTTCACAATGTAATCTTAATGAAAATTTCTATTAATCCAACCGGTAGATTAATCGTTAATTCACCCAAATACCCCTCTATTGTAAAAAACCTATATGGACCTGGTTTACACTGAATTTATAGCAAGAAACTAAATACAACCAAAGATTGTAAAAAACTTATATGGACTCAGTCCACACTAAATTAGTGTGGACCTAATGCTAATTCATGTGATTTATGGAAAAAAAAGGATCACTATATTAAAAAATAAATATAAAAGATAAATAGATATAAATTATGAAGTTTGACTATGAAAAAAAAAGGTTATTATGTCACGAAGTGAAAATTTCATCATGATAAACTAATGTGAGAAAGAGTTACTATATTAAAAAAAAACAGTCATTGGTAGATAGTAATTGTATAGTGTAACTTAAAATTTAAAAAGGTTACTATATGGAACTAAAGGGTCACTATGTTAAATAAGTGGTTTTGGTCCATAATAATATTATTGTAGACCAGGTCCACGCAAGACTAGATTTATAGATTCGATCATATAAGTCAAACATGACAATTATTCGAGAACAGAAAGAGTATATATAGTACTTGTAACAAACATAACGAGAAACTTAAACATAACCACCATTTACCCGAATAATTTGACCATTAATCCACTCCGCAGCATCACTAACCAAAAACCCAACAACAGGAGCTATATCCTCCACCTGTCCCAACCTCCCCAACGGACTCTCATCAATAGCCTTCTGTACCATCTCCTCCGACTTCCCATCGAAGAACATATCCGTGGCTATCGGTCCGGGCGCCAAAGCATTTACCGTTATTCCGCTCCCCTTCAACTCCTTCGCGAGTATCTTAGTCATGGCATCCACCGCGGCCTTGGACGCCGTATAAGCCCCATATCCAACCTTAAAAGAAGCCGTCAACGTCGAAGACACCGTAACAATTCTCCCCCCACCACCGCGCTTCACTCTTTTGGCAGCCTCCTTGATGCACAAAAAGGTGCCACGCGCATTCACGGAGAAAATGCGGTCGAATTCCGAGGTTTCGATGTCGAAGAGCGAGGAGTAAGTCGGGTCTAGGACGCCAGCGGAGGTGATCACGATGTGTGGTTGGGTGTTGAAGGTTTGTTCAGCGGTGTTGAAGAGGTTTTTGACTTGGGTTTCGTCGGAGACGTCGGCTTGGACGATGATTGCGCGTGGAGTGGTGGAGGAAGGTGGAGGTGAGAGAGAGTTGATTTGGGAGAGGAGTTGCTCAGCGTGGGTTTGGGAGGATGGAGAGGTGTAGTTGATTACGAGTTTTGCGCCTAGAGTGGCTAAGTGTAGTGCGATTGCTCGTCCGATTCCTCGAGACGCGCCGGTTACGATGGCGACTCGGTCTTGGATTGTGGTGGTTGTGGTGGTGGTAGTGGTGGTGAGTGGGGGTTCCATGGTTGTTGGATTAGACATTAGTTGGTTTGTGACTTTGGTGGTTTATGAGGACTTAGAACTTTAGAAGATGAGTTTCTCACTTTCACTTATTTCTCAAGTTCCCAATCCCCATACGTTTCTACTAGTGTTTGAGGTGATATTTTGGATCACATTGGGAGTGTTAGTGAACGTCTGAATTGTAATTTGTCAATGAGAATCTGCTCATTTGGATTTTGGATAAGAGTATATGGCAGACAATTTTGGTTGGGTCGTTTTCAAATCAACTTTAAATTCGGATAGACAATTTAGATTTGGATGGTGTTTAGATATAAATTAGGTGTTGGCCCGAGTAATGTTGTGGATCATTTTATTTACTAATATTTGAAATTAGATTTTATACCATTATAAAATAAATTCTTAAACATCACATTTTGTGATAGTTGCAGTAGCATAATAGTTTAACTTGAACCAATTAATCATCTTTCATTAATAAGAGTAGTACCAGTGATTGAACCTTTCATGGTTCATGAGGAGAGAGAGTGTAAAAAAAATATTAAACAATTAAGAGAGAGAAAAAAAGGGAGGAGAGAGTGTGTTGCCCAGTTTATCAACATGGACCGTTTAACAATTTGCTTTTTGTGAAACAATAACTTGGGTGTGACAAGTGGCGAAGCTCTATTGATTTATGGGAATTGTGGTCCATCCATCTAATGGTTGGTAATTGAAAGATCTGAACGGCTAATATTAGAAGACAATGTTCATGATTTTTTTTGCCGTTATTTGTAAATAATGGTCATATTTAATAATTAAAAATTAAATTAAAAAAAAAACTTTACCAACAGCTCTATTTTTCTCTTCTCTATAATTAGAGCCTAATATTGAGGTATTTTCATACATTTTTCATACACCTCTTTCTCATTAAACACTTATTTAAGATATGGATCCAAAAAATGGGAAGAAAAAAAACCAACAAAAATCCAAAAAGACTCCACAACCCCAAAATAATCCAAATTTGCAATCTTTTTGTAATTCTCAAATCGATCTCTATAATTATGTTGAACCCAGTTCACAAAACTTTCCACAATATCCAAATTATGGAATGCAAAATATGAGTTCTGCCACTCAGTATTCCCAACCATATCCGTCACAAAATATAAGTTTCTCTAATCCTAGTTCTTTCTCCCAATTTCCTCCATATTCACAACAGAACTTTGTTATCCTAAATCAAAATTTTCATATTTCTGAAGATGAAACAATATTTCCTACGTCCCAACATTTTCAATCATCGCAAGGTGGAGGTTCAATACTTCCGAGCTTCAATACTTCATATCATACTCGTGTTGCATCTGTTGAAGGTGACGACGCTGATGAAGAAGAAGGGAATGAAGAAAATGATGCTGAAGGTAAAGAGCCGCAAGTTGAAAAGGGACTAAGAAAATATTGGTATGTAGCTGAAGAGGAAGTCCTAGTGAAGTCTTGGCTTCAGGTGAGTACTGACAAGTTTCAAAATACTAAACAAAATGGAGAAATCTTTTGGGGTAGAATTACAAATATGAATGAGCAAGTTAGAGTATACAGAAACAAAA
Source organism: Beta corolliflora (assembly GCA_947648045.1). Lineage (NCBI taxonomy): Eukaryota > Viridiplantae > Streptophyta > Magnoliopsida > Caryophyllales > Amaranthaceae > Beta > Beta corolliflora. The sequence continues at coordinate 823,880 of CANSZD010003292.1, forward strand.
TGTGGGCAGAGGGAGCTGATCTGAGGGAAACTGATCTATTAAAAGAAAGGTAATTAGATCCTCTAAGAAGTCGTTGGAAACGAATAAATGCTAGTGTATCGAAATTTGTTGGTGCATTTGCTCAAGCAGAGTCAAGGAAGAAAAAAGGTGAATGCGATGATGATGTTATGAAGACAGCATATGCTATTTACAAGAGTGACAACAAGCCTCACCATAGGGATTTTAATGACCGACATTGTTGGGAAATTCTTAAGGCTTGTGATGTATGGAAGTCTTATGGGGATATTGTTAAGAAATGCAAGAAGAAGGCAACAACTCAAGAGAGTGGTTCAAAGAGGTGGAGGATTAATGAAACTGGAATCTACCCCACTTCAACTGACCCAAATACACCAACCAGTGGTGATATAGGGTATCCTGTCCAACCGACGGTTCCACCAAAAATAAGGGGAAGGGAAAAGTTGTGAACATGTCATCAGAAGCATCATTCCAACAATGGGTGGATAATATTGAGACTATAAATTTGTCAAAAAATTTAGAAACTGAAATGGAACTAACTAGGTTGAAGTATGAAAGAGAATCACAAATTGAGAGGTTGAAGTACGAAAGGAAAACTCAAAATGAGAGGGTGTTGTTGGAAAAGGAGAAAGTTTCAATGAAACAAAGGAAGATCAATCTGGAATTATTCAAAGTGCTTGTATAAATGGACTACTTAACTGAAGAAGAGGAAAATTTAAAGAGTCATTTAGTGAAGGTTTTATTTCCATGAGATGCGGTCTCATTTTATCTATGTAATTTTAATTCATAGGTGTATGTGATATTCAGTTGTATTTCCAATCTATGGGGTTTCCTAATTTAGAATTTAATTAGTAGTGGTGTTTTTAATTGTTGCTCTATTATGTGTAAGCTCTGTTAACGTATTAGTAAAAGATGGTTTCAAATAAGAAATCTTTTTGATGTCTTATAATTCTGAAATCGTTATCGTTCAGTGAAATGTCTTTAAAACCATGTGCTGAAGTGACCATTCACTTGCTTTACTCAGAGCATTATTGTTGTGATAAATACTGTGGTTAAGTGACCATTCACTTGTTTTCTTTAGTGCATTATTACTCTGATAAATACTGTGGTGAAATGACCATTCACTTACTTTCTTTAGTGCATTATTACTCTGATAAATACTGTGGTGAAATGACCATTCACTTGCTTTCTTCAGTGCATTATTGCTCTGATAAATACTATGGTGAAATGACCATTCACTTGCTTTCTTCAGCGCATTATTGCTCTGATAAATAATGTGGTGAAATGACCATTCACTTGCTTTCTTCAGTGCATTATTGCTATGATAAATACTGTGGTGAAATGAAGTTACTATTCACTTGCTTTCTCCAGTGCATTATTGCTCTATCCTATCTTTCGGAAGTGACCCATCAGTAGGTACATTAAGTATATTATTGCTCCTCACCTTTTCTATATATTTACTTCACAATGCTTTGTATTTCAGTATACTCAGCTTTCCACACAATATCTCGTCTTGTAGCATCAAATAAATTCTCAATAATGTCATCTGGATCAAGTTATAATAGTTACATTTCATCTTAAAATTCTTCTAGTTCCGATGATGTCAATTTTATTCAACCAGATCATATAGCAGAAGGCCAAAACAATGACTACAGGCGGCGTTTCGAAAGACATAGACGTGCAAATCGTATGATGGGCCAAATGATGGAGCCCTTCATTTTGGCTAATCCAGCTGAAGTATATGCAATGCTAGGTCAGGTTCCTAGGGCACCTAGGCAACAAGTTGATCGAAATCGTGTGGATGCACACACTCGCTTATGGAATGACTACTTTGCCCTCTACCCCCACGATTATTTTGCCGCCGATTTCGCATGCAAAAACATGTTTTCCTCCGTATAGTAGAAGCGTTGACTAATAAGAACACGTTCTTCCAACAAAGGCCAGATGCCACAGGGAGACTTGGTGCATCAGCATTGCTAAAGTGCATTGCGGCTATAAGGTTGTTAGCATATGCCACATCAGCAGATTCAGTGGACGATTATCTTAAAATAAGTGGCTCTCTTGCTAGAGATTCATTCACTAGTGAAAAAAACCTTATCTGTCACTTAGTAACAGATGCGATTTTTACAAAACCGCATGAGAAAATCAATTAAAAAATGGGAAGGAAAGCTGGGAGGAAAATCTGATGCGGTCCTTTGTGGACCGCATCAGATTAAAAAAAACTGATGCGTTTTTACAATCCGATCCGATTCACAAGACCGGATCGATTTTCTTATTTTTTCTAAAAGAAAAACGGAACCTCGTGGCCCAGTCCTCGTGGCCCATTTCCTTCCCTTATACCCCAGCCCACCTAGAAAACCCATTTCCTTCTCACATAACCCGCGCCCTCTCTCTCTCCTCACTCAACCCTAATCCCTCCTCTCTCTCTTCTTCAGGTTTGGTCTTCCCTCCTCCCTCTCAAACCCACGACCTCCTCCCTCTCACCGCATCAACGCACTTGTTTCATCTCCTTCTCGTCGAATTCATCGTCGTTGTTCATCTAGAATGGACAAACTTCGCCACACACCCTCCTCTCACACTAGTAGAATAAATGCTTATTGCTGCGGTGGTATTGCTGCGGTTTTACCCATACGCAGCAATATATCACGACAAAAGAAAAGGTAAACTATAAAATAACCATATTGCTGCGGTTTTTATTAAAAACCGCAGCAATATGGTTCCAACGGAAACTTTTTCCAAATAGTTGACCATTTGACCAACCATATTGCTGCGTTTTCTAGAGAAAACAGCAGCAATATATTTTTAACGGATTTTTTTAAAAAAATGGAATATTTTTTTCCAGAAATATATTGTTGCGGTTTCTGTCAGAAACCGCAACAATATGTTTAAAAATTTGGAATATTTTCTTCCAGATCTGGGGCAGTGATATTGCTGCGGTTTCGACGTAAAACCGCAAAGCAATATCTCGTGCCCCGATCCGGAAGAAAAACACGGGTTTTTTTTTTTTCTTCACTGTTTCTCTCGACTCTCTCTCTCTCTCTCTCTACTCTCACTCTCTCTCTCTACTCTCACACTCTCTCACTCTCTTACAATTTCCGGCGAAAAGGTTCCATTTTCCGGCGACAAGGTTTCGGTTTCCGGCGACAAGGGTCACATTACTCGTTTTTTCGGCGGTTTTCGGTCCTCTTTGGTGCGGTTTTCGGTCGGTTTTCGCCCCTCTTTGGTGCGGTTTTCGGCCCTCTTTGGTGCGGTTTTCACCACCACCGACGGGTTTTCGGCCTTCTTTTCCACCGACGGGTTTTCGCCCCACTCCTCTACTCCGTTCACAGCCGCCAGCGCCACCTTCCCCTTGTCATAAAAGGTTAGTTTTTCATTATTTCTTATTAATTTTCAATTTTCTTTTTTAATAGTGCTTTAATAAAAAAATTGGCTTAAATAGTAGTTAAAAATGCTCAATATAATATATATATATGATTAGTTATAAGATTTAAGGAATAAAAACTAATTTTGTGATGATTTTGCTTAAGTTTTTGTATGCCCTAGAATGTTATACGGGATTGTTTTTGCATAAGTTTGGTGAATTATTTGAAGTGATATGTATAATGGGATTATTTTTGCAATGCCTTCATATTAATAGACTCACCAATGGGAAGGGGAAGGGAAATCTAAGGCATGGTTTGGTATTTGTTGTTTGGTGATGACTTGAAATCGCTTAAATGCGATTGTTTGTATGTATAATGCGATTGTTTTTGCAATGCCTTCATATTGATAGACTCACCAATGGGAGGGGAAGGAAAATCTAAGGAATGGTTTGGTATTTGTTGTTTGGTGATGACTTGGAATCGCTTGAATGTGATTGTTTTTATGTACATCATAATGCCTAGATACCCGTTCAAGACTTACTCATTAGGAGTAAGTCTTGAATAGTCCCCGTTTTGGGACTTTTCTTAAATGTCACATCTCACTTAGGTAGTGAATGTGTGTTGATTCTTTGATTCTAAGTGAAATACGGTTAATCATTTCCCTAATTTGTTCTCCGGGTGCATATAAGATAAGCAATTATCTTCATCGTGTACTTGGAGAACTGAAGGGAAATGCTGCCGAATTTTACTTAGAATCAAAGATGATACATGCATTCACTAGTGGGATGGGACGTTTAAGGATGGGTTAGGTTGGAGTGATAAGGACCCAATGGAAGCATGCATTGAATATTAGTTTGTTGTGTTATATTTATGTGAATTTCTTAATTGATAATAATTTTTTATGTATGTATATATGTGTGGGGGTTTTTAGAAATGGATCGAAGTTGGATGTATGGAAAGCGGAATACGTTGGAGTTCGTACAAGGTGTGAATGAGTTTTGTAAACGTCTTTGTAGAGCATCAACAACTTACTTGCGAGGATGAGATATATTGTCCATGTGTTGATTGCTACAATGTGAATACGACTTCTGATATTAGGTTAATAAGAGATCATATTATTCGTCGAGGATTTAGAGCCGAGTATTATATTTGGTTATGGCATGGTGAGAAGGGAAAATATACTCGGAATAGGGTTATTGTTGATGATGGCACTAGTAACTCATTAGAGATTGATATGTCGAATGTTGGGGCGAGAATGAAGTTGTGATTGAAGATCATGTTAGGATTGAAGGTGATGATGTTGTAGGTAATGAAAATGACCACGGAGATAATAGTGACACTGAGGATGAAGAGTTTGGTGATGATCGATTAGGTGAGATGTTGGAAGGGGCCCGTGACCATTTTAATGAGCGGCCACGAGTGTTTGACAATTTGTCGAAGGCTCGCTGGAAAACCCCTTTATCCAGGGTGTACAAAATACACTCAATTGAGTGGGGTTTTAACCCTTTTCAACATCAAAGCGAAACATAATTTGACTGATATAGGCTTCACATAACTCTTAGAAGCTTTACAAGATATGTTTCCTGAGGGTAATTTATTACCAAAATCCACCTACTATGCCAAAAAATTAATGTGTCCTTTGGGTTTAGAATATGAGCGGATTGATGCATGTCCGAATGATTGCGTGTTGTATCGAAATGAGAATGCAGACCTTTATGAATGCCCGAGGTGTGGTAAGTCCCGCTATAAATTTCCGGATGGGGTTGAGCCTGGGCCGGGCAATACGGGTCCTTCTGCGAAAGTGTTGTGGTATCTTCCAATTGTGCCAAGGTTTAGGAGGCTCTTTTCTATCAAAGAAGATGCAAAGAACCTAAGATGGCATGCTGATCGGAGAAAGAAAGATGGGATGCTTAGGCATCCAGCAGATTCTCCTCAATGGAAGGGTATAGATTCCAGATATCGGGAATTTGGTCAGGAAGCTAGGAACTTGAGACTTGCATTGTGTACGGACGGAATGAACCCTTACGGTACTTTGAGTAGTCAACATAGTACTTGGCCTGTTCTGTTAGTGATATACAATCTTCCTCCATGGTTGTGCATGAAGCGGAAGTATATTATGTTGTCTCTCTTAATTTCTGGGCCTAAACAGCCGGGAAATGATATAGACATCTATCTTGCACCTCTCATCGAAGATCTCAAAAAGATGTGGGATGAAGGTGTTATGGTATTTGATGCGTATTCCAATGAAGATTTCAGGCTTCGTGCTATGCTATTCTGTACTATAAATGATTATCCTGCTTATGGCAATTTGTCGGGGTATAAAGTCAAAGGAAAAAAGGCATGTCCCATTTGTGAGAATGGTATGGAGGCTACACATTTGCCACATTGTGGGAAACATGTCTATATCATTAATAGGAAATTCCTACATAATTCTCATCCATATCGAAAGAAAAAAGCACCATTTAACGGGTTAGTTGAAAATGCTCCAGTTCCTAGACCGTTGACCGGAAAAGAAGTTTATAATCGTGTTAAGGGGATGGGCACAATATTTGGTAAGGGGTTAAACCTTCGGAAGACGATGGTGTCATTTGGAAAAAAGAGTCTATATTCTGGAGACTTCCTTATTGGAAATACTTACCAGTTAGACATTGTCTCGATGTAATGCACATTGAAAAAAATGTTTGTGATGCAATTATTGGTACTCTGTTGAATATGCCGGGAAAAACTAAGGATGGTCTGAAGGTTCGCAGAGATATGGAGAAATTGAAGATTCGGCCTAATTTATGGCCAAAGGTTAAGGAAAAAGTTAAGAAAGGAAAGGGAACAACAACATATTTGCCTCCAGCTTGTTATACATTGTCTAGGCAAGAGAAACGATTGTTCTGTGAGTGTTTATACGGTATTAAGGTTCCCACTGGATACTCATCTAACATGAGAAGACTTGTTTCTTTGATTGATCTGAAATTAATTGGGCTGAAGTCCCATGACTGTCATGTGTTGATGCAAGTGTTTTTGCCGATTGCAATACGCGGGATTCTTCCAAAACATGTTAGGCTTGCCATCACGAGGTTGTGTTCATTTTTCAATACCATATGCAACAAGGTACTTGACCCTGATAAGTTGGATGCTTTGCAAAATGAGGTGGTGATAACACTTTGTCAATTTGAGATGTATTTTCCACCTTCTTTTTTTGACATTATGGTTCACTTAGTCCTTCATTTGGTAAGAGAGATTAAACTGTGTGGTCCTGTGTTTTTAAGATGGGCATACCCTTTTGAGATGGCCAAAAAATTTAGTGCAAATATTAGGTGATGAGGTAATTGTTCAAATTTTATCCATTTTTGTAAAAATAATAGGATTAAATGTAAAAATTACATAATCTTATGCGCGTTCTCAAAAATTATTATTAGGTTACACCGACACCTAAAAAACAAAAGGGGATTTCGGGGGAGGCAGTTAGATGTCCTAGCCAGCAGCTTTCAGCCGGTTCGGCTACTCGTCCAGTTGTCGATGATGTATCGTTCTTGGAATCCCTCACTGAAGATTGTAAGGAGTTAGCAGATACGCTTGCCCTTGCCGTCGCAGACGATGATACCGTTGATGTAACCTTGCCGAGCTCATTGTTCCATTATTCAGAAGATGCCACCGCTTATCTGACCAAGGAGGATATTGCTCAGTTCCTGAAAGGGGAGATGCTTAATATTTCTATTATCCAAGTGTACATGAGGTAACAATAATCAAAGTTATGATTTTTTTTTACATTTCATTGTATGATAGTTGTATTTTCCACATAAAATTTATGTTTATCTATTTTTTTTAGGGCAACACAGTCTGACTTGGATGGATTTGGGGCTGCTGTTCGAGTTTGTTGGATGTGCCCGGAGAGTACCGCGGATGTGCATGCTTTGGAGAATGTAACGACTTACATTGAGTGTGCTATAACTGGATCCGTCGTTGCTGGTGCTAGTATCATCTTCGCTCCAATCTTTCAAGAGTAATATTCTATCTTAATAGTTTTACAAATAAGGATTGTTGCATGACATGTGAATTTTTTAAGTAATTATTATTATTCAATCTTGCAATAGCCGTCATTGGATGCTCCTTGTCATACATCCCATGCTCGGGATCATTTATGTATTTGATTCCGCTAGCTTTCACAAGGAGCGGAAGTTAAAGATTAGACCGCCTATGATAGCGTAAGTTGATCGTTTTGATATATTTTAAATGAATTTAAATTATAATATAAAGCAAGTAAAGTGTAACTCATTTGATTTTGTTTTATGTAATGCTTTTAGGAGGTTTCGGATGAGCGGCAACGAAGTTCGTCACAACAAGCTTATTTGGAGATGTGTTAAGGTATAATAGACTTATTTTATTCAATTAAAAGCATATGTTATGTCATTCTCATTATACGATAAATTTCCTCATTTTCTTAAAACTTTCGTTAAAGTGCCCACAACAACAAGGAGGCACGGAGTGCGGTTATTTTGTCATGCGCAACATTTTTGACATACTCACTTTATATTCTGGTTCGGAGGATTTCGATGAAGTAAGTTCTTTGTTCACTTATTATTCATTTCATATTTTATATATTTAACTATTGAAAGCTAACTTTGGTGAATTATTTTCAGGTTGCTCGTACTTTTACCCGCGATCCTTATACTGAAGATCAAATCAATGAGGTGAAAAATAAGTGGGCAAGATACTTTATTGATAATTGCATTGCATAGGTTAGTTAATGTTAATTTTCTTTGCTTCTCTTACAACGAATATAATTTAGTGCAACTTGTACCAACCAACATTATCGTATTGACTTGGATTTCATGATATATATATATATATATATATATATATATATATATATATATATATATATATATATATATATATATATATATATATATATATATATATATATATATATATATATTTTTTTTTTATGATATCTATGTAGGATTGAATCGTATTTATTTCTTGTTAAACTTGGAATTTGGATTGTGCGTGGAAGTTGGATGATGGATGGATGTTGGATGAATTTTGGATTAGATGTTGTTTGTTGGATGAATTTTGGATGATGGATGGATGTTGGATAAATTTTGGATGATGGATGGATGGTTGTTGCATATAATATTGTACAGGTTAATTCCCAATTATGGGTTTATCCAATTTACAAACGGAGCTCTGTCGAAATTTATGCAGAAAATATTCTGCTTGCTGCATCCTGCTTGCTGCATTCTGCTTCTTGCATGAGGTTGGTGGAACATACGTAAATATAAAATAAATTTTTTTTTTAAAAAAAAAGCAGTATATTGTTGCGGTTTCTGTGACAAACCGCAACAAAATACTGTTTTTTTTATAATAAAAAATACATATTGTTGCGGTTTCTGTGACAAACCGCAGCAATATGTATTTTTTATTATAAAAAAAATAGTATATTGCTGCGGTTTGTCACGTAAAACCGCAAAGCAATATACTGCTTTTTTATAATAAAATATATATATATTGCTGCGGTTTGTCACAGAAACCGCAGCAATATGGTTTATTTAAATAATGAAAAAATGTAAATATTGCTGCGGTTTTGCCCGTAAAACCGCAAAGCAATATGTTGTAATATTGCTGCGGTTTAAAACCGCAGCAATAGTTTAATTACCTATTGCTGCGCCCTTAATTGCTGCGCGGTCAAAATCGCCGCAATAGGCCACTTAATGACCGCAGCAATAAGCATTTATTCTACTAGTGTCACCCTCCATCCTCTGTCCTTTGTCCTCCTCCCCACAACACAGATCCGAATCGAAGACGCGCACCAACTACGAACGTTAAGATCTGAATCGAAGACGAACCTCGCCGTTGTTTTCGCGAGTGCTCGCCGTTGTTTTCGCGAGTGCTCTCGCCGTTGGTTTCGCGAGTGCTTGCTGTTGATTTCGCGAGTACTCGCCGTTGATTTCGCGAGTGCTCTCACCGTTGGTTTCGCGAGTGCTCGCCGTTGATTTCGCGAGTGCTCTCACCCTCCGCAACGAGAATCCTCGCCGTTGTCTTCACGAATCCTCTCGCCGTTGATTTCTCGAATGAAGTGAAGGTTTTTTTTTCGTTTTTGTTGTCTGGTTTGCTCATCAGATCTGCGATCTGAGTTATTTTTTTTCTTTTTTTTAGTTTTATTTGTAATTCCAAATCTATGTTAAATTTATTTTGTTATTTCTTTGTAATTAGATTCGGTTTTAATAGTTTATACTATAGTTTTTTTGTTGTGTATAATTGTGTTATTTCTTTGTCATTCCAAATCTATGTTACGAAATAAGACATCATTAGGTTTCAATCGTTTATTTTTGTTTCAGATCTATGTTTATTTCGTTGATAATTGTGTAATTTTCGTTTGTTTATGATTATGTATTTTCTGGGTTTTGTTTCGTTGATGTGTTTATGCCGAAATGAGCTTTTTTTTAAAAATTTACATTGGACTTACTGATGCGGTTCTTAAGGAAAACCGCACCAGTTAACATAAGTAACTGATGCGGTTTTCCTTAAGAACCGCATCAGTAAATTATTTATTGATCCGGTTTTGGACCGGATCAGTAAATAATTTTTATCTGCTGCGAGCCCATCTGATGCGGACCAAAACCGCATCAGTAAGCCCGGTTTTGACCGCATCAGATGGGCTTTTTTCCACTAGTGATTACAACATTTTGTTGAGGGTGTGGTTGCCGAGTTTGGTGACGAATACTTAAGAAGACCTAATGAAATAGATTTAACGAGATTGTTATATGCAGGTGAGGAAAGAGGATTTCCGGAAAATGATGGGTTCTATTGATTGCATGCATTGGCAATGGAAAAATTGTCCACTACAATTTAAAGGACTCTATTCGGGAAGAGTTGGTAAGCCGACATTAATTCTGGAAGCAATTGTGTCATATGATTTGTGGAGCTGGCATGCTTTCATTGGAACACCAGGTAGGTGCAATGATATCAATGTTCTTGATAGATCTCCAATATAATATTTAACGATGTATTTGAAGGTTGTGCACCTCCAGTAAACTATGTTATCGATGGCCACCAGTACGACACGGGTTATTACCTAACAGATGGTATATATCTTCAATGGGTCGCGTTTATTCCCACAATATCTCTTCCATTGAATGAGAAGGAAAGCCTTTTTGCCCAAAAGCAAGAGAGCAAACGAAAGGATGTGGAGCGTGCATTTGGAGTATTACAAGCTCGTTTTGCAATAATTCGTCAATCGGCACTAGCTCATGTTAAAGATATGCTAGGAAAAATAATGTTCGCTTGCATTATTATACACTAGCAAATTATGCACGCGATGCGTGCCTGATTTTTTTTATTTTTTCAAACATAAATTCTAGCCTGTTTGGGTATATACAGGGTAAAAATTTGAATATTAGACTTTTTTTGGGCTTAATTTCAAAGGTTAATCCTTTATCACTTAACCCTTTATTAAATTTTTTACTTATTCTTTCTTATAGGTTCTTAAAATTAAACTTGATGAACGACAAAAGAATGTTATATAAGTTAATTTATTTAGGACTTCTTATGTTGTATTAACATAATCTTTTGTGTTAAATAAATCATTTCACTTTTTGCCTTTAACATTGAAGTTAATTTTTAATGCTATATTCGAGTTTGACATTATTTTTCCCCTCTTTTGGTAATAGTTGATTTACTAATGGGTAGTTAAGTAAATTTATAGGGGGACACCATTGCTCCCCCCTTTCCCTTATATAATAGAGATAACATGATAACTGAAGATGAACGAGATTCGTACTCCCTTCGTTTTGATCCTCAGGATTATGACCAAGATTTTCGCCCGTCCTCAAGCCGGCGACAAAACGCCGATGAGCCTTTTATATATCACAATAGTGATAATCGCATCGGAAATTTGTAAACATTCATGAACAATAGGGATCACATCCGTGATCAAGCTACGCATAAACGCCTCAAATTGGATCTCGTAGAAAATATTTGGTTTAAATTCGGGCAAAACAGGCAGCAAACTAGTTAAGGTGTTATGTTATTTTTATTTTTAAAATATGTTGTTTCAATCTTTATGTAAGAAAAGTCGGTAATGTCTAGTAAAACATCCATGTATTAATGTTTGATTAAATGAAATAATTTTCTTGTACTTAATTTTTGTGTTCATATAATTTGAAGAAGGTTTTAAAATAACTTCAATTAACATAAATAATTAGTTATAATATAAATAAAAAAAATTATAGCAGTTCATCATTAGTGTATTTTAATTACTCGAAAATGATAAATATGGTGAAGAATTGGGATGAATCAAATTAATAAGGAGAGAGAAATAGTAGGAGAGAGAATTTAATGACCCCAAAAGTTGGTATAACCATTGGGAGTAAGAAAATAGAGGTTTATGGTAAATAGTAGGAGAGAGAATTTAATGACCCCAAAAGTTGGTATAACCATTGGGAGTAAGAAAATAGAGGTTTTTGAGTAGATTGGGTATGAGTGATGTGGAGGAGAGAGAAATTAATATAGTATTTGATAAACCCCTTGAAGGGTTCAACCATTGAACATGCTCAAAGAAAAATCAAATCCTAAATTTACAGGACGATCACCAAACTAAAACATTTATTTAGGCAAGTTCCCAATCCCCATACGCTTCTACTACTATTTGAGGTGATAATTCAGATTGCTTTGGGAATGTTAGTGAACATCTTAATTGTAGATGAGATTGTGGTAGTGGTGTCAAAACAGGTTCTCAAATAGGTTCTGGGTATACCCACGGCGAACCAGGTCAGACCCGGACATGTCAGGATTCTGACAGTCAGTGTCCCAGGTCGTGATTGGTCAGGTTTTGTTCAACTGGGTCGATCACATTTGAGTCATGGGATTGTCGGGTGCCGGACAGGTCTGAGCGTTCCATTTACAAGTCGATCCATTCCCAGGTATGATCGCCCGTGCACATTTTTTAACCGGGTTTGCGCAAGTCGTAGTTGGATTTCATGTACGCTTGGGTAGAGTCAAGTGTACTCGGGTTGAATCACTAATGACCTTAGTTCGATCATTGTGAAGCATCGGGTCCATTCGCTATTGAACGTCAATTCAACTTCGGTTAGCTCATGTTCGGGTCATTTTGATTTTGTTATGGATTTTGTAAACGAATCATATTATTAAAAGTATTAAGATCGACATATATATACATATGTGTGTGCGATAAATATATGGATGATAACGAAAAACTAATAAAAACATTATATTGTTTACCGTGATGTTTAGTGTATTCTATTAGTCAACTCTTATTTCAACTAATCAACTGCGTAAAACCACTCTAATGAGTAAAGGAGTAGAACGACTCCTCATATGTTCTAATAGTAGCAACAATGCTAATAATAGCAATAACAATAACAAACATAACGCGGTATATATGTATTATGTTGTGACTATATATGATAAAGTATAAACAAACTATTTTATCAATATGTTTAATCATTTTAATAGTACATTGGTATTAAAATAATTGTAAAACCATTATAATACTATATTGATTATAAATTAGTGCACGACTCTTGATATGTTATAATATTATAATAAATGACAATCATATGTTTATAACAACGTTTCATATGAGGCCTAAATGATTATAACGAGAGTTCATATGTTGTACAATAATAATAATAAACATAACAACAGTTTATATAAATGATAGTAAACATAACAACCATAAGTCAATAAGTTAACAAGTACTTACTAGTTAGTAATGTATTAACAACCATATGTTAACTTAGCATTTAATCAGTTACTCACCTAGACTTATACCAACTCAGTAACTCACTAACTTGTTCCAAGATAATTGAATGAAGTTGTTACTAGATAAGATCAATGAATGTATCAATATAGATTATAAGTTAATTCACGAATAATACACTATTATAGCTAATAGTATTAATGTGAAATGCATTTCGAAACTAAAAACATGTATTTGGATTGAAACAAGTTGTTATTGGACGAGATCAATAAATGTATCATTGTAAGTCGATAATCTAAGTCAATGTAATACTACATATAAGTTTACTTAAGTAAATATAATTATACTATTACTTAATTGAGTAATAGACTGATAGTTGTATAAGTAACGCTATAAGGAATCTAATTAACATTTAGAAACTCAAGTCATAACTCTAATTAAATAATAATAATAATAATAATAATAATAATAATAAATAATAATAATAATAATAATAATAATAATAATAATAATAATAATAATAATGATGATGATGATGATGATGGTTATTATGCTTATTAATAAATAATAGTTATACTTAAACACTAATCATAATAATTTCAATAAAAGTAACCAAAATTTTCAAATTAATAAATAATTGACTAATTATTAAAGTTACAAGTTACTAAACCAAGACAAGAATTAGTAAGATTATAAGAATATAAGATTACCAATCGTGTGCTAGGTCATCAATCCATGTGCTAGATCATTCTCTTTTCCTATTGGCCAAAAAAATAATATCATGGATCATGAATTAGAACCATTGATTTGAGAAGAATCAAAATCTAACCATTAATTGAGTTTTGAAACAAAAAAAGGAAAAAATATTGGGATCTAATCTCATCCGTTGATGATTTCGATCCAACGGATGAGATTAGATTTAGAAATCCTAACATGATTAAGGTATAAAAGAAGTGTTTTTGTCCCCCCTTCATCACTCATCCGGCCTTGAGGGGTTCTAGAAACCCTAAGCCCCAAACTTGTCCCCCTTTCTTCTGCCTCCTTTACTGCTTCCTCTATCTGTCCTCCTATGCTCTTTCCTTCGCCTCCTGTGTCTGATGGCTCCCTTGATCAATTGAAAAGACGGAGCGGCTTAGCTCTCGTTAATCGGTGACGGAGAAGACGGTGAAGAATAAGAAGATGATGATGACGACGACGAAGAAAATGACCACCTCGGTAAATGCATTTAATCAAACATTATTATATCAAAATCATTAGAACGTAAAAATGTATGAATTATAATTTTTGGAAAATTGTGAGAGATTGAATTTTTGTCTTCTGGGGGAAAAAATAGAAGAGGAAAATGAAATTGAACAAGGACAGTAAGATGGAGGAACTTGTTCTGTTTTTTTTCTCTGTCCTGAATGTATGAATTTTTGTAGAGGCAACTACATAATTAGTATTCAATTAGATGAATCGGTAAAGTTTTGTTTAATAGTTGTTACTATTATCCATTCAATCTAGACTCCTAATGAAGAAAAAAAAATAAGAAAAATGAAGATGAAGATGCAGACTTACCGAAGGAAACCGTTGCAGTTGTTTACTTGTTCTCTTTTTTCTTTTTTTCTTTTTCTTTCATAGACATCATCTTATTTTATTTTTAATCTGCAGAAATGGTGTTAATGTCTTCTGTTTGGAACTTTGGATTATAGGAACAATAATTTAACAAATTTACTAATAATTATTCACTATCATTATGCTTATGCATGTATTATAGTTAAAGGTAATTTAATCATAATTATAATTGTTAGTCATATTGGTATAAATTTAGAAAAACGACATATATTTAGTAAAAGATAAAATTGACTTCATTAAATGATTTTGTAGATATAGATCAATAATTGATTTTTAGTAATTTTGTTGGGTTTAGTCGTCCAAATAGGTTGGATTTAAAAAGCAGATCAAATTAGGCAAATCTTATTTTATCTATTTCAATAAAATTCTAGTTGAATTTGGGTCATTCATAAACAAATCGGGTTGAACCGGTATTGACTGGGTCTATTCGTGTTTTGAGTTAATATAGAGTTGGGTTATGGTCGGGTTTGTGTTTGAATGTAGGTCTGTGTGGTCAGGTCAGAATATGATCTTATCGGGTGTCGGTCAGGTCTGGGTAATCCCAAGTCAGGTTTCGGTCAGGTCTGGGGACTGACCCTCACAGGTCGAACCAGGTTCAAGTCAGGTCGATATCAGGTTGACCCAACGGTCAGATCTGTTTCTAACACCACTAGATTGTGGTCATTTGGATAGAGTATGAGTAGGGTAGACAATTTGGGTTGGGTCGTTTCCAAATCAACCTTGTATTTGGATAAACAATTTAGAATTGGATGATGTTTAGATATACATATATTGATATATATACTAGTTTTACATGTATATGATGTGTGTGGAGTCTCTTAAAAACTCACAATAATATAAATTATATTATTAATAAGAATTCATGAACTACACATAAGTGTAAATACAAATTATTCTACTGTTGCATCTACTATGCATAGCAAATGTTGAGTTGTTGAATTTGACAGAGATATTGTTTATATAAATCACTTTGATATGAATATCATGTTGTTTAACAACACACACTCTAACTTAACAAAAAAAAAACGACCACAACACTCTTCTGCCTAGTTAACTTTCAACACGTAATTACTAGCAAATTATGCACGCGATGCGTGCCTGATTTTTTTATTTTTTCAAACATAAATTCTAGCCTTTTTGGGCATAAACAGGGTAAAATTTTAAATATTAGACTTTTTTTGGGCTAAATTTCATAGGTTAATCCTTTATCACTTAACCCTTCCTTTATTAATTTTTTTTACTTATTCTTTCTTGTAGGTTCTTAAAATTAAACTTGATGAACGATAAAAGAATGTTATATTTCTTATGTTTATTAACATAATCTTTTGTGTTAGATAAATCATTTCACTTTTTACCTTTAACATTTAAGTTAATTTTTAATGCTATATTTGAGTGTGACTTTGTTTTTCCCCTTTTTTTGGTAATAGTTGATTTATTAATGGGTAGTTAAGTAAATTTATAGGGGGACACCATAGCTCCCCCTTCCCTTATATTTTTTTTAATCTATAGAACGATAAAAGAATGTTAGTGATTCGAATCTTATGTTTTTATATAATAGAGATATAATGTATTCGGATTGGACCGAGTGCAATTTAGTTGGTGTCTATGGTTTTCAATTTAATTATAATTAAAATTTGTAAGTATGTTCCGTTAGTCAACCTATGAAAATGATTTGTGACTTGTGAGTTTGGGATTTGCCATCTTTTTCCTTAGGCACAAATCTTCTAGAGCTCCATAGACTTCACCGCAACTACCTCTACTTCAAACATCTTTTATTTAACTTCAATATTGATTAAGAAATCGATTGCCAGACATGATCAGTTCGCGCGGGGGGCTTCATGAACTTGACTTCTAGCTCTTCTGTGCATTTTAACAAATACTACTAATTGAATCAAAGGAGTAATCAATTTGAAAATTTCTAAACGATTTTTCTATTTGGTAGAATTGCTAGCACCAAGTTACGCCACGTTTATTTGGACTGAGAGAAACTGAACTGAACTGAAACTACACTGAACTGAACTGAATTGAACCGAGAGAAATTGAATTGCAGAGAATAACTGAACTGAACTGAACTAAACTGAACTGAAACTGAACTGATTTGAATTGAAATGAACTTAACTGAACTGAAATGAAATGAAAATAAGTTCAAAAGAACAGGGCCTTAATACGCTTGGTTTTCTCACTAGAATAAGATTACATTTTGTTCACCTTAATTCTACTCATTCGATCTAGAACAAATGAAGTACTATCACTTACTATTGCTATTATTATCTACTTTATTACCAAAAATCTTCCACATAACTCGGCTGAAGCTAAGTTTTTCTCCGACTTAGGAAAAAACCACTACTTGTGTAACACCTCGTGTTTTTGCTCCTAAATTTCACGGTTAATTATACTAAGTTAGTATTTTTCGATAAAAAATAAATATTTTATTTCTAAATATTTTTAGGCGTGTGAATATGTTTAATATATATTTATATGTTGTGTTATATTTATATATATTTTTATTTAAAGTGGTTAGTTAATTATTTTAAAGGTTATATTAGTTTCGTTATTTATTTAGGCGCTTAGGTTGCGGTTTTGTCGCATAGCGTGTAACACCCGACCCATCCGGGGTCGAGTATATTGTCACCAATGCGCATCCAGGGCCAACAACTGTCCTCAATAACCAACACAAGTTCTTCCGGTGCATTTTGTCCTCACTTATGCGCACCCTGAGAAACTTCCCAGGAGGTCACCCATCCCTGGACTACTCCCAGCCAAGCACATTTAACTGTGGAGTAACTAAGGAAATAAGCTCCCTAAAAGAAAGATGCATCTTGTTGGAATGAGTAGCCTGCTAAATCCCTTTAAAGCAATCATGAGGGGTATTACATACACCCCCACTTGAGAACATCAACGCCTCGTTGCGCCTGAGGACTCCACATATTCGGCATACGGCTTGTGGGTAGCCCCAGCCTAGAAACTAATCACATATTCGACACACAGCCGGTGATATAGCCCCACAATCCTCCCTTACTAGGCGACTAACCTTGGATTAATTATCCACACGATCAGCACGCAGTCGCAGGATTGCTCTGATACCATTTGTAACACCCGACTCTTCAGGAGTCGAGTTTATCGTCACCAATGCGCATCCAGGGCCAACAACTGTCCTCAATAACCAACACAAGTTCTTCCGGCGCATTTTGTCTTCATTCATGCGCAACCTAAGAAACATCCCAGGAGGTCACCCATCCCTGGACTACTCCCAGCCAAGCACGTTTAACTGTGGAGTAACTAAGGAAATAAGCTCCGTAAAAGAAAGATGCATCTTGTTGGAATGAGTAGCCTGCTAAATCCCTTTAAAGCAATCATGAGGGGTATTACATAGCGTTTTTATAATATCATTGGACCGACGTGTGGCTTTGTTGTGCTGGCCAAAAACCAGCAAGTTTGGAGAGGAAAATGAAGAGTTTTAGGACTCATTAAGCTAACCTTTGAATCTCTTCTAACCCCCCATTTAATCCCTCATTAAAACTTTCTTAAACCTTCTATTTTTCCTTGCAAAAATTCTAATTTTAATCAGAGAAATTCAACATCATTCTTCATTAATCCTCGTCATTTTTAAAGTAAAGAGAGAAGAGGAAGAGAAGAGAATAGAAGAGAAAAGATCATCCCGGTTTTTCCTGTCACACCTTCACAAAAATGACCATATCCGGAGATCTAACCGTTGATCATTCTGAAATTTTTCCAGATGTTCCAGGTAACTAGTAGTTATCTTAGAACGCTAGAAATGACAATAGTTTTAGGGAAAATATTTAATTGTTAGGATTATGTTTAGGCTTGTTTGATTTATATTTTCATCTTGGAAATTTGATTATTTTATTGTGATTAGTGTGTGCCGTGTACTTTTATGTTGTGGAGAATGATTTTCGTTGTTGTTACTTGTTGCTTGATTATTAGAAATGTTAATCATGTTATTGGAATTGTTGTTAATGATTTCCTATGAATAGTTTATGATAAGATGTTACTTTCTTGTGATGTTATAATTTTTCTTATGATTGATTTTCTTGTGAATAATTTCTACAACTTAGTTTATGATTAGTGGAATTGTTGGAATTGTTTGGTATTGGTATACTTAATTTTCGTTGTCGCTGAATTTAGTAAAAATCATGATTTGTGTTCGTTTTGTGAGTTAATCGATTTTTATTAACCTTCGGTTTAATCTGGGATTTTTTGTCCAAAAGCGTTGGACGCACCGAGATGCATTAGATGTGGCGCATGTGCGTTAGATGCACAAGAGTTGCGCCGAGCGCGCGCTCTAGCGCGGAGCGCACGCTCCTGCGCTGAGCGCACGTATGGTCGAAGCAAACCTGCTGGTTTGTTTTGCTTGCTGCATGAATATTTTAGTATGATTTTCGTTACGTTTTCGAATAATTTTTGTGTCATATATTTTGGACAGATTGCTGGTGGTTAACGTTGTTTAGAATTATTCAGTTTGTAATGTTACTTGTTGTTATGATTTGGGATGATGTAAAGATTATTCTTTATGTTATGATTTGTTAGTGTTGTTGTGAGATTGTTGATTACATGTTTTGTTATGTTGTTGAGCATGGTTGTTGATTTCGAGAACTATTATGTTTGTATTGTTGTTTTGATGAGAAGATGTAAATGAGTTGATTTTGGAATTTGAATTACTTAGGGTGCGATCCCAGTTTTTCTGCTGAATTTTGGGTGTAAGACCATTGGGCATCCCTATTGATATTGTTTTGATGATGGAAAGTTTTGAGATGAGATTATTATGGTAATTTGTTTTATCTTTGAGATATAAGAAATCTGGTGGGATAGATGTAGTCCCTGGTTGCGATCTAGGGGTAAACCTGGGTTAATTGTTGTCGTCCGAGAGGTCAGGGGAGTGCTGCGTGTACTACCCTGCATCAAGAGTTTGGCCATTCTTGACATAGGCAGTAGGGAACGTAAGCCCATAGGCTGTCTGGAGGTTGTGATCTAACAAACCTTAGGAAGTGGGTTGCGATCCACTGGCGTTCAGCTCTTTTTCTCATAAACTTTTTCTCTATGTTTTACTTCACTATTTTCTTACGGTGATTTATGATTGTGATGGAATGATGATGTTCTCTCTTTGGTATAGAATTCATGATAGAGTTGTTTTTATCATGTCAGTTAGTTGTTGGGGTCTTTTGTGATGATTTGATCTTAAGTGATGCATGTTGTGACGATTCTATATGATTAAAGCTTATCTTCTAATGCTATCTTGAGGCTAGTTGTTCTGGAAGAACTACTAGTTACTCCCCACTGATTGTGGATATTTGTTGTTTTTCTTATAAATGCATATGGTTCCGAAGGCTAGACTTATTACAGTGTGGACTCGGGAAGTGTGTTTTGGAGATTTTACTAATCATTTAGTTTTATGATTGTAGAGGACTTTTATGAGGACCTTAGGAAGACCTTCATTCTTATAGGTGTGAAGTAGTTGGATAGTTGGTGGTTGTTTTGCCACATGAGTTTTATGGATGTATTTGGATGTATTTTAGATTTTCTAGTGGCCGTTTGATATGAAGGGTTGAACTTATTTTGAGGTTATTTAGTATGTAAATTTGTTATTTTCTTTGTAATAACGTTTAGTTGAACCGTAGAGTGGCATTATCCGTCTGGGTGATATTTCCGCTATCATCTACTTTGTTTATTTATAGTTGTACTTTATTTATTATTATTGTGTAAAAGGACAGAGTGTTACAACTTGCAATAGTCATTTCTTATAAAACGTGATCTCAAGTAGTCATTTTAGTACTTGAAGCGCTAATTGAGTTAGCATTATTGGGCTTCATCAATTCTACAATTTTTTTTGACATCGCAAAAATTTGCATTAATTAAAAACGGAAGTACAAGCTATAGAAAGAGCATCCAAACTATGGACGAGAACTAAACGAACACTAAGATGAGCTTGACTAGCTCTTGCAACCTAGTTAAAATGAAACTGACTAGAAGTTACAATTTTACAAACCACCATGCTACCTTACCGGTCCGACGTTGTCTGCAGAGGATATGAAGGAAATCACATAGGGAACTTCCTTTGGGCATTTGTTTATGAAGATGACCTTTGTGTATGTCTTACAGCTAAAGAACCGTTGATATATGATGGATACTGCCGAGAGATTAAACTAAAACGATCTTCAAAGATGGATTGCCAATTCTGTTCTTGTAGAACCATGGGTTCACAAGACATTAGATCATGGTTCTACAAGACATTAGATCCCATGGCCGTTGAAATAAGAAGTCTTCATGGGATTTTAAAGAAGGAACTACGAAGGAAGTCACTTTCTTTAGTGACTTCGTATCCTAAAACTCGGCATTTGTGTGGAGGTCGAAACTTGCCCCAGTTAAAAATGGAAAGCCTCCCACAAGATGCGTTTTTGAGTTGTGATGACACCCAAAACCATCACATGAACATAAGGTGATGTGAATTTCTTTAATTCATCACCCAACCACTGGATCCGAAGATTGAAATTGAAACCTGCAATCCTTAAAGAAGAAGATCGAGCAACGACAGATTTTGGTTCTAACGGAACCTGAGAACAAGGATCTTGATAAACACCTCTGTTCTTCGCCAACACATAGATACCTAAAGTTATACCTATCTAAGTAATGTAAACTCCAGGATGAACTTTGCTATGAATCTAATTTCCAAGATCATTCCTTGTCATAGAAAAACCAGTCAACTCAGCAAGACAAATACACAGAAACCAAACCAAAATCGTAACAAATTAAAACATGAACCTCCCAAAAATACTTACAACTTCCAGCGACGCTGCTGCTGGTAACGCCTCCAGCGTGTCGCGTGACCCACCACTCCACTGCTGCCGAACTGTCGGTGTATCAAACCGGTGAGGCAGCGCTGCACCTAGAAACCTAGGGTGTTTCCCCCAACTCATCAGGTGGCGTAACGGGAGGAAACCTAAAGAAGAAAGCAAAAGCAAGAAAGTGAAACAACGTGGGGAGCTCGACACCACCGATAGAGGGTCGAGGCTGCTCCGGCGGCGGTCGATCCTCCCTTGGAGACTTTCACGGGGAAGGGGTTTTGTGGGGAAAGGGAAGCTTTTAACGGCCTAAAATATTGTTAATGGAATTCTAGAATTTCAATATGGGTTTTCCCTCGCATGTTTCACATAAGGTTAATAAAACGAGAATTCCAATGACTTACTTTTATTGTGCTTAGTGTAACACCCCCAAATTACTCACTTTAAAATAAATATTTTTTGAGTAATTTAGGAGTATTACCGCCACGTGACTATCACGCTTTCGGCAACTAACTACTAACTAACAAAATAACTTGCAGCGGAAGGCTTTAACATAAAAAAAAATAACTCTTTATTATTAAAAATAAATATTGTCTCAGACATAAAATAAATAAAACATCCTATACTAGGTGAAGATCCCCTCTCTAGTATGCTCCATACACATCCAAAGTTCACCTGCAAAATTGCTTATCAAAAGGTAAACAGGGCAAAGCCAAATAGGAAAAAGGAAATATGCGTCAGTATAAAACTGAGTACGAAATGTACTAGATAAGTAACACATTTGCTAGTTCGTAACAATTTACATTTTGAAAACTCCATCACTTATAATTCAATGATAACTTTTAGGAACAAACTCTTTCCAAATAACTTGGATTAAAATAATCTTGAAAATAATTCCTCTTCTTATCTCCCCTTCCTTTACCTAAGTGTGCACACCCTCCAAGCTAGTCATCACATCACATATCTATATCAAGGGATAACCATAATTGCCAACAAGTGGACTTTGAAGCATAAACCCTCCTTGACGTTAATCAAGCGATAATAATAATAATAATATAACTTGTAAGTCATGAATAAATCTCCTTTTCTCATAAATAACTTTTTGAAACATTCAAGCTAGTTCATAAAAACCAATCAAACCATTCCTTGTAATAATAATTTAAATTTCCAAAAAAGATAACAAAACATTCATTTATTATTCTTTTATTTTCCAAGAGTGAATAATAAAATGTTGTAACCATTTTAAACCAAATTTCTAAATCCACTCAACCATTAAATCAATAAACAACTTTAACATATAAACCACATTTCAAAAGATCTAGCTACATAATGTACCTTGATCTTGCACAAAGAGTATACAAGTATCTTTACTTAGTCTTATGCTTGAGCATTCTCCTAACCAACCAATAATATAAAAATATAATAAGTAACTTATTACATGAACTCAAACATGAATTTAAACACGAATTCCTACTTGACCTATCATGAGCATATTATTTTTGAGTAAGAAACATGAAAATATTTTACTCAAACCATATAAAATTGGAACTTGAATAAAGAATACAAAACTAAATTAGATTAAGAAGAGAAGAAAGAACCTTGAAGTAAGAGAGTTTGGATTTAGGGTATTTATAGGTGTAAAATAGGGAGTACTTACTTCCCAAAATTAAATATTTTATAACCTTCATCATAAATTAAGAAATTAATCCAAGATTTGTAACCTCCATCATAAATTTAGAAGTTTAAAAATAATCAAAACCCCATAAGGTGGCCGGTCATATTAATTTTTTTTTTTTAACTCCATCATAAGTAATTAAATGTTTAAAACTTATTAAATAAAAATTGTGACTAGGATTTAAATAAAAAAGTTTAACAAATCCAAGTTTGGCGCCTTATTCCCGCCCAAAATAATTTTAAACGAGTGGAATTACTAAAATATCCTTTGCTTAATATATTTATTTTAGAAAATAAATATTTAATTATTTAAATAAATACTAAAAAATATGGGGTATTACACTTAGGGTTTGAATCTCCATAAGAGAATAACAACAATTTCTTCTTTGTTATTCTTAAAATAAGCTATAATCAAAACTTTAAGGGCTCGTTCAGTATCACTGTGGTTTTTAGTTTTTTGATTTTTTGTATTTAAAAGTCATATGATACGTGTCTTATAATGGAAAAAAAATTAGTCAAACTCATGATTATTTTGAAAACTGAAAACTAAAAAGTAAAAACAATTTTTTCTGGTTTCGTGTTTTTTGTTTTTTGTTTTCAGAAAAACCGAAAACTGAAAAAAAAAAAACGATAACGAACATGCTCTAAGCTAATTCTGATCGAAATGTATCTCCATAATCAAGCTGGAAACAAATGAGAAATAGAAGATTTCAATTTATCTTTTAGCAACATGTACAAAAATCAATCCACATAGATGGAAAAAGGAGTTTTCTGCTAATAGTTGTGCAAAATTGTCGAGCTAAGTGTTTGTTATTACGCAAACTTTTAAAAAAGGCGGGCCACACCTTCAACTAATGGTGTGGCCAACCCATTTCAGCAGCGCGCGACCCTTTCTCTCTTTTTTTTTTTTTTTTTGATTAAGAAAACAAACCATTTTTCCCGTTCTTTTCTCTCCCTCATTTTCCCCATCTTCTCTCTCCTCTCATTTTCCCTATTTTTTTGCCTCATTTTCTCTCTCCTCTTATTTCCCCCATTTTTTCCTATTTTCTCTCTCCTCTCATTTCCTCCAGAACTTTACCCTTACCACGTTGATAAGCAAGGACGTGGTCAGCTAATAAAAAAGCCCAACCTAGGCCTTATAATGATGCTCGCGTCCCCTTAAAAAAAAGCCCAAGCGTGAATCCGTTTTTTCAGATAACCCTATCTAAACGTACGTGTAACCCTTATTATTTGTAACATTATTTTATAATACGAGGAATCCATTACTTCTTAATAAGTAACGATTATTATTTGTACCCTTATTTTATCATACGAGTAACCCATTTATTACTACAATTTACCCTCATATATTTTTTCAAATGACCCATTATATTATAAAAGTAACCTCATTAGTTAATAAAAGTAACCCTAATTAAATGTACGAGTAACCTTATTTATTTGTTCGAGTAACCTCATATGTTCACAAAAGTAACTCTAATTATTATATAATAGCTTGAAATGTTTATAAAAAGTAACCATAATAAAGGTACAAGTGACCCTTTAGTTCATAAAAAGTAACCCCATTATATATTTAAAGTAATCTCATTTATTCATAAAAAGTAAAACGCGTTGCTTTTCAATGCTAAGGTGTTACTTTTAGTGAATTAGGGATTACTTTATCGAATGCTAAGGGGTTACTTTACTGACACTAGGGATTACTTTTTATAATGTTAAGGGGTTACTTTTACTGACAGTATAGGTTACTTTTTGTAACTGTAAGGGGGTTACTTTTACTATAACTAGGGGTTACTTTTACTATATTACTAGGGGTTACTTTTTGTAATTATTAGGGGTTACTTTTGTAATTATAAGGGGTTACTTCTACTGGTAAATAGGGGGTTACTTTTGTAATTATAAGGGGTTACTTTTACTGAAACTAGGAGTTACTTCTTACGCCATAACCACCACCTTCATCATCCTCCTTTTCTTTCTCCTCACCTCCACCGTTGATTCTACCTCCATCATCCTCGATCATCATCGTTCACCTCTTCTACTCCCCTCACTGTACCCTCACCCCGACTCCTCCGAGCTCCATTTCTCTCTCCGCCTCCTCCACCTCCTCCCCCCTCCTCATCCTCTTTCTCTCCTCGCCTCCTCCGCCTCCTCACCAATCGACACCACCTAACTTCACATGACTACGATGGAGTTATGTCAAGTAGGGTATGCTGGAGCCAAGGCCATCGCAGCTTTAATGGCGGAAGAAGCTGAGGAGAGAGAAAATGGAAATTGGAGAGAGAGAACTCGCTATTCTTGCATTAACTTCCGCCGGAAACTCATCCTCCGGCAAGATTCTGACACCAATCGACGGCTAATTTCCAGAATCAGTGGAGAGCGACTGTGATTGCGATTGCGCCGCCGCCATGGATGACGTCGAAGCAATGATGATGATGATGAAGAAGTCGTCGAAGATTTGAGGAGGGAGGAGGGAGGAGGGAGGAGGGAGGAAGGAGGAACGAAGGAGATGGGGGATGACTAGTGATGCACGCAGCCGCACGGTTTCCTTTCCGCGTGACCTGCGTTACAGAAAACGGACTGTTGTTATTAAGCATTTCAAGTTTTTGTGAATGGTTATAGTTCGGTCAAAACGTGTGTTACTTAGTATAATCTTTTTTATGATAAGTATTGTATAGTTTTGAAAAAATAATAGGTTTTTCTTAGTACTTAGGCTATGATAAACGTTAATAAGTAATATATGTTATAATCAAATTTAAACTCCTAACTTTTGTTTTTATCATGTCAGTTAGTTGTTGGGGTCTTTTGTGATGATGTGATCTTAAGTGATGCATGTTGTGACGATTCTATATGATTAAAGCTTATCTTCTAATGCTATCTTGAGGCTAGTTGTTTTGGAAGAACTGCTAGTTACTCCCCACTGATTGTGGATATTTGTTGTTTTTCTTATAAATGCATATGGTTCCGAAGGCTAGACTTATTACAGTGTGGACTCGGGAAGTGTGTTTTGGAGATTTTACTAATCATTTAGTTTTTATGATTGTAGAGGACTTTTATGAGGACCTTAGGAAGACCTTCACTCTTATAGGTGTGAAGTAGTTGGATAGTTGGTGGTTGTTTTGCCACATGAGTTTTATGGATGTATTTGGATGTATTTTTGGATTTCTAGTGGTTTGATATGAAGGGTTGAACTTATTTTGAGGTTATTTAGTATGTAAGTTTGTTATTTTCTTTGTAATAACGTTTAGTTGAACCGTAGAGTGGCATTATCCGTCTGGGTGATATTTCCGCTATCATCTACTTTGTTTATTTATAGTTGTACTTTATTTATTATTATTGTGTAAAAGGACAGAGTGTTACAACTTGCAGTAGTCATTTCTTATAAAACGTGATCTCAAGTAGTCATTTTAGTACTTGAAGCGCTAATTGAGTTAGCATTATTGGGCTTTATCAATTCTACAATTTTTTTTTGACATCGCAAAAATTTGCATTAATTAAAAACGGAAGTACAAGCTATAGAAAGAGCATCCAAACTATGGACGAGAACTAAACGAATACTAAGATGAGCTTGACTAGCTCTTGCAACCTAGTTAAAATGAAACTGACTAGAAGTTACAATTTTGCAAACCACCATTCTACCTTACCAGTCCGACGTTGTCTGCTGAGGATATGAAGGAAATCACATAGGGAACTTCCTTTGGGCATTTGTTTATGAAGATGACCTTTGTGTTTGTCTTACAGCTAAAGAACCGTTGATATATGATGGATACTGTCGAGAGATTAAACTAAAACGATCTTCAAAGATGGATTGCCAATTCTGTTCTTGTAGAACCATGGGTTCACAAGACATTAGATCCCAAGGCCGTTGAAATAAGAAGTCTTCATGGGATTTTAAAGAAGGAACTACGAAGGAAGTCACTTTCTTTAGTGACTTCGTATCCTAAAAGTCGGTATTTGTGTGGAGGTCGAAACTTGCCCCAGTTAAAAATGGAAAGCCTCCCACAAGATGCGTTTTTGAGTTGTGATGACACCCAAAACCATGACATGAACATAAGGTGATGTGAATTTCTTTAATTCATCACCCAACCACCGGATCCGAAGATTGAAATTGAAACCTGCAATCCTTAAAGAAGAAGATCGAACAACGACAGATTTAGGTTCTAACGGAACCTGAGAACAAGGATCTTGATAAACACCTCTGTTCTTCGCCAACACATAGATACCTAAAGTTATACCTATCTAAGTAATGTAAAGTCCAGGATGAACTTTGCTATGAATCAAATTTCCTAGATCATTCCTTGTCATAGAAAAACCAGTCAACTCAGCAAGACAAATACACAGAAACTAAACCAAAATCGTAACAAATTAAAACATGAACCTCCCAAAAAAACTTACAACTTCCAGCGACGCTGCTGCTGGTAACGCCTCCAGCGTGTCGCGTGACCCACCACTCCACTGCTGTCGAACTATCGGTGTATCAAACCGGTGAGGCAGCGCTGCACCTAGAAACCTAGGGTGTTTCCCCCAACTCATCAGG
The DNA here is from genome assembly GCA_947648045.1 of Beta corolliflora. Lineage (NCBI taxonomy): Eukaryota > Viridiplantae > Streptophyta > Magnoliopsida > Caryophyllales > Amaranthaceae > Beta > Beta corolliflora. The sequence goes on from CANSZD010003292.1 coordinate 851,585, forward strand.
TGGCGTAACGGGAGGAAACCTAAAGAAGAAAGCAAAAGCAAGAAAGTGAAACGACGTGGGGAGCTCGACGCCACCGATAGAGGGTCGAGGCTGCTCCGGCGGCGGTCGAGCCCCCCTTGGAGACTTTCACGGGGAAGGGGTTTTGTGGGGAAATGGAAGCTTTTAACGACCTAAAATATTGTTAATGGAATTCTAGAATTTCAATATGGGTTTTCCCTCGCATGTTTCACATAAGGTTAATAAAACGAGAATTCCAATGACTTACTTTTATTGTGCTTAGTGTAACACCCCCAAATTACTCACTTTAAAATAAATATTTTTTGAGTAATTTAGGAGTATTACCGCCACGTGACTATCACGCTTTCGGCAACTAACTACTAACTAACAAAATAACTTGCAGCGGAAGGCTTTAACATAAAAAAAAAATAACTCTTTATTATTAAAAATAAATATTGTCTCAGACATAAAATAAATAAAACATCCTATACTAGGTGAAGATCCCCTCTCTAGTATGCTCCATACACATCCAAAGTTCACCTGCAAAATTGCTTATCAAAAGGTAAACAGGGCAAAGCCAAATAGGAAAAAGGAAATATGCGTCAGTATAAAACTGAGTACGAAATGTACTAGATAAGTAACACATTTGCTAGTTCGTAACAATTTACATTTTGAAAACTCCATCACTTATAATTCAATGATAACTTTTAGGAACAAACTATTTCCAAATAAGTTGGATTAAAATAATCTTGAAAATAATTCCTCTTCTTATCTCCCCTTCCTTTACCTAAGTGTGCACACCCTCCAAGCTAGTCATCACATCACATATCTATATCAAGGGATAACCATAATTGCCAACAAGTGGACTTTGAAGCATAAACCCTCCTTGACGTTAATCAAGCGATAATAATAATAATAATATAACTTGTAAGTCATGAATAAATCTCCTTTTCTCATAAATAACTTTTTGAAACATTCAAGCTAGTTCATAAAAACCAATCAAACCATTCCTTGTAATAATAGTTTAAATTTCCAAAAAAAGATAACAAAACATTCATTTATTATTATTTTTATTTTCCAAGAGTGAATAATAAAATGTTGTAACCATTTTAAACCAAATTTCTAAATCCACTCAACCATTAAATCAATAAACAACTTTAACATATAAACCACATTTCAAAAGATCTAGCTACATAATGTACCTTGATCTTGCACAAAGAGTATACAAGCATCTTCACTTAGTCTTATGCTTGAGCATTCTCCTAACCAACCAATAATATAAAAATATAATAAGTAACTTATTACATGAACTCAAACATGAATTTAAACACGAATTCCTACTTAACCTATCATGAGCATAATATTTTTAAGTAAGAAACATGAAAATATTTTACTCAAACCAAATAAAATTGGAACTTGAATAAAGAATACAAAACTAAATTAGATTAAGAAGAGAAGAAAGAACCTTGAAGTAAGAGAGTTTGGATTTAGGGTATTTATAGGTGTAAAATAGGGAGTACTTACTTCCCAAAATTAAATATTTTATAACCTTCATCATAAATTAAGAAATTAATCTAAGATTTGTAACCTCCATCATAAATTTGGAAGTTTAAAAATAATCAAAACCCCATAAGGTGGCCGGTCATATTAAATTATTTTTTTTAACTCCATCATAAGTAATTAAATGTTTAAAACTTATTAAATAAAAATTGTGACTAGGATTTAAATAAAAAAGTTTAACAAATCCAAGTTTGGCGCCTTATTCCCGCCCAAAATAATTTTAATCGAGTGGAATTACTAAAATATCCTTTGCTTAATATATTTATTTTAGAAAATAAATATTTAATTATTTAAATAAATACTCAAAAATATGGGGTATTACACTTAGGGTTTGAATCTCCATAAGAGAATAACAACAATTTCTTCTTTGATATTCTTAAAATAAGCTATAATCAAAACTTTAAGGGCTCGTCCAGTATCATTGTGGTTTTTAGTTTTTTTGATTTTTTGTATTTATAAGTCATATGATACGTGTCTTATAATGGAAAAAAAATTAGTCAAACTCATGATGATTTTGAAAACGAAAACTAAAAACTAAAAAGTAAAAACCACTTTTTCTGGTTTCGTGTTTTTTGTTTTTAGTTTTCAGAAAAACCGAAAACGGAAAACTGAAAAAAAAAAAACGATAACGAACATGCTCTAAGCTAATTCTGATCGAAATGTATCTCCATAATCAAGCTGGAAACAAATGAGAAATAGAAGATTTCAATTTATCTTTTAGCAATATGTACAAAAATCAATCCACATAGATGGAAAAAGGAGTTTTCTGCTAATAGTTGTGCAAAATTGTCGAGCTAAGTGTTTGTTATTACGCAAACTTTTAAAAAAGGCGGGCCACACCTTCAACTAATGGTGTGGCCAACCCATTTCAGCAGCGTGCGGCCCTTTCTTTTTTTTTTTTTTTTTTTTTTGATTAAGAAAACAAACCATTTTTCCTGCTCTTTTCTCTCCTTCATTTTCCCCATCTTCTCTCTCCTCTCATTTTCCCTATTTTTTGCCTCATTTTCTCTCTCCTCTTATTTCCCCCATTTTTTCCTATTTTCTCTCTCCTCTCATTTCCTCGAGAATTTTACCCTTACCACGTTGATAAACAAGGACGTGGCCAGCTAATAAAAAGCCCAACCTAGGCCTTATAATGATGCTCGCGTCCCCTTAAAAAAAAGCCCAAGCGTGAATCCGTTTTTTCAGATAACCCTATCTAAACGTACGTGTAACCCTTATTATTTGTAACATTATTTTATAATACGAGGAATCCATTACTTCATAATAAGTAACGATTATTATTTGTACCCTTATTTTATCATACGAGTAACCCATTTATTACTACAATTAACCCTCATATATTTTTTCAAATGACCCATTATATTATAAAAGTAACCTCATTAGTTAATAAAAGTAACCCTAATTAAATGTACGAGTAACCTTATTTATTTGTTCGAGTAACCTCATATGTTCACAAAAGTAACTCTAATTATTATATAATAGCTTGAAATGTTTATAAAAAGTAACCATAATAAAGGTACAAGTGACCCTTTAGTTCATAAAAAGTAACCCCATTATATATTTAAAGTAATCTCATTTATTCATAAAAAGTAAAACGCGTTGCTTTCCAATGCTAAGGTGTTACTTTTAGTGAATTAGGGATTACTTTATCGAATGCTAAGGGGTTACTTTACTGACACTAGAGATTACTTTTTATAATGTTAAGGGGTTACTTTTACTGACAGTATAGGTTACTTTTTGTAACTGTAAGGGGGTTACTTTTACTATAACTAGGGGTTACTTTTACTATATTACTAGGGGTTACTTTTTGTAATTATTAGGGGTTACTTTTGTAATTATAAGGGGTTACTTCTACTGGTAAATAGGGGGTTACTTTTGTAATTATAAGGGGTTACTTTTACAGAAACTAGGGGTTACTTCTTACGCCATAACCACCACCTTCATCATCCTCCTTTTCTTTCTCATCACCTCCACCGTTGATTCTACCTCCATCATCCTCGATCATCATCGTTCACCTCTTCTACTCCCCTCACTGCACCCTCACCCCGACTCCTCCGAGCTCCATCTCTCTCTCCGCCTCCTCCACCTCCTCCCCCCTCCTCATCCTCTCTCTCTCCTCGCCTCCTCCGCCTCCTCACCAATCGACACCACCTAACTTCACATGACGACGATGGAGTTATGTCAAGTAGGGTATGCTGGAGCCAAGGCCATCGCAACTTTAATGGCGGAAGAACTGAGGAGAAAGAAAATGGAAAATGGAGAGAGAGAACTCGCTATTCTTGCATTAACTTCCGCCGGAAACTCATCCTCCGGCAAGTTTCTGACACCAATCGACGACTAATTTCCAGAATCAGTGGAGAGCGACTGTGATTGCGATTGCGTCGCCGCCATGGATGACGTCGCCGCCATGGATGACGTCGAAGCAATGATGATGATGATGATGATGATGATGAAGTCGTCGAAGATTTGAGGAGGGAGGAGGGAGGAGGGAGGAGGGAGGAAGGAGGAAGGAGGAAGGAGGAACGAAGGAGATGGGGGATGGCTAGTGATGCGCGCAGCCGCACGGTTTCCTTTCCGTGTGGCCTGCGTTACAGAAAACGGACTGTTGTTATTGAGCGTTTCAAGTTTTTGTGAATGGTTATAGTTCGGTCAAAACGTGTGTTACTTAGTATAATCTTTTTTATGATAAGTACTGTATAGTTTTGAAAAAATAATAGGTTTTTCTTAGTACTTAGGCTATGATAAACGTTAATAAGTAATATATGTTATAATCAAATTTAAACTCCTAACTTTTGTTATTGAATATAACGAGTATCCGAAATTCCGAATGCAGGAAAATTCGGGTACCTAACTGGCTAACTTATATTTCACCCGTTCTGAATAAGTGAAACACTTCTCTTAAAAAACTCTCACAATAAAAAGCAGTGTTTCACTTATTTCAGAACGGATAAAGTACTACCCAAAGTTATCGGAATGGTTCATGACCACTAAAAATTGGTGTTATTTCCTCCGTTCTTTTTTAATTGCAATGTTTCTCTTATTTAGAAGTTTCATATTAATTGCAACGTTCCCTTATGTCTATCTCTATCTCTCTCATCTTCACATGTGTTTCTTAGAAAATGTGAATGTAATATCTTACAATAATTATATAATGGGGAAAGTATTAATTAGCTAATATTCAAACCATGATTTTACGAGAACATCCTAAAATCTAAATATTTTAGTGCATTTTGATGTGTTTTTTGTTTCATTTACGTATTTATCAATTTATATATCATAATTATAAAATTTTCAAATTTTAAAATGTTGTAACAAATACAGTGAATATAATTTTATATTTTATAATCTTTCAACTTTAAATGCATGGATTATAAAAATTATGAATTCAATAAATTAATAAAAACACTACTTAATAAACAAAATGCAACCGTTTATTATACACGAGTCCAAATTACATCTACATAAAAGCTTGTCCAATAACAATATTGGTTCAGGTAGCCGACCTATGTTGAGTGTTGACCCTATCCATTGTCCATTTGTCCCTATGTTGAAGCCCTCACCCAACACGTGGAATAATACTCCAGAGGTAAACACAGATTGATAAAGTCAACTAAATTTTTTTATTGCCCAAATCTGGACTTCTCATTGGTCGAAGCACGTCACATTTCACCAACACCATTTTTACTCCCCCCAAAACTTGTTTCAAAACCAAAAACCTTCGTTCGCCCCTCCTGCCGGCTGCCGGCTATTTCGCACTGCTGTCAACAGTCGTCCACTCACCACAGTTCCACGAGCATGGTTAGTGTTTCCGTTCTGCAATCCCCTATTTCTTTTTGCCAATTTATAGTAATTGTTTGTATTGTAATTTGTACATGTATTAGTGGATAGTTGAATTACTTGATTAGCTCATTAACTATTACTCTATTAGTAGATTAAATGATTAATACATGTTAATTTTTCGTAGTAATTTTATCAGTATTCAATTTTTAGAATGTATAATTTCAATTATTCATCATCTATGATCTATGTGGTTACTGATTTTAGTGGATTGAAAAGTGTGAACAGTGAATGTGTGAATTTGCTATCTCGTTATTTGTTTGTGGAACTTTTGACAACGATAGATGATGGAATGATGAAATTATGGAAGCCTGATTTGCTATTATGATTTGGCAATTGTTATTTGTTAGGCTACGCATTGTGAAGAATGAGAAGTTTGGGGTATTTTTAAAAGTCACCAAGTCTTTTTTTTCGAACAACTCTGAACCCATGAGATTTTCGGTTTGATATATGCGAGTTGAAAATTTTGGGTGTTTGAAGATGTTTCATTTCTACAGGATTTGATTTGGGGGTTTTTCTTTTGAAGCAAGACTTGGGGTTTGAATGGCGGGGGCAAAGAAAATGGCAGACAAGAACGGGAAGAATGGTGAGAGTAGCAACAAATTGCTGTCGGCGGTAATGGTGGCTGTGATGATTGCTCTACTAGCAATCAACACCAAGACTAGTTGGAGTTCCTTTCTTGGGCTCAATTATCGGAACCTCAATCGCTGTAAACAAGTGTGTAATTTCTCTCTCTCTCTTATCTTGGATTTCCTGGACTTTTGCATTTCCTAATAATTGATGTGGGATGAGCTGTCAATTGTATGTCCAATTTCTTCAAAATATGTTAGTAAATCATGTTTATGATGGTGGATCGTGAGCATGTAAAGACGGGGGTTGCTTATCACGATCAATTGATTCCAGATTAGATGAATAAATTAGCATGATCAATCTTATATAGTACTATATGCTAACAAGAATTTTGTAGTGATGATCAATGTTGGATTATTGGTTGTACATTTTCTATTCCAGTCTTGTATGACTGTAGTTCAGTTTGATATTGTTGGAATCTATTGTTCAAACCTGAACTAAGATGATGTTAGCTCCTAAAACACCAATTCTTGTATTAGTTGGTCATACCACTATTACTTAAACAAAAAACAGTAAGAGTTATAAAAATTGATGAAAAGCTAGTGTATGAAAGAGTTAGACAAATAATCACTAAAAGTTACGGAGTTGCATGGTCTGACTCTGACATGAGGTTACCTACTTCTAAAATGGGGTTAAGAACCACATTGGTTCCCAGAGCCTCCTTTTATTTGGAAATTTGTGCTCTTCATGACCATTCAACATTTCTCAGAATATATCTAGGCTTCTCAGAGAACTTCATGAATTTGTATTCATAAAGAGTGTTCCCCTTTTTCTAATGTTAGGAAATTCAAAACCATGTTATGACAATTGGGCTTTAGTTGTTTAGGATAGGTTCAGGGCTGACTTGATTTTTCTGAATCCGAACAAGAGTAAGGACATAGAAAAACCTTATCTAAGATTTGTTGCTAACTAAAAGTTTTATCTTGTCGTGCTTTTATTTTAGCCAAAGTACGCAGTTTTTTGTCTTATTATCCTGCACGAGGCATTTTTTAAGGCCTGAAGAATCCCATGGTATTCTTTTGGGACAAGAATGTTTAACTCGCCCAATAAAGACTCTTAGAAATTAGGATTCTTGAAATGCTGTAGAGTTCACTTGTTAACCCTTAAGAGGCTTGAGAAACAATGTTTGACAAGCACTCTAAGAATAGCAGGAGTGAAGGAGTGTTAGAATATAGTTCTAATACTAATCAGCAGTTTAAGGAAAGAATATTGGTACTACCTCTGTTTCTTTTAAATCTACACAGTTTAACTTCTCTTTGATTAGCTTTTGTGCCCTTTCTGTTTGCAAATAGAATGAAGCATTTAGAATTTGATGCTGCCTCTGAGGTATGGATCTACTTGTACATTGTGCCATATAAAATTACGCACCATCACAATATGTTCTTATCAATACTGATTAACTGTGAACTTTGCAAATGGAGCTTTGCAATTAATATGTGTGTGAGCTTTAGAAAAGAGGTTTACTGTGGTCCATTGATTGTTAGGAGTTATTGTGCTCTTGTGCTGTTTATTAGGAAACTGACAGCAGATTGGCAGAGAAAGATGGGATTTACTCCCTCCGGTTTTTATTAGTTTAACCACTTTTCTTTTTGTGTTGTCATTTATTAGTTTACCCACTTGTTTTTTCGACTATTTTTGGAATGGTCCTACCAATATTATATTATCATCTTTACAATAAAGTTTATCCTTCTATGACTCACATACCTTCTTTATAATAAATTAATACTTTGTCTTCCCTTCTATGAGCCACCTACCTATTTCTCCTAAATCTCTATGCCCAAAGAAATGGTAAACTAAAAAAACCGGAGGGAATATTAAGTAAACTGGAAATGTATCTGTCTAAATTATTTTCTGACAAATAATTAGGGTACAGAATTTAATCTGCATGCAGCTGTCTATTGGCCTATATATAAGATTTATGAAGATAATATGCTAGTTGAACTTACTATAGATATTAAGCACTGCTGTAGGGTTTGAACTTTGAACTTTCAACAGTTGTAATTAGTTTGGCAATGAAACACTGTCGTAGTGTCACTGAATGATCGCTGTCTTGTTAATTGGATTATTGATAATGTGGACGCCATTCATGTTTACGACTCAACAGTAATGTACAAATTCGGCATATAGTCATTTGGCCTGAGCCAAAGAGACTTCTGGTCCTTTGAATAACTCTTTGATAATTGTAAACTTACTTTTATTCCGTCCCTCTTTGTTATGAATTATTCCTTTCCATTACTATTTCCCAGTGATACCTCTTTGTTCCCTATTTGTTTTACTTTTACCCGACAGATGATTAGTATGCTTCAATTTTAGGCAGTCTATATTGTTCACCAAAATCTTTGTGTGAGTAGTTTGTACGTCTGCTTGAACAAGACTGAAATTGTTAGCTTCGGAAATAAAGTTGTATGTATCGAATCCTACGCAAATTCTATCTTTGGCAGATTCCATAGTCACATGCAGCTCTGGTTTTGGTGGTGACTTGAATCTTGGAAAATTGAAGTGGATCGTAAAAACTACTTCCTATGTTCTTAAAAGAGTGCAACATTTCCTTTTTTGAGGTCAAACTTTAAAAAATTTGACAGTATATACTTTTCCTAATGCATAAGTTAAACTATTACTATGTGGGATGAGGGGTGATCCGTGATTGAATGTAACACGAATTTAGTTGGGATTGAGGAAATGGGATTGGATGGGGTGGCATGGAGGAAGAGAATCTATCTCGGGACATGACTTGACCTTATATTTTATTCTTTTCGATTCCTTTTATTCCTTGTATTTTGCAAAATTTTCTCTTAAGAATCCGTTTTTTATTCTCCTTGTGGTTTTCCCTAACCTTTTCATATGTTTTTCTTCAATTTTTTTTAAAGAATTTTTTACATCTCTATTGAATCCTCTTTTCCGGGCTGGCAATGGGTTGACTTGGGTTAGGCTAACCCGTTTATTTAAACGGGTTGAGATCCTCAATGCAACCCAACCTGTTTAGTTAAACGGGTTGGGATTCTCAACCCAACCCAACCCAACCTGATAATAAATCGGTCGACCTGAAATCGACCTACTAACCCATTTAATAGCATTTTCTAATTTCCATTAAAGGCGACCTGATTAGTAATTACTTAAGTACCTCACATTGTAAGAATTTTGAAGTACAAAGAGTCCATACATAACAAGAAGACAAATCCACTACAATACAACCCTTTTTATTGTTCATTGAAGTTGGAAAATTGGTTTTTTGGATGCAAATAAACGGGTTAATGGGTCAACCCAATCCGAACCTGACCCATCTAAGTAAGCGGGTTAGATGGGTTGAATTCAGGTTGGAAATATCAACCTGACCCAACCCATTTAATTAAACGGGTTAAATTTTTTTGGCCCAACCCGTTATTGTTGGGTTAGGTTGGTGGGTTGGGTCGATTTTTACCAGTTGTACCTGTTTTATGAGACTTATCTCAATTTTTTTATATTCTCATATTTTGGTTTTCGCTTTACAACTCCTTTGTTTTTGTTGTTCCTTATGTTTTCTCATGTCTTACTTCCATCACTTTCACTATATCATTTTTCAATATGTCATTTTAAATTTTTTTCCTAGCGTGTAACTAAAGATATTAATGGTCAAAGGGTGCATTGGAGACTGTGAGAAGCAAACATTTCACTGTTTTAAGAATGGAGGGAACATATGATAAGTTAGGGCTATCTCCTTTGCTGAAGATTGTCCAAAGCTTGAAGTAGTTGTTACTTGTTACTGCTCCACTTAATATGTCGTTTGATTAGGAGATCAATATCATAAGGATAAAGATATTGACATGTGATTGTCTTTTTTCAGGAGTCATGTAAATTTACTGGGATGGTGGAGGATTGCTGTTGTGATTATGAGACAGTCAACACCCTAAATGAAGAAGTTTTGCATCCTCTACTGCAAGAGCTTGCTATGACACCATTTTACAGATACTTCAAGGTATGATTCAATCTATTGTGGTTGAATTCGAGTTAGGGATTCACTGTTACGTTTATAATGACATTATTTATCCCATTTTCTGTTTATGGTTTGTGTTAGTTACGATGTCATAGTAGCAGTGAGGATTACTATATGAAAGATTAAATTCGAAGTTATTGTGAAAGATAAAGAAAAAACTCCCTCTTGGTGTTTTGTTATAAGATATAGTCATTGTAAAGGTGTATTACTGGAAGGTATATATATATGTCCATGCTCTCTGAAGTATGCCCAACATGGAAACCAAACGATATCTGAATAAGTTCTTGAGGGTGTAGTTGGAACTTAACTATCCGTTTAAATATTAGAATTGGATTTGTAATCAACATTTCCTTATCATTTCTTTTAACAGTTTGTTACTAGATTCAAATGCATGCGATTCGTGCTTGAAGTTATAATAACATATACAATAGTCATAGTATATTAACATTAAATTTTAAAACAGTTTACAAAGTTAAGGGGATTTAAGGTACTTTAGGTGGACACCAAACTCCTCAAGAGTTGGCTTATATAATAGAGATGTTGTTTCATTTGGGACCTTTACAATATCTGTGAATGTTTAGAATTCATAAGCGCCATTTGTTTATTTTCTTATTGTTATAAGAGTTCTTGTGAAATACTAGGTAAAAACCGAAGGGTATTTTTCGAGGGAGGACCAAAAGGAATTCTATAAAACTAAGATGGATCACGTCCTTCTTTTAGTAGACATATAGCTCAGAGTTAATCTTCACCCAGCACATTTTAATTCCTTGAGGGATGAAATTAGAACTTCATAACAATTTTCTAAAATCTACTTCGTAGTAGTTATTTGTAATTTTTCCCTTCGAGGCCCATTATTTAAAAATTCTTCTAAAGTCAAATTGTGACTGTGATAGGTTAAATTGTGGTGTGACTGTCCTTACTGGCCCGATGATGGGATGTGCCGATTGCGTGATTGTAGCGTCTGTGAATGTCCAGAAAATGAATTTCCGGAAACTTTTAGAAAGCCATCTAATGTTCTTAAGAAAGAAGATCTGATGTGCCAAGAGGAGAAACCTCAAGCTGCAGTTGACCGAACATTAGACAAAAAGGTGTTCAGAGGCTGGGCAGTAGTTGATAATCCCTGGACAAATGATGATGAGACTGATAACAGTAAGCTCTTCTCATTGTTGTTTGCATTTAGGTGTTAATATTCGACATTAATTGTTCAGCAGTTGACTGCTGACTGCTCACTGTGATTTCGTGTATTCTTTTCCTGATCACGATGATTGGTCCATGTGTTGTCGCCTTCTACAAATTGAAATTTTCATGCTCAAATTCCGTTTTCATTAGATAGTTTCCGTGATATCCTTTTCTATGATGGTTAAGCTACCAATGATTGCTTGATTTCAGGTGAGATGACATATGTAAACCTTCAGCTCAATCCAGAACGTTATACAGGCTATACAGGTCCTTCAGCCAGGAGGATATGGGATGCAATATATTCTGAAAATTGTCCAAGATGTAAGTGATCGACTCATTTACATTGCATTAATCAGCTTCAAGCATTAGATGTGTATATAATGGCTATATTCGAAGTTGGTATTGCTCAAACTTCTTCAAAATAGGCGACTTTTAAGTTGAAACTTACGGATGTGTTAGAATAAAAGTTGGGTAGATCTCCAGATATCTTGATCCTTGTTCATCATTTGGCCTCTTTTTACTTCATATAAAGGCCTTTTGAGTTTGTCTGTCTCATACAAGCACCAGCAATAGTTCTATAAATATTATTTAATAAAAAACTTATAACCTACATGTGGTGTCACTGGCTCTGATTGAGTTTCAGACATCTATGCTGTGATTGTACATGTAAACTAGAATTGTAGCATTTTTGTAGCTTACTGAGTGATAGCTGTCAGGCTTCTATTTTTTCCTCCTCTCATTGTATTAGATTCAGTAACATATTCTCGAAAATCTAGAAGTTTTTGTTTTGGAAGAGCTTCATTTAGAATATTATTACGTAGAAAGACCTTGATGTTCTGTGGGAAAATTGAAGTAGCATCCACAACTAGTCTAATCCGTGGAAGCGTGTGGACTAGGGTCTAGGGGTAACCTTTTTAGGGAACGATTCTCAATATACTAACTGGAGCAATTCTAAACTTCTGATTACCCAAACTTGCCTCTTCACTGTGTCATGTCTAAATTAGAAACAGCTAGTTTACATTCAATAGCATCTCAATATCCGCCTTAATTCCAAAATAGAGAATTACATGGCAGTGTTAATGAAGTAAGGTGACTGGTGATGTCTAGAAGGGAACTAAAATTGACATTTTTTTATTTTCTTTTTCTCTTTGTTCTCGCCATAATATCTAAGTATAGCCTTCTTATCTGTTTTGCTTGGACTCCTAATTTATCTTAAATTCCCGTTCTGGAGGCTGAAGAAGTGCTGAACACTTTGACATGGATATGAAATTCTGTTCTTTTTTTTAATGTTCTTTTTCATGGCCACATCAATTACTTTAAGCCACATTTCGGTGGAGAAGCAATACAACAACAGCAACAAGAACAATAGCAAAACCTGTATTCCGAAGGATGGGATTTGCTGCTTAAAGTTTTCGATGTTGCTCTGGTTGGTTGAGTACAATATTCTCAAAAGAAAATTGTATCTTTTAGCTTTTATTGTTCAGTATTGCAACATTAAACAGGGCACGATAGTTAGGAGATGATTTTGCAACTCAAATTTTCTAGTCAGTTATTGTAATAATATGAGGTCATGTTGCTCTTTCCGGTGGAGGAAGTTTAAATTATACCAAAGACCAGAGTTAGATGGTATGTTTCATACTTGTCAAATTCCGTGAGTCTTTTGTGGTGGGCAGGAAAGAGAATAAACATTTGTTAATTTAGACACTGCAAGTGTCTTCACTTACCAGCTACTAATGTGATACCTTGTAGATTAATGTTTCGCTTGTGAATCTCTTTCTAATTTCTATGCTTTTGTTTGCAATGTCTCCTTTGTGTTATTCATTGAGCATGCTCCTGTCCTGTGTGCAGATGCATCTGGTGAGATGTGCCAGGAGAAAAAGGTTCTCTACAAACTGATATCTGGTCTGCATGCCTCTATTTCAGTTCATATCGCTGCAGATTATCTCCTTGATGAAGCCACCAACAAGGTATTATAATTTTCACCAAGCTACAAATATCAAATTTTGCATCATGAAATGGTATTGACGATAAGGGAAATAAGCGCTGGTGTTCTAAATTTTCTTTTTAAGTAGTAGCATCTGTAAGTAACCCTTGTATTGACTTGGCCTAGCTGCAATATATTTACTCCCCCCTCCCACTTCAATCTCTCAAACTTAACCAATTGCACTTATTTCCTACTATTATCTATCACTTTAGAATACCAATGTGGTATATTATTATTATTTGTCAACTTAAAACAATTCCATATTGAATACTAATAATATATTACTAGTCAGTTCTGAATGTCAGTACAATAACTAACAGGTCATTGACCTGAGAAGACCCTCATTCAAGAACAGAATGAGTATTTCCTTAAAGTCCATGTCAAATATGCCTGTTTTTTCTGCTTTAGTTTAATGTTAAATCTGTTGAAACTTGGCTCACTGCTGATGATCTATACAGTTGTACTGTAGTTCCCTGACATCTTATTTTGTTTTTACCTAAAATGCAGTGGGGTCAAAATTTTGACGTAATTCATGATCGGGTCTTGAAATATCCAGAACGTGTTAGAAATTTGTATTTTACTTTCCTTTTTGTACTCAGAGCCGTAACAAAGGTAACTTCTTTATTGTTATTATTTTTGCTTTGAGAATATGGTTTTGCAGAGATTTAAGAGGACTGATCCGTCATAGTAAGGCATATCTTTTCTGAATATTACAGGCATCAAACTATTTGGAACAAGCTGAATATGACACTGGCAATCATGAAGATGACTTGAAAACTCAGTCCTTGCTGAAACAACTGCTTTACAATCAAAAGCTTCGGGCTGCATGCCCACTTCCATTTGATGAAGCTAAGCTGTGGCAAGGGCAAAGTGGTCCTGAACTGAAGCAGCAAATTCAAAAGCAGTTTAGAAATATAAGGCATGTCCGGTTATCAATTCTGTAGTATCTCGTCATTTTCATGGCTTCTTTTGAGTGTCAATGCTGGTTAGCGAAATTTGACTAACACATTCATTTTGCAGTGCGCTGATGGATTGCGTCGGGTGTGAGAAGTGTAGATTATGGGGTAAACTACAAGTTCTTGGTCTTGGCACAGCATTGAAGATCCTATTTTCAGTCGAGGGTGACAACCACTTGAATCAACCTGTGAGTGATGGTCTATCTTCCGTTACTTGGATATGAATTAAGAAAAGAGGGGTGGGAAATGGAAGGAACCAACTTCCTTTCCCTTCGAATGAACTTAATCTTTCCAAAGTTTAAAAGATTAGAGGGATGACACAAGCCCACTTCTGCCTTCCCTTCCTTCCTTTTCCCTCCCCTCTCTTTCTCCCCCCCCTCCCCTTCTTCTACCATTGCTATCCAAACACATCGTTGAAATTTGTTTTGTGGAATTTCAGACCAATAATTGTTTACACTTATGCACACAACTATGAACTCTATTATTGTGCAGCTGCAATTGCAAAGGAATGAAGTGATTGCACTGCTAAACCTGCTCAATCGGCTTTCTGAATCAGTCAAACTGGTGCATGAGATGGCACCTTCTGCTATAAAGATAGTTGGGCAAGTTGCAGGTCCTCCTACAAAAGAAGTTGGCACATTACAGAGAATATGGCAAACAGTAAATGATATGAGGTAAATTGTCTTAGATGAATTGGTTAATAGAAAACTTGTTTATGAAATCCATATTTGCACAGTCAAGATCGCTGAATACTAACACGAGCAAAATGGTTTCCAGGTTGAGGAAGTCTTCATGATGTATCTGGTTGGCAATTCTTATACCATCACTTCGCATAGTTATAGATTTGGAGGTATACAAACATATCTAGAGAGCTTTATAATTTGTACATTTGCGTACAGATTTTAGTAAAAATGTGTACATGTTTTTGGTTAGGTGGACACTGATAATCTTCAACTTAACAGGATAGATAACGTTGAGTTAACTTGAGAATTGCCACCATTTTAATTGGCTAGTATCTGAAAAAAAAAATAGTTAAACGTTCGTTACCTTTCTCTTTTGTATATTTTCTTATTTTTTTGTGTGTAAACTAAATTTTTTTTTTTTTTTTGGGCCCCCTTCCGGGAACCCGTGGTAAGAAAAATTTCTCTCAGCCGCCCTCGCATTGCCACTCACCCAGAGGCCCAACAAGCCCCAAACCCCCCTCCCCCAACAATATTGAAATTTGCTTCCACCAAGATTTGAACCTTGGTCTCCCATGTGGGAGATAGGAAGCCATACCATTGGACCCAAGGGTCCTTGGTTCGTGTGTAAACTAATTACTGTGCACATAAATTATGGAAATTTTAGTTGGTGCATTGGGATTGTTGTATATATATCTTTAATCATAAATTCTTGAGGTAACTGTTACACAATAATTTATGGTGTAATAACCTACAAACCACGTTTGTAAAAAGAACTCAAATGATATGAAATAAATAATAGAACGACATGATATTTTATGTCATCATTTGCATAGTCCATGTCATTCTTGTTGGAGTATATGTCGTTATACATGTTACACAATAAGTTATGGTGTAACATGTTATACACAAGACGCACTCATCTTTAAGAATTAAATGTGTGATATATAATAGAGAAATTGGGTAAAAGTAATATGAATTGTCACTAATACAAAAAAAAAAATTGAATTGATTTTTTTTTGCTTTGAACAATACAAACTTTAATACTCATTGTCCAAACTAATATGGTGCTCGTTGATGATAGAATATTTCAAGTATACTTTGTTGAAAAACTTGAGTTGAAAAAAACAAGAGAATATCATATACATTAGGGTATTTTGAAAATTTATACTCATGTTCGAATACATCCTTTTTGAAGATTTAATGAATTTCATCAGTTGTAACTCATATATTACGTTGCATAATTAGTAGTAAAGTTCTTAATATTTATTGCAAATTGTTCAATTTGTATTATTGTGCGCATATTAGTGAAAGTTCATATTATTATTTTATCTAGTTTTTCTCTATTCTAGGGGAATAAAAGAGAAGGAAAATCTTTATCACAATAATCTCATCTACGGGTCATTCACTTTTATTATTTTTAACTATGGATTATTTCAAGATAATTTCGATTTTTTTTTTTAAAAGGAAAGGAAAGGCCGAAACCACAAATTTTTATTAAGAAGCTAAAACAAAATCAGCCGCAATTACATCAATTAGGAAGCTCGGACAATCACCCACCCAAATTCTCGTAGAGTAATCCAGGGGAGTAAGATGAGCCATCCCATGAACAACAATGTTTGCCTCTCTAGTAACATGTGAAAAATTAACAGACTCAAACTCCCTAGAAAGAGTTAAAACCTCTAATAATAAAACCCCAAAGTAAGACCTACCACACTTCCTTTCTTGGGGCATCTTAACTATTTGTTTGCAGACACTCTCCACCTCTATGTGTCTTTTTTTTTTTTTTAGGGGAAAACCTCTCTCTATGTGTCTTGCATCACATTATAAGGCCATATTCAAGCCAAAAACCAAAGCTTTCGCCTCTGTAATGTTTAGGGCTGCTAAAAAAAATCCGATCCGATTGATCCAATCCAATCCGAAAATTTGGATATCCGATCCGAATTTTGAGGTTTTGGATTTTTCGGATCGGATATCCGAAAAAAATCGGATCGGATACAGATCGAGAATTTTAAATTTCGGATATCCGAAACATCCGACAACTTTTGAAATTCTAAATATTTTTTACTAAAAAACTAGAACTTTATCATTTAGAAATAACTCAATTGCACTGTTGCACGCCTAAAATAGAAATCCTAACCGAAACCAGTTAAGCTCCCCACTTCCCCACCCTCCGCAGCCTAGTCCACCACTCCGACACTTCCCACTTCCGCCGCCCAATCACGCATCGTCACAACCTTAGCTTCTACTCTTCATGGCGATGCCGACGACGAAGAGCCCTCTTCGTTTGCTACACACGACCACCAACCCTTTAGGCCTTCCTCTGCGTAGCCCTCTTCCTCTCGTCGAGCAACGAGCACCGGCCACCACCATCCCGCCGACCACTGTCAAAGCAATCTGCTAAATCTTTGTTCACCGCCATCTCCTATCTCTTCCTCTTCTTCATCTTTGTTTGCATTTTCAGTTTTTCAACAGTGTCATTGGAGGGTTTAGGTTTTAATTTAGAAAATTTAGCCCTTAATTTTTGTATGTAATCTACTGCAACCTGCATCAAATTTTTCTGTTCAACATTTTGTCAGTGAGTGACATCAAATTTGCTATGTTGAATGTTTGTCTGCGTTGAATCGAAGCTAACTTCTTATTGGGTTTTTTTCTTTGGACAAATCTTCATCAAAGAGAAATGGATCGGATAATCCGAATATCCGATCCGAAAGTTCGGATATCCGAAACTTCGAATATCCGATTTGATCCGAATCGGATTCGGATCGCCTTTTCTCCGGTCCGAAATTTTCGTATATCCGAAATTTATGATCGGATCGGATTATCCGATATAAACAGCCCTAGTAATAATAGCCTCCCGCTCCTTCTTAACTCATTGACACCCAGCACGAACCACCTGCCCTTGAGAGTCCCTAATTACAGACCCCATTCCCACGCCTTCTCCACCAAATGTCGCACCATCCACATCCACCTTCAAACAACCCATCACAGACGGCACCTATATAGCAGTCTCACGAGACTGCCTACTGTCCGAGTGACTATATCATCAGCACTTGAAGTCTCGTGATACGCAGCCATGAAAGCAGTTGCCTTAGCTGTAACTAGGGGTGTGCACCGGTCCAGGAACGGCCCGGGACCGGTTGGACCGATGGACTGGAATCTGGAGACTCTGTGGACCAGAGTTTTTCTGGCCCGGTCTGGTCCGATTTTAGACCTGTTGGACCGGAATCTGTATTTTTTAAAAATAAAAAACTTCTTTGTTTTGATTTGAACATATTTATAAATTAAATATATTAGAATTTTAATTATTCTAACAACAATAATCCTAAAGGCAATAAAGAGTAGGTTTTTAGCTTTCTAAATATCTAACGTTTAGACTTTTAAACTTTTTTTAACATATTAGCTTTTTTTTACTAAAAAACTGAAATTCCGATCCACCGGTTCGGACAGCAATTTTTCAGGTTTGGACCAGGCCGGACCGGAAATGAGAAATCTTGGTTTTCTGCGGACCAAGGACATTCCAGTCCGCTCCAAATTCCCGTCCTACAGTGGTCTTTGCACAACCCTAATTGCAACCTCACCAGGATGACGTGAGCTGCTGCCATGAACCACAACATTTTTCTCATTCCACATTATGTCATTACCCATGCCAACGCCGCAACCTGAGCTAGTTCATCCCCCCCATTCAGTTTATTTACACACTGTAGACACCAAATTTTGAACCCCTGTTGTGCATAAAATTTTAAAATAAAGATTTTGAAAATAAATAAAAATAACGACAACCGTCACGCATCGTGGAGCGCGCTCCCCGTCAAAGGCACGTTTCGTCTCGGAGCGCGAGTTTCATTCCGTCGTATGGTTTTCCATTTTTGCGTATTAGTCATGCAATTTCGGCTTCGAAATATAAATTTCCATAAGTTGTAGTCAATAACTACAACCACCATTTTAATAAAATGATTTGTTGAAGAATCATGCTCGTCTTTACTAATTTGACGAGTTTTCGTTAATTGTTTTAAGTTAGTTTTTTTCGGAAAAAAACTGAAAAACGAGTCACAATTAGGCGCCGGAATTTTAGTTGTCTTTCAAAATCGGTAGGAATCAGTTATCTTGGTGGTCCAGTCATTATCCATTGGGTAAAGAATAAGAATATATTCTTTAACCACCAATCACAGCCTTTTATCCATTAGTTAAGGAATAAGAATCATGAAAAAGAATAAGAATAAGAATCAAATCCAAAGTATAAGAGCCAAGAATCCGGATTTTTTTCGGAAGACTCGAGTTGTGCGCCAGGCACATGATCGTGCGCCAGTCGCATGATCATGCGCCAGACGCACAACGGTTTCCTGCGCCAGGCACAGGCCAGTGCGCCTAGCGCACGGTGTTGTGCCTAGCGCAGGCTCCTGCGTTTGGCGCAGTAGTCCAGTCAGCACTTCTTTCACGTTTTTTGATGCATTTCTACGTATTAGGATGTGCTGAAATTCGAATTTTGCCTCATTAGTGTAAAGATCAAAATCAAATTTAAAGAGAATAAGAATATTGGCATTTCTCATATTTTTGATGATGTAGGAAGATTTGAGGGGATTTAGTGATGTCATTAAGGTGATGTCATTAGTGTGTTGTCATTAAGATAATATGGGATGTTAAAAATCAGATTTTTGGGTGAAAAAATATGATTTTCTACCTCCTTCAAACCCTAATTCATCACCCTTTTCCCCTATAAATACCCTCCTTTGTTTTCATCTTAAAGAACAACTTGAAAAAAAAAACAACTCAACTTCACAACTTCTCACAATTAAGAAATCTCAATACTACTCTCCTTCTCTCTAATTCCTCCCTCTAAGAAAAATATCATTCAAAAAAGAAATCAAAGTTATAATTAGTAAGTTAGAAGCTCATCAGAAGAAAAAACACACAAAAAGGGTTTAAGTTAGTAATTAAGTGGAATTAGAAACTCACTTAGAAATTAAGAAAATCACAAAAACACCTACTTAATACAACTGAACTACTTAATAATCTTAGTTTAGGGAGAAAAAAAACCTAGCCTCCTCCTCTCCCCTCTCTCCTCTTCCTCTAAAAAACCCTAATTTTTTCTTCTAGTTTGGGGCTACCATCATCCTTTCGATGGTGGTAAGCCCCCAATTCTTCTTTTTTCTTCTTGTTTTTATTGTTTTTGTTATTAATAATATTCCATTCTCTCTCTTTTTGAGAGTTTTCTACCCAATTTTTGGGTTCTTTCTCTCCTCTTATGGGAATTTAGAGTTTAGTTTTAGTCTCTTCCCACGTGGAAGTTTAAAAATTGGTATGAGAGATTGTTCCTATTGGTTGAAGTTCAAGACCATCAACATCGAAGTATTGGAAATTCGGATGCGGTCAACCTGGTTAAATCAAGAATTTTCTTCCCCAAACTATGTCAGAATGATAGACTTCCCCATCAATAGCTGCGTGATTCAGCAGATACAAGGGGGCTGCGCTGTATTGCTCGATCTGGTTCATTGTAGTTTCTTCGAAGACGAATTTGATTTGATCTTGTGTGATTATATCTTGTTTTTCTTTAATACTTATTGTAGATGCCGTTTGGCCTTCATTTAATGAAATTTCTCTTTCAAAAAAAAAAAAATCACAAAAAAAAGTAGAAAACTTTGCAAAAGGAAGTGAATCATTGAGTTAGCAAGGTAAAGTTTAAGTTCTTTTTATTTTTCTTAATTATCTTCTTAATCACATACTAACTTTCTCTTTGTTTCGTCTTCTCATTTTTTAATTTTTGGATTGATTTGGGTATGTGGAAGTCCTAATAGGTTCCCAACCTTACATCACCCCACCTAGAATAGTCAACTCTAATAGGGAGATTCTTAGGATATATGTGCTTATGTGATTTTTGTTAATCAAGTTTTGGTTCATCACCAAAAATATGTTTTCATTAAAAAAAATTCAA
This sequence comes from Beta corolliflora, assembly GCA_947648045.1. Taxonomy (NCBI): domain Eukaryota; kingdom Viridiplantae; phylum Streptophyta; class Magnoliopsida; order Caryophyllales; family Amaranthaceae; genus Beta; species Beta corolliflora. Next base: position 872,313 of record CANSZD010003292.1, read on the forward strand.
GTAGAGTTGTGTATAAACATCTCCATAAAAAGAAAATGTGATGCTGTAATTGTAATCAGTTTCGATTTCGTACTTCATCTCATTTTTCGTCTGTATTATGTAAATAGTTAATAGGATATAATATTTTTACTATGAAGTTCAAGATGTTTCCAGAAACTAGGCTTTGGAATTTCTAAAAAATGAATTTTGTACAGTTAATTAAAAATCATACAAAATTGTTGTGAAAAACTGATTTCGTCCAGTACCACATAAGTTTGTTCTTTCAATAAAGTTCAATCTAAAATCATTTAGATAAAACTAAAAACATCAACTTTAAAGTAGACATCAGTATCTTTCCAAAAACATAAAAATCATGTTAATAGGAATTTTATACAATTTTATCTCATTTTTACAAAACCGTTCAAGCAAATCACTTAATTTCAGAAAACTGATTTTCTCTTCAGTTAATAAAATGAATAAAAAAGGATCTTCAAAATGTCCAATTCAAGTGAAAATTTCCAGTCTAGTCTTTCAAAGTGTCTAGAATGTTCATACCAAAATTCACTTCAAACTAACTTCAGTAAGTTGGATTTCAAAGAACTCATTGAATAAAGGTACTGTTTTGACCGATTTTAGAATAAAATTCACCGTAATTTGAGTTATCACTAAAAGCTTGTCCATAGGTGTATCACATGTTCAATTTTACGCTTTCTACAGAAAGTTATGATTTTTATAAGTCAGTATAAGAGCAAAAGTGCAATCTGAAAAATGAAATAAAGTGATTAACTCAACTTTCATAAAAAAAATATTTTCTTTTCACACGAAAATGTTAATTAAAAGTCATTAAATTTTAAGTTTCTCTTAAAATGACTCTTTTTTTTATTATACAAATAAAAATCAATAAAAATCATCATAAAAAAAATCAAATTAATGAAGAGTAATTAGTCTTTAATTTTCATAAGTTTACAAAACAAACATGAATTCCAAAGCCCTTTCAAGAAGATGAAGATCAAGGAGCATCATGGTGAAGATCAAGATTGAAGATTTGTATAGATCATAGAATTTGTACATTTTTGTTGTCATAATAGTTTCTTTGTAAATAGTTATTACATCACTCATTAATGAAAAATATGGAGATGTTTATGCATAATTTTCATAAATAATTTCACAATTCTTTTTTAATAAATGAGCAACCAATGTTATAAATTTTGCATGTTTGGGCCCAATATATCATAGTATATGAATTAAATGATCCTATCTCAATTAAGAGGAAAAATTGCAAATCTAACTAAGTTAAATTGTATGATGATCCATCTTACATTTTAAATTTGTTCTCCATCTTCAAATGGATCAATAATATAATTTGACACAATGGAAGTGACTCGAGGCCACTTTAACATAATCTCTCCTTAAATGAATCACCTTTTTGCCGACCTCTAGGACACAAGGATCAATGCACAAATGTCCTTTATTTATTTCAGTTATTGAATAATGTGGAAATTTTCAAAAATTCCTCAGTCCGTTTTCAGTCGGTCAATACTTCATTAATCATTAACTGTAGCTGAATTGTTGTCGAAATGATTATTGAAATATTAAGAGTATTCTTGTTTATTTATCATAAGTGTCATGTAAAAAAAATGTGTGTGCTCACCCATTTTTTTTTTAAAAAACTCACATTTACTTCAAAATTCTTTTCATTCAAATTAGTTTTTCCAAAAACGAAATTGAGTTTTAAAAAAAAATCTGTTTTGAAAATATAATCCCAAAATAAGACAAAAACAAAAAAAAATTGAAAAAAATAAAAAGAGTCATAATCACGAGTCTAAAACTTGTCATGTTTAAGAATGTAAATTAAACTGTGTAGTCTAAAGCATGATAAATTAGTCTAAAAATTTTGAAAACAAGTAAAAAAACAGAAAAATTGTGTCAAATCAAAAGGGATAATTATTTCAAAAAAGAGAGGGGAAAATTCTTCCATTTCCTACTAAAAACATATATAAAGAAAAATTCATCATTCTATGACTAACATTATTAGTGTGTAAATTTCAGGTACTTCACATTAGTCTAATCCTATGAGGTGGAACAGACGTCTTCAGACGGGAGAACACATGGTATGGGGCCCAGTAGACTGAATTCTGAAAAAGTTTGGGAAGAACCTGAGTAGTTAATTGCTTTTATATTGTACTTTGTAGGTAGAGCTACGTGCGGCTTGGTCCCCTAAAAAAAACACAAAAAATTCCAATGTTGTAATGCATATATCTTAGCTTTCTCTATTATGTAATGTACTAAAAGGGGTACGTAGGCAACTCATTTTTTGAGTGCAGCTGCAAAAAAAAAAATATATAAATTTCATTTTCAATATATCAGAACTACGTTGGGCCTAATTCTCCATTAAAAAAAAAGAAAAATTTCTTCCCCAAATCCAAATCTACCTATGGAGATACGTAGGCAACCTTCGGATTCGACCCCTTTTGCATTTGATATTTTTCCTTTATGGTTTCAGCGCTTAAAAGCAATCAATACATACGGATTACCACAAAGAAGAATGATATCTGGGGCATTATAATTTTCCAAAATGAGGACACAGGCCTCGTTATATCTCTTCTCTTATTTTTTCTGTAGCAGCAGGAAATGGAAGGATATCACCAGATTGATTTTAAAAAAAAAAATGTTTGTGTCATATCCCAAAAAATACGAGTCTAAAAATGGAAGTCTAAAATTTAATAAAAAGGTCCAAATCTAAAAAAAAAAGAGATAATAGGTCACAGATATCTAATGGTAGATTCAAGATTTTACATCTTTTAATAAATGATAACTGAAATTGGGGTTAAAAAAAACAAAAAAAACGACATTTCTCAAAAATATCATTTCTTTCATTCCTTGTGGATAAAATAATAATATAAAAAAAGAGAGAGAAAAAAAAAGACAAAGTATGGATAAATCATGGTGCTAACTTTTCATTTTATAGGAACTCTGCCTGGGCCCGCTCAGGATCTAGGTTGATTCTTCGAAGTTCTGACCATAGTGAATGTTCTCTGTCTGTGATACTGTCATCCTTAATTGTCTACACCAGCTGTATTCTCTGCTACACGTCTCAGCAATATGTCATCTCATTTCACTTGTCCAGGCCATGCTTGACCGACAGGATAATATTGAACAAACTGTGTTGGCCATAATGCGCCAGAGCGCCCAGATGCCTCCTCCTCCTCCTCCTCCGAAGTTGGAAGTAGCTTCACATTTTCACCTTGAACCTATGAACAATGAGAGAGAAATTCCCACTAAGCTCGAGGAAGAAGTAGTTAAGCTCAAGGAAGTCTTAAAAGGCATGACGAAGGCTGAACTATGGATATTTCTTTTGCCAGCTTTAACAAGATCAATAACTTGTTCTATGGAAGAGTTGGCCGAATCTTATGCTAATGAGATTATCCGTCTTCATGGGGTTCCCAAAGACATCGTCTCTGACCGTGATCCGCAATTTCTATCCCATTTCTGGACCGCTTTGCAGGAGGCTTTTGGTTCGAAGTTGAAGCTCAGTACTGCATTTCATGCGGCTACCGATGGTCACACTGAGAGAACTATTCAGACCTTGGAAGATATGCTTCGTGCTTGTGCCTTAGAATTTCAACAGTCTTGGGTAAAGTCGCTTAGCCTGGTGGAGTTCTCTTATAACAACAACTATCAAGCTAGTATCCAAATGGCTCCGTATGAGGCTCTCTATGGAAGGAAGTGTCGTAGTTCTACTTGTTGGAGCGACATCAGTGACTCATTGATTTTGGGCCCGGAGTTAATTCAGGATACTGTTGAGCAGGTGAAAGTAATTCAAGCTAAAATGAAGGTTGCTCAAGATAGGCAGAAGTCTTATGCAGATTTGCGTCGGAAACCTATTTCTTTCGAGATGGGAGATAAGGTGCTTCTGAAGGTTTCTCCTATGAAGGGAATGATGCGGTTTGCTCAAAAGGGCAAGTTGAGTCCAAAGTATGTAGGTCCCTATGAGATTCTTGAAAGGATTGGGGAGGCTGCGTATCGTTTGGCTTTGCCGCCAGAGCTGTCGAAGGTTCATGATGTATTTTATGTGTCGCAGTTGCGCAGGTATCGTAGTGATCCTTCGCAGGTGATTCCTGTTGAGTCGGTCTCAGTCGAGCCGAATTTGACTTTTGAAGAGCGACCAGTTCGTATATTGGACCGTCAGAACCGTGCTCTGAGAAGAAAGGTGATTTCCTTGGTTAAGGTACTTTGGAGAATTGTCAAAAGTACGAAGAAGTTACTTGGGAAACAGAAGAGTCAATGCGACTAAAATACCCGGAACTATTCGTTTCAGGTATTCATAGTGTGTTTGTATTATTTGTTTTGTGTTTTCCAAGTTTCGAGGACGAAACTTTATTTAAGGAGGGGAGATTGTAACACCCCATAATTTTGCTCCTAGTTTTTCGCAAAAGTTTTCCCTAAAACAATTATTTTCTCTAAATTAATGATTTCGATTTTTATAAATTAATGGGAGCCGAAATATTTTTATTATTTGACGTGCTAAGTATGTGAATTATATTTATATTTATAATATAATTTATTAGAATTATTTTTAAAATTTAGGCGCGATTTAGGAATTTATCGATTTATCGCGTAACGGACTTTTGTCACATGGATCATTGATGATTGGGCCGAAATATTTTGTGTGGTTTGGGCTTTGAGGCAGCCGGCCTTGTGGAGGAAGAAGAAGATATTTTCTTCACTTATTTTGGTGTCTTTTTTCATTCCATAACCTCCATAACCTCCCTCTTAATTTCACCATTAAACCTCTTTTATTTATTCTTTTTAAACCACCAAAAATCTGATTAAAAATCAGATTACCATTGCTGTCATTTTTACAATATTATTCGGCCATCATCATCATCATTTTCTCTCACAAATTTTCTACTCCTTTTCTTCATCAAATTGTTCTTAACTTATTGTACTTGCCTATTCCTCATTCGTGGTGCTTTGGGGTTTGAAGAAGAAGTGGAGTGCACGCATAATTCAGGATTATCACAGTAGTTTTCAGCTCTCCTCCGACGATCCAGGTAACTAGTAGTTATCTTAGAACGCTATAGATTACGGTATATTTCGGTAGTAGATTATTACGTTAGGAATTGTTTTAATTACTTTTTATATGAAATTATCGATGAGTTTTACCGACGTATGTTATGTGCAGTAAATAATTTTTAATTGAGTTTTACCTATTTTATTAATTTAATTGGTAATTTGTGTGTTTATGGCTTAATTATAAAATAATTAGTGAATGAGTTTTATAATTTCCGAAAATATTTTTATTGAAGCATGTTATATGTGTAATATATTTTTCATGTCCTATAATAATTTTTAACTACTGTTTACGGGTTTAGTTAATTAAATTCTCTATTTTAGTATTCTCTTGATTGTTAGTAATTAATTCATGAATATTATATTTTATATCGAAATATCTATTTCTTTACATAATCTGTATTATCGTGAGTTTATGCATGTTATGTGAATTTTTGGGTGTCTATTTCTAATTTTAAGTATTTTTATTGGCTTTATTGAGTAATCTGTAAATTATTGTTAAAAATTACTTTTAGAGTCCGAAAATTATAAATACATTTTTTATTGTGTCTGTAGAACTATGATGGTTGTATGTCATTTTTTGTGAGAATTTACGGTTCGTTTATTTTTGTTAAATAATTTTTATTGTGATTTTGTTAGTGATTTGAGTTTATTCTTTTTAATTATTAAGAGATTAATTATCAGGATTAAAATAAAAATTTTTGCATTCTTTGAAGGCTAATGATTTATAAGTTACTGTGGTTATGATTGGGTGTTATTATATTTACGTTTAGTTAGTGTAAGAATGATTAATTATGTACGTTTTGCTGAATTAATGAGTTTTGGGGTTAATTAGTACTGTTATTCGGTGGCGTCAGACGTACACAGATGCGTCAGAAGCAGGGTGGTTCGTGAGCTAGACGCACAGGTTGGCGCTGAGCGCAAGCTCATGCGCCGAGCGCACATTTTTGTGTTGCATGATTTTCGTATGTGGTTGTACGTATGCTTTACATAGTGTTGGTGATCTTGTATGATGTGATTCATTTCTGGTTGTTACTGTTGGTGCTGTAAAACTCTTTTCATATCATTATTTGTGCTTAATTGTTTCCAAAGTATTTGTTGTTTAAAGTATATGTAGTAAATTTGTAAGTTACTTCTTTGATGATGAGATATCTATTGATGAATTGTGGGTATAAGGCCGGGTGGCACCCCTTTGATGAATATTATTGAGATGAATGATACTTTGATGATATATATGATTTTTTTGTGATAAGAACATCCGGTGGGATAGATGTAGTCCCCGGTCAAGAACATGCCAACCACCTAGTTTGCGAACTAGAGGTAAACCTAGGTTAATTGTTGTCGTCCGAGAGGACAGGGGGTTCTGCGTGTTCTACCCTGCATCGAGAGTTTGGCCATTCTTAGACACAGGCAGTGGGGAACGTAAGCCCATAGACTGGCCTGGAGATTGCGATCTGACAAACCTTAGGAAGTGGATTGCGATTCAATGACGTTCGGTTTCTGACTCAATAACTTGTTTTACATATACTTTGTTTTTATTTAAATACTCTTGAGATAATTTATTTATTTCATCCTATTTACTTGTTATTTACTTTTCATTTGTATTACTTGTGAGCTTTATGGATATGGATGCATATTGTAGTTGTCTTGGCTTTATTCTTTCCTTTCTTACTAATCTATGTTTGAATTAGACTTTGATTTCTTTTGTTCTGGGATAACTGCTAGTTACTCCCCACTGACTGTGGAATTATTTAATAATATCTTTGCAAATGGAAATGACCTCTAGACTTGTGACTGCTTGGGCTAGCAGAGTGTGGGTTGGAAATGAGAGGAAGCTTCTCATAGTTTTTTCTAGTGGATGAGTTTTATGAAGATAATAGAGAGTCTTATATAATGCTTGGTCTCAAGGACATTTAGACTTATTTGGGTTTTGTGTGAGACTTGCATGTCTCGTAGCTTTTGAATAATGTTGTGATTTGACTATGGTTTTTGGATGTTCCTTTACATTTTAGAACTATAATACTTTGAGTCGTTTTCTTTTGGAAGCTATGAAAACTTCAGTTTGAGTTTACCTTTATTTAATGTTTTAGAGTAGCATAACCGTCCCGACGTTATTTTCGTTAACGTCTTTAGTCAATTTAAAGTAGATATTGTTAAAGTATCTTAGTAGTAGAAGGATGGGGTGTTACAGTTGGTATTAAGTCATAATGGGTGATTCCTTTGACTTGTATGTCAATTTGATAAGTTGACACATTTTGACTATCATTTTGATTTAATTTCCTTTTTAAGTTGATATTAAGTTTATATTGGGTGATTCCGGTAAACTTTAATGTCGATTTGATAAGTTGACTTTCGAATAGTGTTTTTGTTGATACTAGGTTGCAATGGGTGGTTTCATGTACATTTGTGTCGACTTGGCAAAATTTATAATTGTTGTTTATAATTTATTACTTTCTCGCCTATTTATTATTAGTGTTTCGTCGTTGTGCAATTTATTTTAAAGTTATCAATTTCTTTTGCGAACTTTAAATTTCATATATATGTTTAGGAGGACGTACGCTCTTATAACATATGTCATTACTTGAGTTTGTAAGTGTTATTTTAATAAAGCAGTTAGCTACTCTTTATTAAAGTGTTCTTATCTCTTTAAGTAGAGTATAAACCTGTGTGGTTATCTCTATTTAAATTGGTTTGGCTATCAATTTACGAACTTTTGCTTCTTCGTTTCTTTTCTAAAAATATTTATGTATGATCGGATTTATTCTTTTATAATTTTACGTAAATATTTATTCCTGTTTCTTTTGCAAAATTACCTATAGTTTATTGTGCAAACGTTTTTACCTCAAACTTTCTACTTGTCTTTGGTTCTTTCACATTTTATAAATAATGGTTGTTACCATACTTCCTTACTATACAACTCTTTTTGGCCTTCCAAAATAAAATGTATATTATTTGAGTTATCAAATTTTATACCCGCAAGTTGTCTAGCTCTTAAACTAAGATAACCATACGAGTTTAATATTATTTGAGTTATCAAATTTTAGTAGTGGAAGGACGGGGTCTCAATGTAAATATTTTTACTGTAACACCCCGCCTTCTACTACTAAGGTACCTTAACAATATCTACTTTAAATTGACTAAAAGACGTTAGCGGAAATAACGCCAGGACGTTTATGCTACTCTAACACATTAAATAAAGGTAAACTCAACTGAAGTTTTCATGGCTCCCAAAAGAAAACAACTCAAAGTATTATAGTTCTAAAACGTAAAGGAACATCCAAAAACCATAGTCAAACCACATCATTATTCAAAAGCTATGAGACATGCAAGTCTCACACAAAAAACCAATTATGTCTAAATGTCTTTGAGACCTAGCATTATGTAAGACTCTCTATTGTTTTCATAAAACTCACCCACTAGAAAAACTATGAGAAGCTTCCTCTCAATTCCGACCCACACTCTGCTAGCCCAAGCAGTCACAAATCTAGAGGTCATTTCCATATGCAAAGATATTATTAAATAATTCCACAATAAGTGGGGAGTAACTAGCAGTTCTCCCAGAATAAAAGAAATCAAAGTCTAATTCAGACATAGATTAGTAAGAAAGGAAAGAATAAAGCCATGACAACTACAATATGCATCCATATCCATAAAGATCACAAGTAGTACAAATAAAAAGTAAATAACAAGTAAATAGGATGAAATAAATAAATTATCTCAAGAGTATTTAAATAAAAACAAAGTATATGTAAAACAAGTTATTGAGTAAAAAGCCGAACGTTAGTGAATCGCAATCCACTTCCTAAGGTTTGTCAGATCGCAATCTTCAGGTCAGTCTATGGCTTACGTTCCCCACTGCCTGTGTCTAAGAATGGCCAAACTCCCGATGCAGTGTAGAACACGCAGAACCCCCTGTCCTCTCGGACGACAACAATTAACCCAGGTTTACCCCTAGTTCGCAAACTAGGTGGTAGGCATGTTCTTCACCGGGGACTACATCTATCCCACCGGATGTTCTTATCGCAAAATAAAGTCATAAATATCATAAAAGTATTATTCATCTCAATAATATTCATCAAAGGGATGCCACCCGGCCTTATACCCACAATTCATCAATAGACATCTCTTCAAAATTCCTCAAAGAAGTAACTTACAAATTTACTACATATACTTTAAACAACAAATACTTTGTACACAATTAAGCATAAATAATGATATGAAAAGAGTTTTACAGCACCAACAGTAACAACCAGAAATGAATCACATCATACAAGATCACCAACACCATGTAAAGCATACGTACAAGTACATACGAAAATCATGCAACACAAAACTGTGCGCTCGGCGCAGGAGCTTGCGCTCAGCGCCAACCTGTGCGTCTAGCGCACGAACCACCCAGCGTCTGACGGATCTGTGTGCGTCTAACGCCACCGAATAACAGTATTAATTAACCCCAAAACTCATTAATTCAGCAAAACGTACACAATTAATCATTCTTACACTAACTAAACGTCAATATAATAACACCCAATCATAACCACAGTAACTAATAAATCATCAGCCTTCAAAGAATGAAAAAAGTTTTATTTTAATCCTGATTATTAATCTCTTAATAATTAAAAAGAATAAACTCAAATCACTAACAAAATCACAATAAAAATTATTTAACAAATATAATCGAACCGTAAATTCTCACAAAAAATTGAAATACAACCATCATAGCTCTACAGACACAGTAAAAATTTTATTTATAATTTTAGGACTTTAAAAGTAATTTTAAACAATAATTCCCAGATTACTCAATAAAGCCAATAAAATACTTAAAATTATAAATAAACGCACTAAAATTACCAACAATTCACACAACATGAATAAACCCACGGTAATACTGTTTATGTAAAGAAAAAGATTTTTCGGCCACAAAATATAATATTCAAGAATTAATTACTAACAATCTCGAAAATGCAAAAATAGAGAATTCAATTAATTATAATCGTAAACAGTTTGAAAAAATTATTATAAGACATGAAAAACATATTGCACACATAACATGCTTCAATAAAAATATTTTCGGCAATTATAAAGCTCATTCTCTAATTATTTAACAATTAAACCCTAAACACACAAAATACCAATTTAATCAAATAAATAAGAAAACTCAAATGAATATTATTTTGCTGCACATAATATATAAACAGCATACATCATGAACACTCACGTAAATTTTCATCAATAATTTCATACAAAAAGTAATTTAAACAATTCGTAACGTAATAATCTACTATCGAAATATACCCAAATCTCTAGCGTTCTAAGGTAACTACTAGTTACCTGGAACGTCGGAGGAGAGCTGAAAACTACAGTGATAATCCTGAATTATGCATGCACTCCACGTCTTCTACAAACCCCAAAGCACCACGAACGAGGAATAGGCAAGTAGAATAAGTTAAGAACAATTTGATGAAGAAATTGAGTAGAAAATTTGTGAGAGAAAATGATGATGATGATGGCCGAATGATGTTGTAAAAATGACAGCAATGGTAATCTGATTTTTAATCAGATATTTGGTGGTTTAAAAAGAATAAATAAAAGAGGTTTAATGGTGAATGATGTTGAATTTCTCTGATTAAAAATCGGAAAATTTGTCAAAAATAACCTTTTATAAGACACTTTTTGTCAGAAACAACCTTTTAAATTTTTTTTTGTCAAAACAAACCTTAAAGTTAAATTTTTTGTGAGAACACACCTTTGGCCGGAAAAAAGACCATTAACTTTGTTTTCAAGCGTTGACCACCCTAGCCTCACACACGAAACCGCCCCACTTCCCAGACCCACCCACGAAACCGCCCTTTCACGGCAGCCACCCCTCCCTCTTCCCCAAAATCCCCTCCCTTTTCACGGCAGCCTCCCCTACAGCCCCAGACACCCCTAGCCCAGGCCTCCCACGTCGGCGACCCTAACCCGACACCTTAGCCCCCACCCTGAGACCCTACTCCTCCCCTTTCCCCACCCTCGCTCCCTTTCCTCCATTCCAATTACCCACCACCTCCGTATCGTTTTCCACCACCCCTGAACCCCCCCCATTCTCCCACCTCAAAACGACCCCCGACCCCTCCCTCCACCCTCAATCGTGCCCCTCAAACCCTAAATCCCCACCCCGAACAAACCTAAACCCTAACGAAGAAAAAGGAAGGAGTGGTTTCGGTTTGGGGGTAAGTGAGGGTTGGTGGTTTTGAGGGTGGGGGGGGGAAGAAAGCGGTGGTTTCGAGGGTGGGGGAAAGCGAGGGGGCTGATTTCGTGGGGTGGGGGGTGGTTTCTTGGGTGGGGCTGGGATGGTCAATGCCTGAAAACTAAGTCAAGGGTCTTTTTCCGGCCAAAGGTTTAATGTGACAAAAATATTTTGGTTTAAGGTTTGTCTTGACAAAAAAAATTTTAAAAGGTTGTTTCTGACAAAAAATGTCTTATTATAAAAGGTTGTTTCTGACAAATTTTTCCTTAAAAATCAGAATTTATTGGCAAGGAAAAATGAAGGGTTTAAGAGAGTGTTAATGATGGATTAATTGGTGGGGTTACAAAGAAATCAAAGGTTTACTTAACATGCACCAAACTCTTCATCATCCTCTCCACATTTGCTGATTTTCGGCCAGCATAACACGCCACATGTGATGTGCCATTTCATCACCCAAGTCGGTCCAACAATGTTACAAAAACGCTACGTGACAAAACCGCATCCTAAACGCCTAAATAAATAAGGGATATTATCTCAGATAACCCTGACTTATAGGCCTTTTTCCAATATAACCCTGACTTTGGCAGGCCTGTCTCCGATAACCCTGAACTTGGTTTTTGTCATTAACCTGGACGGAATTTGTGACGACGTTAAATAGACCCAAACTATGTTTGACTTTTGTTAACTTTATTTTGGCGCCAGGTTTATGCAGGTGGTTAGTTGGTGACATTAAATGCGAAGAACTAAAAGGCACTTCATTTGATTTGGGAAATTTTGAAGGAGAATTACGAGCGATTTAGGGTTTCTCTAATCTACTGAACATCAACAAGAACCAAGCATTGAAGCACTAAAATCGAGGCAGGAGAGGAATTTTCGAAGCCGCAATTCGTCTCTATTGAAGGTAACCATCTGTTTCCTTTTTTCTCCCCATTTTAATGTTTGAAATTATACAAAATTCGATCTTTGTTGTGGTAGAAAAATTTGATTTTGTTGTTTTATTGGATATGTGCTGATTTAGTAGGAATTTGTATTGTTTTTCTGTCATTTTAGGTTTGTAATGGATTTGGGAAAGTGGATTCTTGTAAAATTTGGGAATAGGGAATTTGATATTAGAATTGAAGATGTTGATGAATATGGGATTTTGCACTTCTTAATGGATTTAGAGGATGAAGGGTTAAAACAAGGAGTTTTTTGTCCTGCTTATCCTTCTGTGTTCTATAGCCCAAATGGAGATGATTGCATGGTAGAGATAACAAATGAGGAGGATTTTGACAGTATGTTGAAGTGTTATAAGTATTCAGAGGAAATAACATTATTTGTGGAGGACAGAGGTAGTCCTAGTCAAATTGTTTTGATGAGTAAGATGCTTAGGGCAACAATTGAAACCAAAAAAAGAGAGGCTTGGGAGAAAGCTGAATTGGAAAGGCAGAGAGAGAGAGAAGAAGCCGAGAGGAGAGAGCAGAGAGAAGGAAGAAGCTGAGAGAAAAGAGGCTGAGAGAGTAAGAGAGGAGGAGGAATTATTTAGGCAGAGGGAGTTGGAGGATCTGGAGTTATTGAGGAAAGATCCTTCTTATGATGGGCCTGGTGTTTGGGATCTGTATAATGTGCAGCCCATTGCTACAGAAGAACCTACAGCCCAACCTAATATTTCCTCAATCCCAAATCAAGCCCAAACACCCACAAAAGTGAAGCACACTGCTAGGAAGAAGGTTAAGCCCAATACCCAACCCGAATCCAAGCCCACTACCCAACCTCGCCCAAGGCCCAACCTTACCCTAAGGCCAAGGCCCAACCTGACCCTAAGCCCAAGGCCCAAGCTCCCCAACCCAACCAAACTCAGACTGATTCAACTTCACATGATGAAATTAAAAAGCAACCACAGAGCATCCCAAAGCCATACCAAACCACTCCCCAATCCACTCAACAAAGTTCAAATGAACAAGACTTTCCTAAACGAGCTTCCCCGAACCACTCTTTTTCTACCGAAAACCCAAGTCGCCCAATCCCACTCCCGAACAACCAACCCAAACCGGCTTTTATCAAACAAGCAAGAGGCATGAGAGACCTAAAAAAGTGTCTAGGTCAACCCAAGAAATTAGGTGTAGCTTTCACCCCTAGCTACACAAAAGCTGCACAAGCTAAAGAACGAAGGGGTGAGGGCAAAGAGGAGAGGGGGCGAGTGTTCTAGCGGAGGGTTGAGTGAGGGTGAATCGAGAAAGAAGATGAGGAGCCGATGATGTGTCATTCCATGAGGAAGAGATTAGTGATGATGATGAATCCGAGGATACAAGTTCGGTGAATGAGAGTGATTTGGAGGCTGAGGACATTCTTGAATTTGATCCAAGTAGGGCTAAGGACTGGATTTATGAAGGAGATGGGATTAACCCAAACTACTTGCAAAGGGTTTACAAGAATGGAGTGATTTATGAAGATATGGGATGGAGGAAGATTAAGGCTGCGGGTTTGGCAAATTTTTTGGACAGAGAACATTTTCTCTCTGTTTTGAATGACTATTGTGTGCGGGAGGGGTTTGATTTCCGAGGGAGAAGGTTGAAAGTAATAGGTTCACGCCTCATGTAAGGATTGCTGAGTGTCCATGGAGGATCCATGCTAGTGAGCTCCCAGATGGGGTTACATGGGCAATCAAGACCATGACTGAAAACCACACTTGTGATAGGTTAGAAGGAAATCCAATGGCAGGGATTAAATGGTTGGCAAGTAAGTTGATGGATGAGATCGGGGCAAACACGAAGTGCCTATTAGAACACTAGAGCGGTTAGCAATGGAGAGATTTGGAGTGTCGGGCCCAAGGCCTACTTTGTACAAGGCAAGAGCCCATCTTGTGAGTATCATTGAAGGTGACCATGATGAGTCATACACTAGGCTACCCGCATACATTGAAATGGTGAAAAAACACACCCTCATGCTCATGCATTCATCGGTGGCACGGTTTGAAAAGGGGACCGGATCCACCTCTGCTTTTCAAGAGGATGTTTATAAGCTTTGATGCCCAGTTTAAGGGGTTCATAGCCGGCAGCAGACCTCTCATTGGGGTTGATGGTTGTCATCTAAAGGGGAGTCACAATGGTGTGCTCTTATCTGCTGTTGCCTTGGATGGAAACCAGGAGCTATTCCCTCTTGCATATGCCATCACAATCGATGAAACAAAGGAGGCTTGGAGGTATTTCATGAACGCTTGAAGTTCACATTAAGGGAGAGTGAAAGGCAAGCTGGACCTTCATGAGTGATAGGCGAGGGGGTTGAGTCGGCCTTAGCAGAGTTCTTCCCGTTGCCGGAGGAGGATTTGCAACGGGCATTTGTTCAAGAATTTTTCAAGTAAGTCTCTACCCCTCCCGTTGTCAATATTGTGTTCTACTCTTCCCGGTTGTGATGTAGTAATTGTGTAACGGGGTGAGTTCTCCGGACCTCATTATGAGGCTTATTTTTGGCAAGCATGTGATGCATACAATGAGTATGTATTTTCAAAGGCAATGGGGAAGATTGCGAGTTGAGCATGGAAGCATATCAATATTTGATGAATATTGATTTGAAGATGTGGGCAAGGTTTAAATTTGATACAACCTTAGCTTCTGATGACAACACTAACAACTTCACTGAGTCTTTCAATGCCACACTTGGGCTTGACAGAGTGAGGCCTATCCTCAGTCTTGCAGAAGGTTAGAAAGAACCTTCACATTTATTTCCCTTTTTTTTTTTTGACATGTCCTAACTTTGATTCTTGTTCATACATGCAGGGGTGAGAAGAAGTTGCATGATAAGGATTGCAAAAAGACAAGAGGAGGTGAAGGTTGGGGTGATGGTGACATCACTCCTTATTGCAAAAAACAACTCAGATTGATGAATGATGATAGCAGGTTCTGCAAGATATTTGCCAGTGGAAGGGGTCAGTTTGAAGTGCTTGAAGACAATGTCCAATATCCTGTTGACCTTGTGGCTAGGACTTACATGTGTGGACGCTTCCGGTTGATCGGAATTCCTTGTAGACATGCCACAAGAGTAATTCACCACGGGAGGGATCAACCTAGGAATTATGTGAGCCACTACTATTCGTGCAAAATTACAAGGCCATGTATGGGCTAAACATCTTTCCTATAATCGACCACACTCATTGGCCTACATTTGATGTTCCACAAATTGAGCCCCCAATCCTCAAAAGATCAGTTGGGAGACCACCAAGAAATAGGAGAAGAGAGAAGGGAGAACCAAAGAAAGGAAAGAGGCAGGTCACTATTAGGTGTTCAAAGTGTAAGGAGTTAGGGCATAACAAGAAAACATGTATGGGTGGTTTGACAAAAAAGCAAAAAAAGAAGCCGCAAAAGTGGGAAAGCAACAAGAAGAAAATGCAGCGGGGCCAAGCACCTTTCAAAGGATGGGAACAAGACACTCCCGGAGACAAGCCGAGGCAAGCCGCTCGAAGGAGGAACACAAGGCCAAGACACAAACTTTGAGATCACAAATGGACAAAGGAAAGAAGAAGCGAAGACACAATAGGTGTTTGTTAGCAACTTAGGGGTTTTTGTTGGGTTTGTATGACCGAATTTCGTTATGTAATGGTGCCTAGAAATATGGTGTTTGTTATTCACCAACAAGTAGTTTTGTTATGATGTATTTTGACTTTAATTGTAATGTCATAACTTATATTTCAAATACACATATTTTGGAAGCAGTACTGCTGTTTTAATGACATAATTTATGGTCTTCAACAAATTTTTGCAACAACAATATGCTAATGACAAAATAACTATTTTCCATTCATAATCTTGCCAATGGCAGATTTACATATTAAACTACAAAATACATCACATCCATTCATAATCTTCCATCACATTTCTAATTCTAACACATTTCCTTACATTTTAAGAAGAACTAAAACCATAAAAACACATAAACCCAAAACCACACATTTCACCATTAACCCCAACTGAAATATGCTTTCGTCAACTTTCTTCATAACCCAAGATAATTCCCTTCGCATCTCAACATAATCACACCGAAATTGCTCCCCAATGCCATTGAAAGTGATTGCTTCCTCCCTTAGTCGTGGCACACACCACTCGAAAAAATCGCACTCTTTGCAACGATAATAAAGCTTGTTAGGGTTATCCCTAGATTCTGAAATCCTCAACTCAGCCTTGCGCGCGATTCTGCATCTGCATCTCTTGTTCTCGTACTTCAGATTTGCTAAAATACCTTCCACTTCCCTGTTCATTTTGGAATTAGGGCACGAATTTGGACAAAGGTTGAAGAAGGTAATGAGGGTGACCAACTACTTATAAACCTGGCGCCAACCAAAGCAAAAGTCAAACATAGTTTGGGTCTATTTAACGTCGTCACAAATTCCGTCCAGGTTAATGACAAAAACCAAGTTCAGGGTTATCGGAGACAGGCCTGCCAAAGTCAGGGTTATATTGGAAAAAGGCCTATAAGTCAGGGTTATCTGAGATAATATCCCAATAAATAATGAAACTAATAAAATACTTAAATAAATATACACACTTTAAATTAATAATCCCAACAACACAATACCACATTTAAACAATTATACACGTTAAAAATAGTTTTAATAATAAATTATTGTATTTTTTCGAAAAATATCATTTTAATGTGAACAAACGCCAAAAATAAAGGGTGAAAATTACGGGGTGTTACAATCACTCCCCCTTAAAAGAGTTTCGTCCTCGAAACTTCAAAACAACCAAGAGATCAAAAAGAAAATACTCTAGATAAGGAACATTAAGAAAAACACAAATCAACGGAACCGTGCTCTGAGAAGAAAGGTGATTCCCTACTTTGGAGAAGTCAAAAGTACAAAGAAGCTACTTGGGAAACCGAAGAGTCGATGCGACTGAAATACCCGGAACTATTCGTTTCAGGGATTCATTGTGTGTTTGTATTATTTGTTTTGTGTTTCCGAAGTTTCGAGGACGAAACTTTATTTAAGAAGGAGAGATTGTAACACCCCATAATTTTGCTCCTAGGTTTTTGCAAAAGTTTTCCCTAAAACTATTATTTTCTCTAAATTAATGATTTCGATTTTTATAAATTAGTGGGAGACGAAATATTTTTATTATTTGACGTGCGTCCCAGAATACTCTTGACACTTATCAAGACACGTAGTTTTAGATGATAAGTTGTTGTTTGGTTATCAATTATTATCTTATTGAAAAGGTAGATGTGATAGGAGTTAGTAAGTAGTAAAAGTAGTATTATTTTATTTGGTGGAGAGATGGGTGGGTCAATGGTTAGAGTTGGTAGGTAGTATGAGTGGTATTATTTTATTTGGAGGAGAGAGAGTGTGGGGCCAATGGTTAAAAGGTAGAATGATTAAAATAATAGTAGGTCATATCCATAAATAGAAGGGTAAAGAGTATTCTGGGACAGATGAAAAAGGAAAGTGTAAAGAGTATTCTGGGACAGAGGGAGTATAATTTATTAGAATTATTTTTCGTTATTAAGTAGTTTTAAAGTTTAGGCGCGATTTAGGAATTTATCGATTTATCGCGTAGCAGACTTTTGTCACATGGATCATTGATGAATGGACCGAAATATTTTGTGTGGTTTGGGCTATGAAGCAGCCGGCCTTGTGGAGGAAGATAAAGATATTTTCTTCACTTATTTTGGTGTCTTTTTACATTCCATAACCTCTTATAACCTCCCTCTTAATTCCACCATTAAACCTCTTATATTTATTCTTTTTAAACCACCAAAAATCTGATTAAAAATCAGATTACCATTGCTGTCATTTTTACAATATCATTCGGCCATCATCATCATCATTTTCTCTCACAAATTTTCTACTCCTTTTCTTCATCAAATTGTTCTTAACTTATTCTACTTGCATATTCCTCGTTCGTGGTGCTTTGGGGTTTGAAGAAGAAGTGGAGTGCCCGCATAATTCGGGATTATCACAGTAGTTTTCAGCTCTCCTTCGACGATCCAGGTAACTAGTAGTTATCTTAGAACGCTAGAGATTAGGGTATATTTCAGTAGTAGATTATTATGTTAGGAATTGTTTTAATTACTTTTTATAAGAAACTATTGATTAAAATTTACGTGAGTGTTCATCATGTATTCTGTGAGTGTGATATGTGCAGAAAATAATTTTTAATTGATTTTTTCCTATTTTATTAATTTAATTGGTAATTTGTGTGTTTATGGCTTAATTATAAAATAATTAGAGATTGAGTTTTAGAATTGCCGAAAATATTTTTATTGAAGCATGTTATGTGTGTAATATGTTTTTCATGTCTTAGAATAATTTTTGACTACTGTTTACGAGTTTAATTAATTGAATTCTCTATTTTTGCATTTTCGTGATTGTTAGTAATTAATTCGTGAATATTATAATTTGAGGCCGAAAAATCTGTTTCTTTGCATAATCTCTATTACCGTGGGTTTATGCATGTTATGTGAGTTTTTGGTAATGTTTGGGCGTCTATTTCTAATTTTAAGTATTTTTATTGGCTTTATTGAGTAATCTGTAAATTATTGTTAAAAATTAGTTTTAGAGTCCGAAAATTATAAATAAATTTTTTACTGTGTCAGTAGAGCTATGATGGTTGTATGTCAATTTTTGTGAGAATTTACAGTTCGGTTATATTTGTTAAATAATTTTTATTGTGCTTTTGTTAATGATTTGAGTTTATTCTTTTTAATTATTAAGGGATTAATAATCAGGATTAAAATGAAACTTTTTGCATTCTTTGAAAGCTGATGATATTCACGAATTAATATAATATGCAAAGAATATAATATTCACTCTGTGGAATTATTTAATAGTTACCCCAAAGCATGTAAACGCGTTCTAAGATATTTACTAGTTACCTGGATCATCGGAGAAGAGCTGAGTCTAAAGATATATTCAAGAGTTATGCATGTAAACGAGTTATGCATGTAAACCAAGTCCTATTCTAACCCCAAAGCACCACGAACGATAATTGTAGCAACAAGTCACTAGGCGTTTTCTTCTTGAACATTGAAAAATCTTATTTCGTGCTGTTCTGTTCCGACCATGGATCCTGGCGAACAAAATCACGGATTTACAATCGCTCCGGTCAAAGTTAAGATCCAGATGTTCTAAACGTACTTTCAAAATTACAGATTGATCCAACGGGTAGATCTCTAGCGATGATCATTTTTGTGAAAGTGTGACAGGAAAAACCGGGATGAACTTTTCTCTTCTTTTTCTCTTCTCATCCTCTTCTCTCTTTTCTTTGAAAATGACGAGGCTTAATGACGAATGATGTTGAATTTCTCTGATTAAAAATCAGAATTTATTGGCAAGGAAAAATGAAGGGTTTAAGAGAGTGTTAATGATGGATTAATGGGGGGGGGGTTTACAAAGAAATCAAAGGTTTACTTAACATGCACCAAACTCTTCATCCTCCTCTCCACATTTGCTGATTTTCGGCCAGCATAACACGCCACATGTGATGTGCCATTTCATCAGCCAAGTCGGTCCAACAATGTTACAAAAACCGCATCCTAAACGCCTAAATAAATAATGAAACTAATAAAATACATAAATAAATATACACACTTTAAATTAATAATCCCAACAACACAATACCACAATTAAACAATTATACATGTTAAAAATAGTTTTAATAATAAATTATTGTATTTTTACGAAAAATATCATTTTAATGTGAACAAACGCCAAAAATAAAGGGTGAAAATTACGGGGTGTTACAACCACTCCCCCTTAAAAGAGTTTCGTCCTCGAAACTTCAAAACAACCAAGAGATCAAAAGAAAATACTCTAGATAAGGAACATTAAGAAAAACACAATTCAATGGATCTTAGTTTAAGAGCTAGACAACTTGCGGGTATAAAATTTGATAACTCAAATAATATACATTTTATTTTGGAAGGCCAAAAAGAGTTGTATAGTAAGGAAGTATGGTAACAACCATCATTTATAAAATGTGAAAGAACCAAAGACAAGTAGAAAGTTTGAGGTAAAAACGTTTGCACAATAAACTATAGGTAATTTTTCAAAAGAAGCAGGAATAAATATTTACGTAAAATTATAAAAGAATAAATCCGATCATACATAAATATTTTTAGAAAAGAAACGAAGAAGAAAAAGTTCGTAAATTGATAGCCAAACCAATTTAAATAGAGATAACCACACAGGTTTATACTCCACTTAAAGAGATAAGAACACTTTAATAAAGAGTAGCTAACTGCTTTATTAAAATAGCACTTACAAACTCAAGTAATGACATATGTTATAAGAGCGTACGTCCTCCTAAACATATACTCCCTCCGTTTTTTTTAGATGTAACATATTGACTTTGGGCACTATTCATCCAATGCACTTTGACCATTAATTGTTATTTATGCATAAGAAAAAATATAGTCATGTGGGATCTTGTTTGATTCGTCACGGTATACACTTTCCAAATATATATTTTATATAATTTTTACTTTTATACAATTAGAGATATTATCGGTAAAAGTTGTGCCTCGACAAATGTGAAAAGTCCAATCTTACATCTAAAAAAAACGGAGGGAGTATATGAAATTTAAAGTTAGCAAAAGAAATTGATAACTTGTTTAAAGTAGATATTGTCAAAAGCTACGAGACATGCAAGTCTCACACAAAAACCCAATTAAGTCTAAATGTCCTTGAGACCTAGCATTATATAAGACTCTCTTCAAAATTCCTCAAAGAAGTAACTTACAAATTTCAAGTAGATATTGTTAACGTCTTCTAAGCGACATCAGTGACTCATTGATTTTGGGCCCAGAGTTAATTCAGGATACTAATTCAGGATACGAAGAAGCTACTTGGGAAACCGAAGAGTCGATGCGATTGAAAGACCCGGAATTATTCATTTTAGGTATTCGTTGTGTGTTTGTATTATTTGTTTTGTGTTTTCGAAGTTTCGAGGACGAAACTTTATTTAAGGAGGGGAGATTGTATCACCCCATAATTTTTGCTCCTAGTTTTTCGCAAAAGTTTTCCCTAAAACTATTATTTTCTCTAAATTAATGATTTCGATTTTTATAAATTAATGGGAGCCGAAATATTTTTTTATTATTTGACGTGCTAAGTATGTGAATTATATTTATATTTATAATATAATTTATTAGAATTATTTTTCCGTTATTAAGTATTTTCTTAAAGTTTAGGCGCGATTTAGAAATTTATCGATTTAACATGTAACAGACTTTTGTCACATAAATCATTGATGATTGGGCCGAAATATTTTTTGTGGTTTGGGCTTTGAGGCAGCCGGCCTTGTGGAGGAAGAAGAAGATATTTTCTTCACTTATGTTGGTGTCTTTTTACATTTCATAACCTTCATAACCTCCCTCTTAATTTCACCATTAAACCTCTTTTATTTATTCTTTTTAAACCACCAAAAATCTGATTAAAAATCAGATTACCATTGCTGTCATTTTTATAATATCATTCGGCCATCATCATCATCATTTTCTCTCACAAATTTTCTACTCCTTTTCTTCATCAAATTGTTCTTAATTTATTCTACTTGCCTATTCCTCGATCGTGGTGCTTTGGGGTTTGAAGAAGACGTGGAGTGCACGCATAATTTGAGATTATCACAGTAGTTTTCAGCTCTCCTTCGACGATCCAGGTAACTAGTAGTTATCTTAGGACGCTAGAGATTAGGGTATCTTTTTATATGAAATTATTAATGAAAATTTACGTGAGTGTTCATCATATATGCTGTGAGTATGTTATGTGTAGAAAATAATTTTTAATTGAGTTTTTCTTATATTATTAATTTAATTGGTAATTTGTGTGTTTATGGCTTAATAATAAAATAATTTGTGAATGAATTTTATAATTTCCAAAAATATTTTTATTGAAGCATGTTATGTGTTTAATATGTTTTCCATGTCTTAGAATAATTTTTGTCTACTGTTTACGAGTTTAATTAATTGAATTGTCTATTTTTGCATTTTCGTAATTGTTAGTAATTAATTCGTGAATATTATATTTTGAGACCGAAAAATCTAATTTTTTACATAATCTGTATTAACCTTGGTTTATGCATGTTATGTGAATTCTTGGTAATTTTTGGGCTTCTATTTCTAATTTTAAGTATTTTGTTGGCTTTATTGAGTAGTCTGTAAATTATTGTTAAAAATTAATTTTAGAGTCCGAAAATTATAAATAAAATTTTTACTGTGTCAGTAGAGCTATGATGGTTGTATTTAAATATTTGTGAGAATTTACAGTTTGGTTTTATTTTTTAAATAATTTTTATTGTTATTTTTGTTAGAGATTTGAGTTTATTCTTTTTAATTATTGAAGGATAAAAATGAAACTTTTTACATTCTTTGAAGGATGATGATTTTTATGTTACTGTTGTCATGATTGGGTGTTATTATATTTACATTTAGTTAGAGTAAAAATGATTAATTGTGTACGTTTTGTTTAATTAATGAGTTTTGGGGTTAATTGGTACTATTATTCGGTGGCGTCAGACGCACACAAATGCGTCAGACGCACGGTGGTTCGTGCGCTAGACGCACAGGTTGGCGCTAAGCGCAAGCTCATGTGCACAGTTTTGTGTTGCATGATTTTTGTATGTGCTTGTACGTATGCTTTACATGGTGTTAGTGATCTTGTATGATGGAATTCATTTCTGGTTGTTACTGTTGGTGCTGTAAAACTCTTTTCATATCATTATTTGTGCTTAATAGTGTACAATGTATTTGTTGTTTAAAGTATTTGTTGTAAATTGGTAAGTTTACTTCTTTAAGGGATTTTCAAGAGATATCTATTGATGAATTGTGGGTATAAGGCCGGGTGACATCCCTTTGATGAATATTATTGAGATGAATGATACTTGGATGATATTTATGATTTTTTTTGAGATAAGAACATCCGGTGGGATATATGTAGTCCCCGGTGAAGAACATGACAACCACCTAGTTTGCGAACTAGGGGTAAACCTGGGATAATTGTTGTCATCCGAGAGGACATGGGGTTCTGCGTGTTCTACCCTGCATTGGGAGTTTGGCCATTCTTAGACACGGGCAGTGGGGAATGTAAGCACATAGACTAACCTGGATATTGCGATCTGACAAACCTTAGGAAGTGGATTGCGATTCACTGGCGTTCGATTTCTGACTCAACAACTTGTTTTACATATACTTTCTTTTTTATTTAAATACTCTTGAGATAATTTATTTATTTCATCCTATTTACTTGTTACTTACTTTTCATTTGTATTACTTGTGAGCTTTATGGATATGGATGAATATTGTAATTGTCTTGGCTTTATTCTTTCCTTTCTTAAATTAATAATCCCAACAACACAATACCACAATTAAACAATTATACACGTTAAAAATAGTTTTAATAATAAATTATTGTATTTTTACGAAAAATATCATTTTAATTTGAACAAACGCCAAAAATAAAGGGTGAAAATTACGGGGTGTTACATGGACATTCATGGGTTAACACTTATCCCAAAGGCACGATTACCTCATGGTTTCAAGATGCCTAATCTGATAAAGTTTGATGGGACCGGTAGCCGCACCAATTTCCTGAAGATGTATATGGGGGCAATGAGTCCCTGGGGAGTGGAAGAGTCTTTGATGGCCCAACTCTTTCAACAGTATTTAGATGGTGCCGCAACACATTGGTTCCTCAATCTTGAGAACACTAAGAAATCCACTTGGGCTGATATAGTCACGAGTTCTCAAACCAGTACAAGTATAATGAAGAAATTGATGTTACTAGAAGGGACCTGGAGACCACTTCTCAAAACCTTAATGATACATTTTCTTTATTCATCACTCGGTGGAGAAACAAAGCGTCCGAAATGATGAGCAGGCGTAATGAAGAAGAACAACTGCAAATGGTTGTGAAGAATCTTCTTCCTGTCTACCAGAAACATATGGCGTACCAATATTTCCCGACTTTTAAAGCTTTGATTGCTACGGGAACTCTAGTTGAGGACGCTGTGAAAAGAGGAGACATCAAGAAAGATGAACCTACTGGCAACACCACTTATAATGCAAAGTTTGAAAATAACAAAGACCCTTAAACAATGATTCAGCAGCTCCTAAGACAAGAAATGCGATCCATGCCATCGGCACATCTTCTGCATTCCAGTTGCGACCACAAAGGAACTTTACCCCTTTGAACATGACTTATTCCCAAGCTCTCTCCAAGCTAAAAAAGGCCAATCTCATTCAACCCTTGAATCCACGTCCACCTCCTAAAAATTAAATCCTTACCCTGGTTATGACCCAAACCAAAATTGTGAATATCACCAAAGCCTGGGGCATAATACTGAAAACTGCACGGCTCTAAAGCATCAAATGCAGAATCTTGTGGATGATGGAAAACTCTCTTTAGGATCCACTTCCACTAAACCAAACGACTCTCAACCCAACATCACAAAAAACCCCCTTCCTAATCATAAACCTTCATTTGCGATTAATGCAATCTCTTCTGTGTCAGACGGATGTGATCCAATCCAGTTAATCCGCAAGACAATTCCCCAAATGTATGAAATGCCAATAGCCGTAGGTTACAAGTGCCTGGTTTATGACTATTCCACTCAAGAAAAGGTCAAAATGATGCCTTATAAAGACCTCATTTTCACCCTCAACAAGGATCCATTCTCTGATATGTGTGGAACCTTGGATTATGATGATGCATTCTTCATCTTGGACTCTGATGCTGATGAAGATGCCTCTTCAGTCTTGACAATTGTGGAGAAAAACACTGGAGGTCATTTCACCACTCCAAATACCTATCGGCGCCCCATCTGCCTCGATGATCTTAGTGATGAGGAGTACGTGGATATATCTCATTTAACTAGAGCATGTCGCCATTTTAAACCATCCCATTTGGAGGATGAAAATCCTTTGGAGGTATTGAGAAGGAAAGAAAAGGGCAAGGAGCCTATGACAGAGGATAGTAATAAAGAAGATGATACTATCAAGCGCATGAAAGAAGTAAATGCTAATTTTTCCATCTGTAAGTTGTTAATGCATTCCCAGCCTCATAGGGCGGCCGTTCTAAAGCATCTCAATGAAGCCTCTGTAAGCTCTTCCATAACACCTGACCAGATGGTGGGGCTCATTCATGGGGTAGATCGAACTCTCATGTTCACGAACAATGATCTCCCTAGCAATATCAACCATAACAATTCATTGCACATCACTGTACGTTGTAATGGATGGGAGATACCTAGAGTATTGATCGACAATGGCTCCACAATCAACGTTTGCCCTCTACGTGTGCTAACAAGACTCGCGTATTCAAAAGAGGATTTGGTACCATCCAACCAGGTGGTCAGAGCATATGATAATGCCAAGAGAGAAGTACTAGGTTTAATCAGCCTTCTCATTGAATGTGGTCCCGTGGTAAGGAAGGTGGAATTCATGATCATTGACATTCAAGCATGTTTCAATCTCTTATTAGGAAGACCGTGGCTGCATGAAAATAGAGTAGTAGCTTCTACTCTACATCAGAAGGTAAAGCTTGTCACTGATCAGGGTGCTGTGACTATTTCTGGTGATCCAGAAATTATGACTATCTCCAACACCGGGAAATCTGTATTGTATCTGAACAAAGTAGAGGGCACTAGGTTGGATGGTGTAACCATCCACTGTATTCTAGCGGGGCCTGAGAATTCATGGATGAATGAGATCCCAGCGGCCACACCAGATGTAAGTGCTGAAGAAACAGAGCCAAAGCATGAACCAAGTGAGGATGATGAAGAAGAGGTAGGAGATCCAAGCATCGGCACATATAATACGTCATTTGAAGCACCAGAAGAATCCTGGATTGGCAATCCTCCAGAATTGGAAGGAAATGATGATAATGAGTCAAAGAAGAGATCTAGGACTGACGATTTTGACCTGGACTTTAATGTAGTAGGCCCTATCCGAGAGGTTCACATTGAGTCGCTGATTCTCTTTCCAGGATATCAACATGAAGATCACTATCGTGAATTGCCACAGTTCAGGAAATTTGATGGGAACGGTGATCAGTTTGTCCACTTAGTTAGGTTTGTGAATGCCTTACACCCATGGACTGGTACTATTCTTTGACAAGAGTTACCCCATGTTTTTTGACAAGACTTAGTTAGGAAGATTACCCCATGGATTGACAAGACTTAGTTAAGAAGATTACCCCATGCTTTTTTACAAGAGTTTAGAAGGACCAGCTCTGGACTGGTACTATTCTTTGGATTACGTGGATAGAGCTAGTTGGGAAAACGCTAGCCAAGCTTTCGTTAATTGGGCTCTCGAGCATAAACAAACTGATGTCAAGTAGCTGAAGCTAGTCACCTTGCATCAAAGCGCCTTAGAAACTTTCTCGCACTTTTGTTCGAGATACACTCATATCCGCACACAACTTCGTTTCCCTATTACTGATCGAGAGTTCATGCTCATATTGCTGCAGGAACCCGAACGATTTCTATTATCTTCACATGGTTAATATCAAGTACACCTGCCTCAGCCACATGGAACAACATGGCTTCGACATCGATGCTCTGGAATTGCAAGAAAAACGACCTCGGGAAGGTCTTGAAACTCCCAGCACAAATCTAAGGGTCTTTGTTAAGATGGATGAACCACTGAATGTGGTGTATAATCGTCTTCGGAGCCAAGGTATGATCCAAGCCCCAGCATATGTGCACTGCCTACCTAATCCTGGCACAGACATGAGCAAACACTGCACTTATTGTCGCTAATATGGGCATGACACTGATCGATGCCATGACCTTTACTACAAAATTCAAAGCCTGATTGATCGAGGTATCATTAGTCCAACCCACAAAGAAGTACCCACATGGAAAGTGTCGGCGCGCCCTCAACCGCGATCCCAAGTTGATATTTTCCGTAAACTAGTCGAACAAGGTCAGATTCATCCACTTCCTAGACGCCCAGGGGCAAGTCCTGTAGGGTCAAATCTCCATAAGTACGTGACCATAAACCAATGTCATACTCTCAGCTACCGCATCAAGCAGATTAATAATATAGCTCTCGTCTACCGCAAAGCTAGTTGATAGTCTCATACCTATCTGATGACAGAAGGGGAAAGATCTTCGGTAAACGTCCTGTAGGGGGTTAGCCCATTAAAAAATAAAAAAAAATAAAAATAAAAGAGAAAAATCTTTCAGCTCGTTAGTATCAGAGAACTACGTTCAGCTTGAATCCCCATTATCACGTACACTTGCACTGTGAGATCACTCCACCTATGTAACACATGGGGTACGTAGGTAGCTCAATATGAGTGCAACTGCTTTATTAAATAAAAAACTTTAGTTCCTTTTAAAATGACGAACTATGATGAGTCTGATACCCTAAAAATGCACCTGGAGCAATGGGGATATGTAGGCAGCCTTCGGGTTCGACTCAAATGAACTAACCATCGTATTTCAGGCAATGTGATCACACCTCAAGGTGCCAGTCATCATAGGAACAATTTCAGAATGCTGAATTGAGACATCAATAGGGATACAGACCCTAATTTCTATATTTTCTGTCTTAGTTCAATACTAAAACAGGGAATGGAAAAATGATAAAAAAAACACACATTTGTTATCAACCCCAATGATAGTAAAATCATTCAAGAGAGTCAAAATAATTTTTTTTAAAAAAATATATATAATAAAAAAAAACCCCAAAATTGTAAAGGTGGACCATTCCAATCAAAGTATTCCAAAATCGTTTTCAAAACTTTTCTTTATTCTGCAATGCATTCTGCAATATGTGGCTTCCTTCTCGTTTCTTTTAATAATTCTTTTTCTTTACCTTTAGGACCAAGAAGAAGAAATTTGTCCATTCCCTAAGGATGACCAGTTACCATCAAAAAACAAAAGCCTCAGCCATATCCACGAATGCAGTCAAAGAGCCTATAGGGTTTGCCACGCAACCTATGTCTAAAGGTCTTCAAATCATGATGAAAATGGGTTATACTCAAGGAACCGGATTAGGGCATGATGGTAGGGGGATAAAGCAACCAATCCCCATAGTAGACAAGCAAAACCGATATGGATTAGGATATGATCCGGGCAGCACTTCTTACAACATCAAAGAGTCTTCTCTTACCCTCAACGGTCAGTTCATCCTGCAAGGAGATACTGAGTTGTACTATGAGTTTTCGGAACCTTGGCTTAGTAGGAAAGAACAGAAGATTTTACCGGGATTGGAGATATTCTTCAATGAAGCTAGAAATCTGGACTTAATCAAAAGTTGGTTTGTCCAAAAACAAAAAAAAAAGAAAATGGAAAATGACTGGGTGGATAATCTGGAACATGGAGTCCTTAAGAAACTTTTCACTTTTGAGTCCTCTGAGGAAGGGGATTTTGACCCAGTGCCTTTGATGATACCTTCTGACGGAAGCATTGAACATAAGTGAAGTATTGAGTGTCAGGCAAAAGACGGGCCTATAGAATTTAAAATGTTTTTAGGAAACCATCCTCCACTTCCATCTCATGAAACTACCCTTTCACCCCTTTCAGATGGGATCATACTGATAGCTCATCTTCCAGCCAATCTACCTTGCATACCCTGTTAGAAGATTCTAACACTGAGGAAATTGAATGTGAACCTTTATCTAAGTATATTTGCATGCAAGATGTTATTTTTGATAGTGAATTTAATAATGATGAATCACTTGATACAACTGAAACATATATAAAACCCATGGAAGAGTCCATTATAATTAATATTGGTACAAAAAATGTTGTAAAATGAGTCAAAATAGGTTCATCCCTCTCCCCAACTGAACAATCTGTGTTTATTGCATTGTTAAAAGAATATGTAGATGTGTTTGCATGGTCTTATGCTGATATGCCTGGTGTTAATAGAGAAATTGCGGAACATCGCATTCCGTTACATCCTGAAAGTAAGCCTAAGCAGCAAAAGCTCCGCCGAATGAAACCAGAGATTAGTCTGAAAGTAAAAGAAGAAATCCAGAAACAACTTGATGGCAAATTCATCCAGGCAACTAAGTGAAGCATTCGAGTTGGCTCACCAATATAGTGGTCGTACCTAAAAAGGATGGGAGAGTTCTGGTGTGCATTAATTTTCGTGATTTGAATGCTGCATCACCAAAAGATTGCTTTCCTCTACCCCCATATCGATGTCCTCGTGGATAGTACGACCGGTCATGTCATGTTTTCCTTCATGGATGGATTTTCAGGGTATAATCAAATACTCATGGCCCAAGAAGACATGACAAAGACGTCTTTCATCACTCCGTGGGGCACTTTCTGCTATCGAGTTATGCCTTTTGGTCTCAAAAATGCCGGAGCTACATATCAAAGGGCTGCAACCACTATCCTTCATAACCTCATCCACGACATTGTCGAGGTCTATGTAGATGACATGATTGTGAAAAGTGAAGATCGTGAGGGGCATATTCCTGCACTAAGGTCCTTCTTTGAAAGAATCAGGAAGTACAATCTAAGGCTAAATCCTCAAAAGTGTGTGTTTGGTGTCACTTCGGGGAAGTTGTTGGGGTTCATTGTCAGTCAAGACGACATTAAAGTGGACTCAAAAAAGGTAAAAAGCTATTCAAGAGCTACCTCCTCCAAATACAGAATTCTCGGCAGAATTCAATATATCAGCAGGTTCATCTCACAACTCACTATGAGATGTGAACCTATATTTAAGCTGCTCAGAAAAGGGGCATCCCATGAATGGAATGGGGAATGTCAAGAAGCTCTCGATTCCATGAAAGAGTACCTTTCAAATCCACCTGTTCTAATGCCACCTAGACCAGGAGAACCTCTGATTTTGTACCTCACTATCACAGAAACAGTTATGGGAGCTCTCGTAGCCCAATATCAAGAGGGAACAAAGAAGGAAGTTGTCATATACTATCTCAACAAGAAATTCCAGGAGTATAAAATGCGATATACCCCACTGGAAAAAGCATGTATCTCTTTGGTCTATGCCACGAAGAAGTTGAGGCATCACCTTCAAGCTCATACCACCTATCTGATCTCGAGACTTGATCCAATTAAGTATCTGTTTGAAAAACCCATTCTTAGTGAAATATTGGCGAGATGGCATGCTATGCTTTCTGAGTTTGATATTCAAGTTGTCAACCAGTAATCTCTTAAAGGAATAGCCATATCTGAAGCCTTAGCAGAAGGACCGGTGTCAGGAGATGAATATGATGATGCATTCCCTGATGAGTACTTATGCTTCATTGACAATCCACAATGGTGCATGTATTTTGATGGAGCTTCTAATAGGAGAGGTAATGGAGCAGGGGTTTTGTTAGTAGATCCTGAAGGAGTCCATATTCCATTTGCTGTTAAGCTGGATTTCCCAACAACAAACAATACAGCTGAGTATGAAGCATGTATATATAGAGTAAAAGCCGCTTTGGTAGCAGGGGCAAGACATCTCACTGTATATGAAGATCCTAATCTCATCATATCTCAAACAATAGGAATTTGGAGAGTTATAGATGAGAGACTTCAGCTCTACACAGAGTACCTTCAAGAGTTGATCCTTTATTTCGATAACATCAACTTCAAGCATCTTCATCGGGAACAAAATAGTTCTACTGACGCTTTAGCCAATCTCACTGTTAATTTGACATGGGAAAATGGTACAAAAATCCAGTCAGTTTTAATTGAATAAACGGTTTTTTCACCAGGTACCTCTGTGGTTTTTCAAAATTCATGGGGTGCCCCTGCTTTTTTTAAAATGCACCAGGTACCCTTACGATTTAAATAAAATGCATGAAATGCCCTTAATTACTAACGGTGTCAAGTTTCCGTTAGCTTTATTTACCATTTTGCCATTGTTAACCCCTAACACTAAACCCTAACCCCCATAACCCTAACCCCCCTAACCCTAACCTTCCTAACCCTAACCCTAACCCTCCCCCACCACCCCAACAACCCCCCTCCCCCACCCCCCGTCGAAATTCCCCCCACCACTCCACCTCCTCCAACCCTTCCCCCTCCATATCCCCCACCCACCACCTGTGCACAACCACCACGCTCTTT
This sequence comes from Beta corolliflora, assembly GCA_947648045.1. Classification (NCBI taxonomy): domain Eukaryota; kingdom Viridiplantae; phylum Streptophyta; class Magnoliopsida; order Caryophyllales; family Amaranthaceae; genus Beta; species Beta corolliflora. The sequence continues at coordinate 903,600 of CANSZD010003292.1, forward strand.
GATCTCACATCCTCGCATCCACCTCTGTTACTCTGTCTTCGACCTTGCACCACCAGCCAACCTCATTACACCACCGCACCACCTCAGATCTCCTACCACCCCCTAATGCGGACGTCACACACCAACCCACCACACCAGCCGCCTAATTATTCCCTCTCATCCGCTCCTGATTCCGCTAAGTCCCCTGCCAACTACATCAACATTTGCATAACCCCCTACCAAATCATGAAACCTCGTCGTTGCCCGCTCTTTGGCCGTGGAATCACCCGCAACTAAATCAACAAAAAACCTCACCCCAGTCGATGGCCTTTGTTGAGCATGTACTGCTGCTGATTACCTGGACTACAATACTCAAAAGCTGCTGTTCTTAGAGATCTCAATTTCTCTCACCTCCTCCGCCATTGATATCCTTGTTTTTGAAAATGATTTTGAAAACCGATTTTGAAAACTGATTTTGAAAACTAATTTCGAAAATGATTTCGAAAATTGATTTCGAAGTTGATTTCAAAAATTGATTGGGGAGGGTGAGAGGAGGTGAGGTGGTGGATGAGTGGTGTTCTATTGTCGCCAATGCTCGCTGGTCGTTGTCTGGTGTCTGGGCAGTGGCAGGTGGTGGCGGTCTGGTGCGGCAGGAGGGTGAGAGGAGGTGAGGTGGTGGATGAGTAGGGGTGAGGTTTTGAGAAGGAGGGTGAGAGGAGGCTGGGGAGGTGGGTGGGTGGTTTGGGGGGGGGGTGGGTGGGTTGTTGGGGGGCCGGGAGGTGGGTGGGTGGTTTGGGGGGGCGGGGAGGTGGGTGGGTGGTGGGTGGAGGTTTAAAGTAATTAGGGATAGGGTTAATTAGAGTTAATTTGGGTTAATATGAATGATTTGGACGGAAACCCAACGAAGTTGACGGAAACTTAACGGCAGGGGCATTTCATGCATTTTATTTAAATTGTATGGGTACCTGGTGCATTTTAAAAAAAGCAGGGGTACCCCATGAATTTTGAAAAACCAAAGGGGTACCTGGTGAAAAAACCGTTGAATAAAGGAAGGGGCCAACAGTGACGGTAGCACAAATTGTCTCCACGCTGGCACAACAAGAAGATGATGATATCTGGTATAAGGATATCAAGAATTTTCTGAAAACTATGCAATATCCATAGGGAAGTGGCAAGAAGGACCGTATAGCCATCAGAAGGCTAGCTGCTCATTTTCTCATTTTAAAAGGCAGGCTATATCACAAAGGGTTTGATGGTACTCTACAACTCTGCGTCAATGACAATGAAAAGCAATCCATCATGGAAGAAGTTCATGGAGGTGAATGTGGACCCCATATGAATGGAAGGATGTTGGCTCGTAAAATTATGCGAGCATTGGAGTACCCTAGAAGGTGATTGCATTAGCTTTGTCCGCGCTGCAAGCAATGTCAGATATTTGCTAACCTCAACCATATGCCACCTGTGGCACTACATAATATGACCTCTCCTTGGCCGTTTTCGAGTTGGGGCATAGACATAATCGGAGAAACTTATCCAAATGCTTCAAATGGGCATCAGTATATTCTTGTAGCAATTGATTACTTTTCGAAGTCAGTTGAAGCTGCATCATTTTCAAAGCTAGGAGCAAAGCAAGTCTCGAAATTTATGATTAACAACATTATCTGTCGGTATGGCATGCCTTTTGAAATCATCTCTGATAATGGATCACAATTTGAGGGTCATCTGAAGACAACTCTCGCAAAATATGCAATCAAGCATCATCAGTCTTCACCTTATCGTCCCCAAACCAATGGAGCAGTACTGGAAGCAACCAATAAGACAATAAAGACTATTGTTGCCAAGATGACTGAAAAGACTAGGGAATGGCATGACAAACTACCATATGCCTTTTGGGGATGTAGAATATCAATCAAAACTCCAAAAGGAACAACCCCGTATTCTTTGGTTTATAGGATGGAGCCAGTCCTACCGGTTGAGGTGGAGATACAATCTCTCAGGGTCATAGCAGAAAATGAAATCTCAGAGGACCAATTGTACAAAACTTGTTATGATGAGCTTGCATTTGCAGATGAGCGCCGACTACAAGCTTTGCATAACATTCAACTCTATCAGCGGAGAATTGCTCGTGCATTTAACAAAAAGGTTCGAGATAGAGACATTTAAGAAGGTGATCTAGTTTTAAAGGAAAATAGAGCTTTGTTGCATGATCCTCGAGGAAAATTCAAGCCTAACTGGTCTGGACCATTCTTAGTCAAGCATGTCACCACTGTTGGAGCAGTAAAGCTAATGGATTTTAATGGGAATGAATTCACCCATTTCACTAATCTTGATCAGTTGAAGAAATATTATGCTTAGACATCAAAGTAATTATAGTCGTCATGGTCAAGTAACCAAGCAGTTTGTGAATTTTGTATTTCATCTGTTTATTCTTAATATACATGCCATGCGTTCGCAGATATTCATAAAGTGTGTGCAAAAAAAAATGAGAAAAAGAAAAATGATGAAGCATGCAAAGACGTTTTTTATATATTATGCTTTCATGTGTTATGTGATTGATTAATTATAGTTTGCATGTCACATTTAATACTAAAGTATGCACGTGTTTAGAATTGTGTTCACATTGAATTTCTCACAAGTATATAATTCCCACAAACAGATAATTTTTATTCATCTCAACTGGGGTACTTCATTTCATACATAAATAGACAAAATGCCTCTATTTCCTACCAAACTTTAAAAAAAAACAAACAACATAGAAAATAAACATGATATTTCTCTCAAACCCTTCTCCTTTTCATGGTAGGCCCGTCTGAACCATTGTCTTGACCAATATCAGCCAAAAGCCATTGAAGGTAATCATCATCAATCATTGGAAAGGGGGGTTCCGGTAGTGCTGATATAGTTCTAGCCCCCCTGCCATATAGTAGGCATTCTTTGAATACCACTCATATCAGCCTCATAAGTGATACATGTTGGAAGAGTCTGGAGGGTAGGAATGTGTTGTTGCCTCCAACCAATTTGCCTTAGACACCTCCATTGAAGGTAGAAAGTGACTTGGCAAAGCCCTGGTAATTGTACACCTCTGCGACCAGAATTGTAATATACAATTGCACTAATGCCAAGGTGGCTTGTAACCCACTTTATGTCTTGTTGTAGGAAATAATCCTCCCACCCACTATTTTTACTAAGTTGATAGAAGAAAAGATGAAAACCTCTTTCTCGGATATGATTAGCTTTGTAAGCAAGACTCCCATGAGGTTTTTCCAATAACCATAAGTGAAGGGCTAATGGACATCCCTTCACAAAGCTCGAGGGGTTTCTTTTTAGTTCGTCTAAGCCAAGGAACATTTCCCCCAAAATAAGTGGTCCAAGACGACCCCCACTAACAATTTGAAGAATAAGTGAAATACACCGGACATGTCATGTGTTTAAAGACCATTTAGTGAGGGTACTTCCCAAAATCATAAGAATGCAAACATTTTCTCTAGCAATCCTATAACTAGCATTGTAAGAAATTTGCCAAGCACCAAATTGAAAGGTCGATAATAGATTAAGAAGAAGTACCTTACCATACTGTAGGTAGTTGCCATGAAGGTTTTCAGGAAGGTATAAAATTGTTGATAAATCTCCCGAGATTCTTGTAGGAGACCTAAGTGTAATAACTAGACCATTGGAGGGTAAGCCTAGTAATCCATCGACCCCTTCAACAAGAGGCAAAATCTCTCGGTCTCCAAAGTGGAAGACATGACGAGTTTCATCCCAAAATTGGGAAGCAGCATGAATCATTTCATAATAAATAGAAAGTGAAAGCAAAGGCATAAGAACCTTAGTAAAACGGGAAGAAGAAGAAGACTGTCTTGGTTGCTCCAAATTCTTTGTGATCCCCGAGAGTTGTTTTTTATTACCACTCCCCATGTCATTAGTTTCTTCATAACTAAAAGCCATTTTTTTTGTGTGAAAGAAGAAAAGCTAGAGAAGATTTTGGAGTAGTGAAGATGGTGCATTTGGAAATGAAGAACCATGCCCTTTTATAGATGGAAGAAAGACGATCATCCATGATTCATGCCATGGATAATAGGATTGAGTATTCTCCATAGGGTAATAAGGAGCATTCCTAACAATGGTTAATGACCAAGCATTTGTGGTATGGTAATTTTTGCTAAAGCCGAACATTGATAAACAGTGTCAATGATGAATCAAGAACATTGATACAATCTTTTTTTTCTAATAATCATCCAAAATAATGACCTTGATCAATCTATTTTTTATAGTGCTCATCATTTTCCGATAAAGCGAATAAGCATTATGCATGAAAAATTCCTAAAAGATTTTTGAAAAACAGATAAAAATTTTGCCATATGATGATGATTGGTCCACCATAGTTTATCTAGAGGGTAATAACCTTTGGTCAACCCTTTAGGCGACGTGACTTGACAATGCATCACTTTAAGGTGACATGACCTGACAATGCATCACTTTAAGGTAATATGACCTAACAATGTCCTAATTTAAGGTGACATGATAACACATAGAGTCATAAAAAGTGAATGATGGTGACTTGACAATTTGTTTGTCATCAATACCATGAAAAATTGTGATAAAAACTGGAGTCAACCTGTCAATTATCGAAGCCTCTCACGTTAATAAAAGACTAATTCATAAAACAAAAATATCTAAGACGACGTTAAAGTCGCCAAATTTTAGAAAATTAATTGGGATTTTTTATCTAAGACGACGTTAAAGTCGCATTTCAAATTTTAGAAAATTAATTGGAATTTTCTACTTGAGACGACGTTAAAGTCGCATTTTCAAATTTTAGAAAATTAATTGGGATTTTCTATCTAAGACGACGATAAAGTCGCATTTTAGAAAATTAATTGGAATTTTCTAATTAAGACGACGATAAAGTCGCATTTTCAATTTTAGAAAATTAATTGGGATTTTCTACAAAAGTCGCAAGTCATGTTTTCAAAAGAGCACTGATGATAACTATTTTCTATGGGGAATATGCTATCTCAAAAGAAATTTTTGTCAAAATTTTGTGTCTTTTCAAACATTGGTCATCATTTCATCCAAAATTCGACCAATGTGGGGCATCCTGTAGACACCAAATTTTGAACCCCTGTTGTGCATAAAATTTTAAAATAAAGATTTTGAAAAGAAATAAAAATAACGAAAACCGTCACGCATCGTGGAGCGTGCGCCCCGTCAAAGGCACGTTTCGTCTCGGAGCGCAAGTTTCATTCCGTCGTATGGTTTTCCATTTTTGCGTATTAGTCATGCAATTTCGGCTTAGAAATATAATTTTCTATAAGTTGTAGTCAATAACTACAACCACCGTTTTAATAAAATGATTTGTAGAAGAATCATGCTCGTCTTTACTAATTTGACGAGTTTTCGTTAATTGTTTTGAGTTAGTTTTTTCGGGAAAAAAACAGAAAAACGAATCGAAATTAGGCGCCGGAATTTTAGTCGTCTTTCAAAACCGGTAGGAATCAGTTTTCTTGGTGGTCAATTTATTATCCATTGGGTAAAGAATAAGAATATATTCTTTAACAACCAATCACATCCTTTTATCCATTAGTTAAGGAATAAGAATCATGAAAAAGAATAAGAATAAGAATCAAAACCAAAGTGTAAGAGCCAAGAATCCGGATTTTTTTTCGGAAGATTCGAGTTGTGCGCCAGGCGCATGATCATGCGCCCAGCACACAACGGTTTCCTGCGCCAGACGCAGGCTAGTGTGCCTAGCGCACGGTGCTGTGCCTAGCGCAGGCTCATGCGTTTGGCGCAGTAGTCCAGTGAGCACTTCTTTCATGTTTTTCGATGCATTTCTACGTATTAGGATGTGCTGAAATTCGGATTTTGCCTCGTTAGTTTAAAGATCAAAATCAAATCTAAAGAGAATAAGAATATTGGCATTTCCCATATTTGATGATGTAAGAAGATTTGAGGGGATTTAGTGATGTCATTAAGGTGATGTCATTAGTGTTATTTTGTTATTTGTGACTTGAAATCTTGTGAAAATGACATAAGGATAAATTTAAATTCATATATCTCTTAATCTATAAATGTTTTTGATGTGATTCAAATTGGAGGTGATAGCTTGTTCCAAGAGCTTTCCAACGACAGGTCATATGCCCAATTCCGCTGAGAAATGAGAAAGTTATGGCTGTTTTACGAAGAACTGACGAAACTGGAATTTCGTCTCGCGCCCGACCGGGCGAGTTTTGGCCCAACCGGGCAGTTGCGCCCGACTGGGCGGTTTGGCCCGGGCGACCGGGCGATGCGTTCTTTTCACGGGTTATTCTAATTTTTACCCTAAGTTTATTAAGCCGTCATTAGAGTTATACTAGGAGATTATTCTAGAGTCTATTAGGGTTTTCCTTATGTTATAAAAGGACCCTCTTGGTGATCATTGTTTGATACACACTTTAACCCCTTAAGAATTTTAGTACTCCTTGTATATTCTCTTTGTTTTTCTCCATTATAGTGAAGAAGCTCTCGAATCCCCCACCTGTGGACGTAGGTCTAATTTGACCGAACCACGTAAATCCTTGTGTTCTTTCTGTTTATTTTCTTTATCGTTTTTCTCCTTCTTATTATTTTGTTGACTTGTTTCGCATTAATCAAACGCTCTGAGCTTGGTTTTAAGGTCTTAGGTGTTTATAGAACGAGTTTGATTAAATTATGTCAATGAAATTCGACATTGAGAAATTCAATAGGCAAGTAAATTTTGGCCTATGGCAATTGAAGATGAAAGCCATCTTGGTTCAAAGTGGCTGTCACAAGGCTCTTGAAGGTGCATCCAAAAAGCCTTCGGGTATGACGGATGACAAGTGGGAGGAGATCGATTTGAAGGCTCTCTCGGCAATTCATTTATGTCTATCTAATGAAGTTTTGAGAGAGGTTGCCAAGGAGACAACTGCTGCCGGTTTGTGGTTGAAGTTGGAGTCATTTTATATGACAAAGAGCGTGACCAACCGTCTACTACTCAAATCTAGACTTCATGATCTTAGTCTAGAAGAAGGTAAACCGCTTGAGTCTCATTTAGATGAATTCTTCTCTATTATTATGGATTTGCAAAACATCGATGTTGACATTGATGATGAGGATATGGCTATTAGGTTGTTGTTTTCTTTACCGCCTTCGTATAAGCATTTTCGAGATACTTTATTGTATGGTAGAGATGATTTGAGTTTGGAGGATGTTAAGGATGCCTTAACTCAGAGAGATTTAATTGACAATAAGTTGCTTAATGAATCTAATAATCCTTCTCACACTAATGCTTTGGTTGCTCATGGTGGAAAGAATGTTAGCGAAAGTAAAATCTGTAACTATTGTCACGTGAAGGGTCATGTCAAAGCCGACTGTTGGAAATTAAAGAAGAAGAATGGGGAAAAGTCCAATGAGGATCAATCCGTAAATATCGCCAACGATGTCTTTGATGATGATATTGCACTTTAGGGTTACAAGTTTTGGGGCTGCGATTTCTACGATCTCTTCATGATTGGTGCCCTTTTGAGATCTCTTGGTGAAACGAGAAACCGTGTGGATTTTGCTATGGAGTCTATGATAGATTGCTTTTGAGTTTGTAATAAAGTAGCAATCTTGGTTATGCATTAGATTTTGTTCTAGTTATGTTATTTCTTATCTCAATTTGGTACTTTTGTGTTTTGTTAAGTACAATTGCAATTTAGAAATTATTGATGTAATTTAATTTTCTAGAATTGCTTAAGTTTGTTGCTGAGATGAAGAAGTGTTTTGAAGAGAGTTTGGTCAATTTGAATAAGCATGCTTGGGGTTGGTGACATTATACTCTCAATCTAGGCTATGTGATGGTTTCGTATACGGAGTTTTGTGTTCGAAGATGCACCGGTACACAATTTATAGAATATGTCCGATCTTGATTGCCTAAAGTGAGTAGGCTTATGGAATTTTGTTTAAGTTGGAGGTTCTATGTTTATGGTGACCATCACTTTTTGGTTTTCAGTTCAAGGTGGAATTATCTTGATTGATCGGTTTCAAGTCAAGATGGAGATTTGTTATTTGTGACTTGAAATCTTGTGAAAATGGCATAAGGCTGACTTTGAATGCAGATATCTCTCAATCTATAAATGTTTTTGATGTGATTCAAATTGGAGGTGATAGCTTGTTCCAAGAGCTTTCCAACGACATGTCATATGCCCAATTCCGCTGAGAAACGAGAAAATTATGGTTGTTTTTCGAAGAACTGTCGAAACTGGAATTTCGTCTCGCGCCCGATCGGGGGGGTTTTGGCCCAACCGGGCAGTAGCGCCCGACCAGGCAGTTTGGCCCGGGCGACCGGGCGACGCGTTCTTTTCACAGGTTATTCTAATTTTTAGCCTAAGTTTATTAAGCCGTCATTAGAGTTATATTAGGAGATTATTCTAGGGTCTATTAGGGTTTTCCTTAAGTTTTAAAAGGACCCTCTTGGTGATCATTGTTTAATACACACTTTAAGCCATTAAGAATTTTAGGACTCCTTGTATATTCTCTTTGTTTTTCTCCATTATAGTGAAGAAGCTCTCGAATCCCCCACCTGTGGACGTAGGTCTAATTTGACCGAACCACTTATATCCTTGTGTTCTTTCTGTTTATCTTCTTTATCGTTTTTCTTATTATTTTGTTGACTTGTTCCGCAATAATCAAACGCTACACCAATTAAGATAATATGGGATGTTAAAAATCAGATTTTTGGGTGAAAAAAATCTGATTTTCTACCTCATTCAAACCCTAATTCATCACCCCTTTTCCCTATAAATACCCTCCTTTGTTTTCTCATCTTAAAGAACAACTTGAAAAGAAAACAACTCAACTTCACAACTTCTCACAATTAAGAAATCTCAATACTACTCTCCTTCTCTCTAATTCCTCCCTCTAAGAAAAATATCATTCAAAAAATAAAGCAAAGTTATAATTAGTAAGTAAAGAAGCTCATCAAAATAAAAAAGAACACACAAAAAGAGTTTAAGTTAGTAATTAAGTGGATTTAGAAACTCACTTAGAAATTAAGAAAATCACAAAAAAGTAGAAAATTTTGCAAAAGGAAGTACATCATTGAGTTAGCAAGGTAAAGTTTAAATTCTTGTTATTTTTCTTAATTATCTTCTTAATCACATACTAACTTTCTTTTTGTTTCCTCTTATCATTTTTTAATTTTTGGAGTGATTTGGGTATGTGGAAGTCCTAATAGGTTCCCAACCTTAAATCACCCCACCTAGAATAGTCAACTCTAATGGGGAGACTCTTAGGAAATATGTGCTTATGTGATTTTTGTTAATCAAGTTGTTCATCACCAAAAACATGTTTTCATAAAAAAAATTCAAGTTGAGTTGTGCATAAACATCTCCATAAAAAGAAAATGTGATGCTATAATTGTAATCAGTTTCGATTGCGTACTTCATCTTATTTTTTGTCTGTATTATGTAAATAGTTTATAGGATGTAATATTTTTCCTATGAAGTTAAAGATGTTTCCAGAAACTGGGCTTTGGAATTTCTAAAACGCGAATTTTGTACAGTTAATTAAAAATCATATAACATTGTTGTGAAAAACTGATTTCGTCCAGTACCACATAACCTTGTTCTTTCAATAAAGTTCTAATTAAAATCATTTAGATAAAACTAAAAACATCAAATTTAAAGAAGACATCAGCATATTTCCAAAAACATAAAAATCATGTTCATAAGAATTTTATACAATTTTATCTCAGTTTTACAAAACCGTTCATGCAAATCACTAAATTCCAGAAAACTGATTGTCTCTTCAATTAAGAAAATGAATAAAAAAGAATCTTAAAAATGTCCAATTCAAGTAAAAAATTTCAGTCTAGTCTCTTAAAGTGTCTAGAATGTTCATACCAAAATTCACTTCAAACTAAGTTCAGTAAGTTGGATTTCAAAGAACCCATTGAATAAAGGTCTTGTTTTGACCGATTTTAGCATAAATATCACTATAATTTTCGTTGTCTCTAAACGCTTGTGAAATTCTTACACAACATAAATAACTCACTGACCTATCCATAGGTGTATCACATACTCAATTTTACTCTTTCTAAAGAAAGTTATGATTTTTATAAGTCAGTGGAAGAGCCAAAGTGCAATCTGAAAAATAAAATAAAGTGATTAACTCAACTTTCATTTGCTTTCTTTTCACACGAAAATGTTAATTAAAAGTCATTAAATTTTAAGTTTCTCTTAAAATGACTCTTTTTTTTATTATACAAATAAAAATCAATAAAAATCATCATAAAAAAATCAAATTAATGAAGTTAATTAATCTTTAATTTTCATAAGTTTACAAAACAAACATGAATTCCAAAGCCCTTTCAAGAAGATTAAGATTGAAGATTTGTATAGATCATAGAATTTGTACATTTTTGTTGTAATAATAGTTTCTTTGTAAATAGTTATTACATCACTTATTAATGAAAAATATGGAGATGTTTATGCATAATTTTCATAAATAATTCCACAATTCTTTTTTAATAAATGAGCAACCAATGTTATAAAATTTGCATGTTTGGGCTCAATATATCATAGTATATGAATTAAATGACCCAATCTCAATTAAGATGAAAAATTGCAAATCTAACTAAGTTAAATTGTATCATGATCCATCTTACATTTTAAATTTGTTCTCCATCTTCAAATGGATCAATAATATAATTTGACATAATTGGATTGGTAATTATGATCTCCGAATTGATTTTAGGCCGTTTCACGTGTCTCACTTTAAATGGCCAAATTCCAATTAGTCAAACACAATCTCCAAATTTGATCTCAAATTGATCATTTTTTCTCAAAATGACTTAATAATCTTCACTTAAGATTATTTCTCAAAAACCTTCAATTAGGAAGCAAACCTCTTTTCCCAAGACCTCTTGAAAATTATAAACGTGATAACTAATTAAGGTGGTTATTTCAATCCTTGATTAATCACGAATTAGGACGATTAACTCAAACTCTTCATTTAATCACTAATTAAGGTGGTTATTTCAATCCTTGATTAATCGCGAATTAGGACGATTAACTCAAACTCTTCATTTAATCACTAATTAAGGTGGTTATTTCAATCCTTGATTAATCGCGAATTAGGACGATTAACTCAAACTCTTCATTTAATCACTAATTAGAGTGATTATCTTAAACCTTAATAATCGTTAATTAGGGCGATTATTTTTCTCATTTAATCACTAATTAGAGTGATTATCTTAAACCTTAATAATCGTTAATTAGGGCGATTATTTTTCTAATTTAATCACTAATTAGAGTGATTATCTTATTCCTTAATAATCGTTAATTAGGGCGATTATTTTTCCTATTTAATCACTAATTAGGTGATTAGCTTAAACCTTGAATAATCACTAATAAGGGTGATTACTTCTTTCCTTCCTTATTAATCACTAATAAAGGTGGTTATCTTAATCCTTCATATTTAATCACTAATTAAGATGATTATCTTAATCTCATTTCAATCACTAATTGGAGTGATTACCTCATTTTCCAATAGATTTGTTTAATTCTAAAGGTGAGTTATTCATAATCTATTTCCTTTTCTTCCCCAATGGAATTGGCCATTTACGGTGAGACATAAGATCGAACTACAATGGTTTTGATCCATGAGTGGATTCCAATCCCGCAATGATTGGTACGTAGTGCAACTTCTACCATGTACAAATGATATATTGGTCCTAAATAAAAATGGTTGATGTGTATATGTGCAAACTATGTGATTTTCTTTCTTTTTAATAGCCATGATTACCTTAAAATGGAAAATAACGCATTTAGTAAGAGCCCGTTATGTAGAACCTAAACCCCGAACCCTATCTCATGGTATGAAAGACCAATTTTCAAAAAGCCTTATCAATATGAAGTAATCATCGTTTTAAATGATATTTCTTGAAATTGATTTTACAAACGATTTATTAAATAAATCTGTTCCTATTCCGATATTAATAGGGTGGCGACTCCAATGTTTTCTAAAACTCATAGTCCAATGAGAGACTTTTGTGGGATTCAGACCGTTAATTAAGACAGTAAAAAATCGGATACCACGCACACCAGCTCATTCAATCCAAAGGATAATCAAAAACCCCTCCCGTCCACAATGTTCCCAAACACCAAAAGTGAAAGGGCAATATAGGATACATAGCATGAAGACTTGCATCTAACACTGGTTGGAGAAATACTATCAATCCTCTTATGAAGACCTTTACAAGTAGGGAGGGCCCTACTACACAAACGCCAGAGGAAGATTTTAATTAACCTTCGGAGGAACATTAATGCTCTAGATTTTCTTCCACACCTCTGACACATAGGAACATTCAGCTTCACATTGCCTAGAATTTTTGAAGAAACAAATAAATTATACCCAGATTTGACGGAGTACATACTTGTCTTTGTGTAACTCCAAATAAACATATCATCATATGCATGTGAGGATAGTGGGATGTTTATAATTTCTTCAGCTTCAAAAGGGAGAAAGCTTTCTCTGACACGATCCTCGTCCCAAGTACCCGTTAGAGGGTCAAGCAAGTCACTCACTTTCTCATGACTGCAATTCTCCTCCTTCTTCGAAATTGGTTTAAAAGAGGGAGGACAACTCAACCACCGATATTTCTAAATATTAATTATACGCCCATATCCCACTATCCACTTACTACCCTTCTCAATCACCCAATTACAGCTCCATATGCTCCTCTACACATAACTCGACCTGCTGCCCATACAAGAGTTCAGGAAATCACCATTTGGGAAGTAGCAAGCCTTCAAAAGGGGAGATGACAGTAACTCTGGCTTATGCATAATTCTCCATCCTTGCTTTGCCAACTGATACGCCCAGGTTATACGATGTTTTTGTGGCATTTTAGGTACTCTTTGCTAAGGGATTTATTCATAATTGTTAATGTTTACATATAAATCGACCTTAGCGGAAGTTCGGAATTTTGTATAGTAATTATTGTTAAAGTTGTAAGTTCCAAGCTCTTAGAAGCATGAATGGTTGGAACAACTCCACAATATCGTTTCACCAACCAAGCTCTGCCACAACCAAGCTCCACCAGCAGCATCGCAAGCATGCCCAGCATCGCAAGCCCAAGCACTACCGCACGCCTGCCCAGCAGCGAGGCTAAGCACGCAGCACACAGCCAGCCTGCCCAGCAGCCTCGCCAGCCAAGCAGGCACGAGAGCACGCTGGTCGCGACTCACGAAGAAGCGCTGTTGTTTAAAGTCGTTAGCTCGACTTAGTACCTTAAGCTTAATCATTGGGCTTGTGCTCCATGTGTGACAATGGTGGTTCCATGTCAATCTCCACTTCAAGTACCTACAAAATTGATTGAGAAGAACTCTTGCAATGCATTGTTAGCGCTATGAGTGTCAACCAAAAACAAAGAGCACAAACAATACCATCCAAAAATCACGCTAAATACAAACAAGTAACACCGTTTCCCCGGCAACGGCGCCAAAATTTGGTGGGCGCGGATTTGTCGTGTGCACCTAACCAAAGATAAAATTTCTCCTACTCTTTTTTACACTAAGCAAGTATAATGGAAGTAGGGGTCGTATCCACAGGGAAACAGGGACGAGTTTAATATTTAGCGTGAATTAGTACTTAGATTAAGCTAAGGGCCGAGAAACCTAATAACAAGGGGGGTTTCAAATAGATTTATAAACAAACTAAAACTAACTAGCAAATAAATAAGATGAGAAATCAATTATGGAAAGATCTTGAATCCGATTAACATCCACTTCAATTCATTATCGATTATTGAACTTCAACTCTAATTATTTCCATGATTATCTATTGTCGAGAATTAATCTCGCATTCTCCTTATTCTTAGTCGAATAGCACGATCAGCGTGACTATAGAACCCTAACTAAAGGATAACCTAGTCCGATCAGCGTCTAAGTTCAATCCAATAGCGGCAATAAACACAGAGAACCAATAGACCTGCTAATGTCATACACGCGATAAACATTCAACAGTTGATTCAATTTCCCCAAGAAATAACCAAGACGATCAGCATCTAAGTTACTCCCTAGTTTGCTACAAATTGATAAAAGAATAAAACAATCCGATTCTATTCTTAAATCTAGCATTAGATTAATTACACAATCAAACTAGTAACGTTCCTAGCATAATTATGCAAAAACCATAGAAAACAATCATAGAAATTAAACCATAATCAAAGAAACTAAATAGAGAGGAAAGATCTCATAATAACGGTTGAAGCTTCATGTTAATCTCGTTCAAGAACAGTTCAAGCTACAATCCGATAGCATAAACCAAATCCATAGTTGAAATCCCTAAAAACTAAACTAAGAAATGAAAACTAAAACTAGGAAATGAAGAACAAAGAAATGGACAACAAAGAGGAATGAAGAAGGAAAGATGGAAAGAGGAGCATGAAGAAGGAAAGATGAAGAGAGAAGTATCCTCTCTCTCTCCTCAAACTTGCAGCTCCAACCCCTACATTTCGGCTCTCCTCTTCGTCCTCTCCCAAAAATAGGTTTTTGGGAGGCTTTTAAACCACGCACAAAAGTGGACCCAAACTGTCATAAGCATCGCGAGGCGCGATACTGATCGCGAGTCGCGAAGGGCTGACTCACCTCCCGAACAAATTGGCTGGGCAATGGGCATCGCGAGTCGCGAATAAGCTCGCGAGGTGCGACAAGCAGGGGTCGCGAGTCGCGACCTCCTTCGCGAGTCGCGACCAGCGTGCTCTCGTGCCGCGGCGGGCGAGGCCGCCGCGGGCGGGCGGGCGTGTCTTTGCGTGCTTAGCCTCGGCTCGCCGGGCGGGCGTGCGGTAGTGCTTGGGCTTGCGATGCTGGGCATGCTTGCGATGCTGCTGGTGGAGCTTGGTTGTGGCAGAGCTTGGTTGGTGAAACGATGTTGTGGAGTTGTTCCAACCATTCATGCTTCTAAGAGCTCGGAACTTACAACTTTAACAATAGTTACTATACAAAATTCCGAACTTCCGCTAAGGTCGATTTATATGTAAACATTAACAATTACGAATAAATCCCTTAGCAAAGTGTACCTAAAATGCCACAAAAACATCGTATAACCTGGACGTATCACCAACACTGCTTAAAATCAATGATTTTTCGAAAGCCCAAACCTCCACTCCTTTTAGGAGATCATAATTTATCCTACTTCCAGCCCTCTTCTTTACATCCCCACCAGAAACGAGACATCATCCGCTGGATATCGTGGAAAAGATCAACTGCTAGTCAAAACAAACTCATGATAAGAACAGCATAAATGGCAATAAGGTGAAGGGGAAATTTTGGATGGCAAGTGAGAAAAAAGTGTTTCAAAAATTTACTATGTTTATATTCTTCGTCTAATCCGAACAATACAATTACAATGTGTTTTCGTATGGTTGGCCACACTGAAAAAAAACCATGCAACTGCACGTGAATTACAAATAAAAAGTGAAGACTGAACGCGCACATCTTAAAATCAGCTTATATACAAAATGCTTATTATAATTGTATTGAAAATTGGATTGGTGTAGCGGTTCTCATGTCTACATAGAGCTCCGTGCTCTTTAGTTAGTGGAACAAATCCTTGCTACTTCATTTTCATAATCCTTCTTTTTATTTTTTTTTTTTTCTCTTCTTTTTGGCAATGTATTCCCCCTTTTTCGAGTAACTTTACATATGAGTGAAAATATAGTATAGACACATAAATCTACAAATATGCCTACATATAGTCAAAATGAGATAAACATAAAATATCTTATACAAAATGAGAGATCTCGATATAAAATGAGATGAATCTTAGAACATCTTATATATCAGTTAAACAAGTGAGGCATATATATAATGCAAAAGTCAAACTGTTACAATTAATATACGGTTTTTTCACTATATCCCCTTTTTCGAGTAACTTTACATATCAGTGAAAATATAGTATTGTAGGCGTGTTTTTATTTCGCCTACGCGGTGTGAGCACGTATTAGATTTGACTACCCCACTGTAAAGGTTTTATTGAAAATTGTTTTGTATTGAAAGAAGTCGCCAATAATTCTTTTTAGGAAAAATCATAAACCTAATTGGATATAGGAAAATCAAAGGGACAAATTATCCAATATAGATTTCCCCGTCTTGACTCCATAGATGGCCAAAGTGAACCAAAAATTGAGTTCGGGGGTGAGGGTACGAATATAGTCATAATGAACCACATTCGCCCAGAGTTGGCCTCTACTAAATATCGATTCATTGCAGATTTTATGCCAAAGAATAATCAAATAATGTTTTAAACACCCTAAAAATATTTAGCCTAAGTAGGTTCAAGAAACACATAAAAAGACTAATTTTAGTGACATGTTATTAGGCAATCAATTTTACAGGGTTCCTAACAGGTTGTCCATATTAATCTGATTAATGTTAGAACAATTCTTTAGGTCTTGTTTAGCAATAATAACATGTGGGTGATAAAAAAAATAATAAAGTAGGACAATCATATAATATGCATAGAATGTTCAGGCAGGCATGTAATAATATGAAAAATAAATAAAAAGAAAGAAAAAGGTTTAGAATGTACAGTAGAGCGATTTTATTTTAAAAATCTACATCATGAAATAAATGGTTAGTAACTTCAATATAAAAATAGAATTTATTCAAGGATCCTCAGGATTATACCTATGCGACTTAGATTGAGGAGCGCAACGATCTTTAGGTGGAGCAATCGTGGAACCAAGAACGCAGTGTGAAAGAATTGATTGAAAGTATTGAAAGTATTGAAAGCATTTGAATGTTTGAGTGTTTGAGGTATTCGAAGTGTATTTCGGAGTATTAGAGAGAATATGTGTGCGTGAAATAATAATATCCAAAAGCCGTCCGTAATTCATGAAATCACGGGTATTTATAGAAGACAAGGCATGTGCGCCTCACGCACGCCCTGCGCCAGGCGCAGGCCTACGTGGCAGGCGCAATGCCACGCATCAGGCGCACATTGGTGTGCCTGACGCAGCCAGCCCAATCAGGTTTAAGCACGTGTAAACGTGTTTTAAAAAGATAGAAAAGAAAGTTGCGTCTCTCACAGAACTTGCTTCAGACGCAGGACTCTGTGTGAGTCACAAAATCTACGTGTCAGGCGCTCATTGGCACGCCTGACGCGATATGGCCAATGTGCTGGACGCACGTGACGCGCTGAGCGCATCCCCCGCGTCCGGCGCATATTCTGGAATATTCGAGCATATTCCATTGCGCGTCTTTCAAAGATACTTTTTTATCCCTAAAATTCCGGAGATAGAATTTTACGGATTAAAAATCTGATTTATTTATCAAAGATAATAAAATATTTATGAAAAATATCTATTAAAATAATAAATATTTGATTGGGCTTTTAAAATGGATTTAAAACATTTTATGGGCTTGAAATACAATTAATCATCATGAACAATTAATTGGGCTTTAGAATATCATTTCGAAACACATTTTAGAATGGTTCTTTAGATTGCTCTTTCGTTGAGTCGCGCCAACTAATGCCGCGGTATGTTTCATCATTGGATTCTTAAATGGGGAGACACGATTATGTGTCTACAGAAGCCCCCACTTTGACAGAGGTTCAGGAAACCGATAGTCAAAGTATACGGTGTCGGGACGGAGAACGATTCTAAACGCTCTGCAGTTTAGAACTGATCTATAACCGCCGGTCTCTGCAAAACAAAGTTAGTATGCAGGACAATAACTACAAGCAATCTGATTACCTGCAGAAAAAAGATGTTAGCAGATAGGTGCAAACAACTCAGATAAGCACATAATGATGCAATGATGCAAACTTAGACTCTCTAAGGATGCATGAGACGCTATGCAAGCATTAAGGTTATGCAAAGCTAAGGGATGACACGTCATGCAAGGTCAGGGTTATGCAAGACTAGAATGCATGAAATGCAATGCAAGGTAAGGGTTTTGCAAGGCTGCAATGCAAGGTCAGGATTTTGCACGGCTAGAAGATGTGTAGAATGATAGAATGATCAGAAATAGATAGAATGATTTTCGAAAATCGTTTTAAATAATCGGGGTCCGTAAATGAGGTCTGCAGATTACAACTATTCGGGAGTTTGATTTGAATTGGAGGAACCACCACACGTAGGAAGCCCCCACTTTGGGTGAGCTTGTCTTGAATTAGGCATTATGAGCCTTAACTGAAATATACTTGATCTGATATTGCAATGTAGTTTATCTGATATTGAAAGGATTGTACTGGGGATTCTTCTTTGGGAAGTTGATATAGGCAAAGTCAAGTATCGCCAGAGACCATGGAATTGTCGGAAAGTCCTTCGGGGAAAACGAGAGTTTGGATTGAAAAATAAAAAGTTTAAATTTATGACTCAAATAAATGTAGGTGGGAAAAGGCTTTGATGAGCCTAGGTTCAGACTCGAGTCTATGTCGGGATCTAGAAAGAGATTGCTCCTGAACTCTAGAAAATCAAATCATGAACCTTGATTAATTTTGTTTTATTGAAGCGGTCGGACCTCGAGACGAGGATTCCTACTTATCCTTGCGGAATCAGACCATTCGTAGTTCTGGATCTGATGTCTTTTTTTATTTTTATATATATATTTTTTTTTGTGCCTTTACTTTTGCCTAGGTCGCCTTTTCGGGTTTTCAACCTAGCGGGCTTGGACATACCTTGGAAAAGGAGTCAGGGTTTTTGTGTGCCCTAACTTTTGCCTAGGCCGCCCTTTCGGGTTTTCAACCTAGCGGGCTTGGACATACCTTGGAAAAGGAGTCAGGGTTGAAAATGAAAGGTTCAAAGGTTTAAAGCTTGAGGCTTAGATGAAGGTTGAATTGGTTTAGCAAATAAAGGGTCATGGATTTGGATTATAAGTTAAGGGTTTTGATGGATTGAAGGATTTGAATGAGGGGTAGAACTTGTGTGCAATCCCCCTAACTTGACTTTTATTTGCCTTTGGCTCTTTCTTTTTGAATCTTTTCTTTTTGTCCTGTGCGTTTTTGCTTTTTTTATTTTTTTTTGCACTTTGAATTTTTTCACTATTTTATTTTGCATGGCATTGATTTTTTTTTTGTAGTGAGGCTTGGACACAAGTTTGGTTTAGGGTATTGGAAGGCTTGAAGGATATTTGTGGAGCTTTGATGTTGAAGGGATTTTGTTTTTCTTTGGTTGTATGAGGATTGCTTATGAAAGGTAATGGAAGATAAAGGGGAATAACTCCTTATCCAAAGTATGTCCTCTTTTTTCATTTCTCTCTTTTTCATATCTTTTTTTATTATTGTAGTCAAGTTCATTAGGTGATTTAAGTTTCATCATTGAATTAAAAGCATAAATAAAGTGATGGAAGTCCAATGAAAATGAAAATGAAAATGCAATTATTTTATTAATCAGAAATGAATAGAACAAGGCTTATTAGAAATAAAAACCTAAATGACATAGACTCGACAAGAAAGGAAATGAAGGAGCTAGGGGGGACTCTCCGACTCAACCTAGAAAACTAGTGTTAAATGACTAAGCCCCGACGTTATTTAGGTGCTGCCCAAGGGGGTTCTTTGCTATTGTCGACTTTTCTTTGCGCAGCGGAATTGGCAATCTACCGTCTTCAACCATATCCTGCAGGTGATTCTTTAAGGTCCAACACGCAGATGTTGGGTGTCCATTCCCTTGGTGGTACTTGCAGTAGGCATTAGGATCCCACCTCTTGGATTTATTTTCGGGAGCAGGATCTGGAGTAGGGCCAATAGGCTGAAGTGCTCCCTTTGCATGAAGCCTAGTGAAGGCTTCTTCTAGGGACATGCCTAGAGGTTTGAATGTTCTTTGAGGCTTTTGATAACCTCTCTTTTCAGTAGCTATGGCATTAACCTCATTACTTTTGGAGGTAGAAGGGTTATTGTTACTCTTCTTGAAAGAGTTGTTGTTGTTGAAACCCTTGTCCTTGTTGGCTTGTACCTCATCCTCAATCAGCAGGCCTACTTTATAGAGCTTCGTGAAAGACTCTATGGGTTGGAATTTAATATGATCCCCATACTTAGGCTGCAGGTTACGGATCACTAGGCGGACTTGATCCTCCTGAGACAGCCTGTTAATCATTTGTGCAGCTTTATCCCTCCATCTGTTAAGGAAGGTGACAAAATCTTCGTTGGAATTCTATTTAGTTAATTCCAACTCACGAAGGCCAATGGGAAGCTGAGTATTGTAGATGTATTGTTTGTGGAACTCTTCTCTGATGTAGTCCCAGTCATTCAGCTTGGCTTTGTTCAGTGATCTGAACCACTT
This sequence comes from Beta corolliflora, assembly GCA_947648045.1. NCBI lineage: Eukaryota > Viridiplantae > Streptophyta > Magnoliopsida > Caryophyllales > Amaranthaceae > Beta > Beta corolliflora. Next base: position 923,848 of record CANSZD010003292.1, read on the forward strand.
GGATGGATGTGCATCCAAGGTTAAAGGAAAGACATAAGCAAACAGGTCCTTGCTCATGCCCTTGAGAGCCATATAGAGATGGAAAATGCTCTCAACACTAGTGGAAAAAAGCCCATCCGATGCGGTCAAAATCGGGCTTACTGATTCGATTTTGGTCTGTATCGGGTTGGCTCGCAGCAGTTTGTAAAGATTAACTGATCCGATCCTAAAACAGATCAGTTAATCATTTACTGATCCGGTTTTGAAGGAAAACCGGATCAGTTAATCATATTAATTGATCCGATTTTCCTTCAAAACCGGATCAGTAAACCCCCCTAAAAACCAAAAAAAAAAATTTTTTTTTTTGCATTTTTTCATTATTAATCGATACAAAATCTATAGTATATATCAATACTCATTTTATTAAGCATATTATGCTCACTTGAAGCACGAGAATCCTTTACAATGTCTATCAATGTAGCTCAACTTAGCACCCTAATGAAGAATCCTTTACAATGTCTATCAATGTAGCTCAACCAACGAACCAAACGTCCTCCTCAAGCTTGGAGTCTTTGACTGTGTACAAGAGAACCCTCTAAAATTGGTTTTCTAGGTTGGCAAATTTGTGCATAGAAAGTATTCTGCATATTCAAGAAATTAGAAGCAAATTAATTCCTCAGACTGTCATTATAGTTTGTCTATTAGGTAAACAGTGGTCCGACGGAGTATGGGTTAGCTTTAGCTCATAGCAGACAGTCTAATTGTTTATAATTGTGTGATTGTGTCCTGCTTATATAATTTTCTTGTTGTGCCTATTTTAGCTAATAAATTGCATACAAATTGATTTTGTGTCACAAACATCACTCTACTTCAACTGGGCATCATTGGAAGCAAAATTTAGTTTAACAGAACATTCATCAAACTTAGTCAGGTGCCAATGCTGACCTTCAACTAATTAACTACAGAGACATTCTTGACAAAGCAGTAAAACTAAGATTGGAAGAAGATGATGCAAGAAATAAAGTTATCAGTAACATCCACATAGTGGTACTATTTTGTCATCATATGTATGCTTCGGACAAATTAGCTTACTCATAATTCATTAATATCTCACTATATCATGCATTTAAATTTGAATCATCACAACTGCAACATGCTTGGCAATGTTACGGTTGAAATGCCAAAACACGCTTGTTCTTGCATTGGAAGCTTACAATCTAAACTATAAAGCAATTCATCATGCAAGCAAAACAACCCCACTTCCAGATATATATAATCACAAATATAATAGTAGAGCCAAGAAAAAATTGGAATACAAGTTACCTGTTTACGTGCTCGGTACCTTGCAGCTGATTCTCTATTTTTTTATCATTCGCCTCTACCTCCTCTCAACTACTTTGTCAACAACATGGATTCCTTTTCTCCCTCTAATACCACCATTAAACATGTATGGAACTGGTGATACAGAGGATGAATCCCCATTGCTCCTAACAAGCCCATTGAATGACAAAGCTGCAGGAGATCCAGCAGGAACACCAATTGCTCCACCTCCTCCTAACCCAACTCAACGAGTGTTTTAATTTCGCCTACGCGGTGTGAGCACGTATTAGATTTGACTACCCCACTGTAAAGGTTTTATTGAAAATTATTTTGTATTGAAAGAAGTCGCCAATAATTCTTTTTAGGAAGAATCATAAACCTAATTGGATATAGGAAAATCATAAGGACAAATTATCCAATGTAGATTTCCCCATCTTGACTCCATAGATGGTCAAAGTGAACCAAAGATTGAGTTCGGGGGTGAGGGTACGAATATAGTCATAATGAACTACATTCGCCCAGAGTTGGCCTCTACTAAATATCGATTCATTGCATATTTTATGCCAAAGAATAATCAAATAATGTTTTAAATACCCTAAAATATTTAGTCTAAGTAGGTTCAAGAAACACATAAAAAGACTAATTTTAGTGACATGTTATTAGGCAATCAATTTTACAGGGTTCCTAACAGGTTGTCCATATTAATCTGATTAATGTTAGAATAATTCTTTAGGTCTTGTTTAGCAATAATAACATGTGGGTGATAAAAAAACAATAAAGCAGGACAATCATATAATATGCATAGAATGTTCAGGCAGGCATGTAATAATATGAAAAATAAATAAAAAGAAAGAAGAAGGTTTATAATGTACAGTAGAGCGATTTTATATTAAAGATCTACATCATGAAATAAATGGTTAGTAACTTCAATATAAAAATAGAATTTATTCAAGGATCCTCAGGATTATACCTATGCGGCTTAGATTGAGGAGCGCAACGATCTTTAGGCGGAGCAATCGTGGAACCAAGAACGCAGTGTGAAAGAAAGTATTGAAAGTATTGAAAGCATTTGAATGTTTGAGTGTTTGAGGTATTCGAAGTGTATTTTGGAGTATTAGAGAGAATATGTGTGCGAGAAATAATAATATCCAAAAGCCGTCCGTAATTCATGAAATCATGGGTATTTATAGAAGACAAGGCACGTGCGCCTCACGCACGCCCTGCGCCAGGCGCAGGCCTACGTGGCAGGCGCAGTGCCACGCATCAGGCGCACATTGGTGTGCCTGACGCAGTCAGCCCAATCAGGTTTAGGCACGTGTAAACGCGTTTTAAAAAGATAGAAAAGAAAGTTGTGTCTCTCACAGAACTTGCGTCAGACGCAGGACTTTGTGTGAGTCACAAAATCTACGTGTCAGGCGCTCATTGGCACGCCTGACGCGATATGGCCAATGTGCTGGACGCACGTGGCGCGCTGAGTGCAGCCCCCGCGTCCGGCGCATATTCTGGAATATTCGAGCATATTCCATTGCGCGTCTTTCAATGATACTTTTTTATCCCTAAAATTCCGGAGATGGAATTTTACGGATTAAAAATCTGATTTATTTATCAATGATAATAAAATATTTTTGAAAAATATCTATTAAAATAATAAATATTTGATTGGGCTTTTAAAATGGATTTAAAATATTTTATGGGCTTGAAATACAATTAATCATCATGAACAATTAATTGGGCTTTAGAATATCATTTCGAAACACATTTTAGAATGGTTCTTCGTTGAGTCGCGCCAACTAATGCCGCAGTATGTTTCATCATTGGATCATTAAATGGGGAGACACGATTATGTGTCTACAAGTATAGACACATAAATCTACAAATATGCGTACATATAGTCAAAATGAGATAAACATAAAACATCTAATACAAAATGAGAGATCCCGATATAAAATGAGATGAATATTAGAACATCTTATATATCAGTTAAAATATAGTCAAAAGTGAGGCATATATATAATGCAAAAGTCAAATTGTTACAATTAATATATGGTTTTTTCACTATATCCCTCTTTTTCGAGTAACTTTACATATCAGTGAAAATATAGTATAGACACATAAATCTACAAATATGTCTACATATAGTCAAAATGAGATAAACATAACATCTTACACAAAATGAGATGAATCTTTGAACATCTTATACTTCTATGTCAGTTAAAATATAGTCAAAAGTGAGGCATATATATAATGCGAAAGTCAAACTGTTACAATTAATATACGATTTTTTCACCATATACCCCTGACAAATTTATTTTTGCACCATATACCCTTGCAAGTTTCAAAATTCATCATATACCCCTCAGTTTTCAAAAAAAATCATAGAATGCCCTTAATGACTAACAGACGTTAACTTTGTTAGTCATTAACCCCTAATTTTGTTACTAATCCGTTAGTCAAATTAAAAGAGGAGAGAGAAAATGATGAAAGAGTCATGGATAAAGGGCGGAGGCACAATGATTTGATCTTAATTTATCATCTTCATTTAGACCGTCAACAAAAAATTAAATTGAGATCCAGATCCGTTTTAATTTTCAGGTATGGATCCAGATCTGACCCGGATCCGCTGGGTAATAAAATTGAGGATCCAGATCCAATGGATCCTACGGATCAGGGTCCAAAACGGATCCTAAACTATTTTCTTCAAGCGACCCTAATTTTCACAGTAATTAAAGATTCTAAATAACAAAATAACGTTATTTATCATCTTCATTATTTGTCGATATTGAAGTAAACAAGCATTCAACCTTAATATAACAAATCAAAGCATAAATAACATTAAGTTTTACCATTTTAATTATATATTTTAAAATAACTTTAAAAAACGGGTAAAAGGATCCGGATACAAATAATAATCTTGGACCCAGTCCAGATCCGTTTTTAAAAACTAGGATCCATATCCACTAAAAATGGATATGGATCCACGGATCCGAGTAGGGTCCATTACCCACTGACATCCCTAATTGTAAGTAAATCAGAACGGATGAAGTATAAATGAACAGGGGAAGACTTGGTGTTCACCATCTTTTACAATTATACTCTCAACTAGGAGTAACAAAAAACGATTACAATTTCTCGAATTTATTGATTATTTTAGAAAAGCAAAAGAAAAAAATACAGTGAACTTCGTGAACAATTTATCGTATATGTCATTATACAATTGAACTTTCTATTTGCTGTGGCACGTATCATGCTCTCAATTCAGTTACTCGAGCCGGGTTCAGGTTGAGTCATATCAGGTTGCAGGTCATGTTCAGTCAGGTCATTAAATCAAACAGGTCGGGTGCAGGTCGGGAACGGTAGTAATTCGGTCAGGTTTGCCTCGGTTGTTTTCTTCTTTCAAGTTCGATCGGGTTCGACACGGTCAATTTCGGACATGTCATTTTTAGTGGTCATGTGGTGTCGGACCGAGTTTATTGCAGGTTTGTAACGAGTGCTTTCAGGTTCAGGTCATGCGTGGGTGGGATACTTAGCAGGTCTGGACAATAGCGGTTTCGGTCAGGTTCGAGTCAAGTTCAGGTTGTTAGTTATCGGGTTGTGTTATAAATGGATTATACCATACTTAGTTTCAGGTCACTTTCGGGTCGCTTTGAGTACGGAACGGGTCATGAAACCTGTGTGGCGCTGCTTCAAATTTGTATCATTATTTAAGATTTCATAGAAAATCAATCCTTGAATAGTTCATCTAGTTATATGCCTTTTCGTAGTAGTGTTAGTTTATGATTTTATGTTACTATATGGTGAAGTCAATGACAAGTCAAGTTATCAACAATCAACAAGTTGGGTAAAATCGGGTAACATGTAGCAACAACATGTAACGGGTCGCAACAGGTCTGGTAAATCAGGTAACGGGTCGCAGCTAGGTCGGGGTAATAACAGGTTGCGTCAAGTTATAATCGGTTTCAGGTCGTAATCAGATCAGGTATCGAATCGGGTTCAGATCGTTGTCAGGTCGAATCACTTCAGTTATCGGTCTTTTTTGGGCGGGTGTCGGTTGAGGTTCGAGGGAGTAATTTTTTTTTCAGAACTCTGATAACTGCCGCAACTACTAACGGACATCTGAAAAAAAAGCCCTAAATTAACGACTTGCTTCCCTCCTTTTTTCTGAAATCGAAGTTGAGAGAAAGTGAGACGCAGCACCAGAAACATTAACAATGGCGATTGCGCGAACTGGTGTTTACGTTGATGATTATTTGGAATGTTAGGGTTTCCTTTCATTATTTCTCGATTTCAAAATTTTTAATTTCTGAATGTTCAAATCTTCATCTTTTTAATTTGATACTCAATTTTTGTTAATCAACAGATGCTAGCACCTTGCCAGCGGAGCTTCAAAGGCTTCTCAATACCATCCGCGAGCTTGATGAGCGCTCCCAAGGTACTTTCTCTCTCCAAATTTGATCTCAATTTTGAGCTTGATTTTGGAAATTTCGTGTTATTTTTGTAATAAAATTCTTGAAAATTTTGTTTTTTTTTTTGTTTTTTTTTGTTTTTGTATTTGTGGTGGAATAAGGAATGATAAATCAGACAAGGCAGCAAACGAAGTTATGCTTGGGGATTTCGAGCCAGAGCTCGAAAAAATGGCATAATGGTGAAGATGATGAGGTTGCGATTGAGAAATTGACCAAGGAAATAGAATCGACTCAAGATAATGCGTTTAGCCTTTGTACTGAGAAGGTTTTACTCGCTCGCCAAGCTTATGATCTTGTAAGTCTCTCCTTTGTGTTTGCTTTCGCGTTTTAGTGTTTTCGTTGTGGAGCTTTTGGTGGCTCGGTCATTGCTAAGTAGTAGAAATGTTACAAGGCCAAGCCATTTGGAAATATAGTTCACTGTGTAGTTAAAAACTTGAGGGATCCTGCTGTATTCAAATTAATATGTTTACAGCCTTATAATGGTAAATCTGCGACTGACATATACTTGAATTCTCGGTTTGAATGCTACATTGTAGATTAATCTGAAGTCATGCAGCCGATCCGATCCTATTGGGTTTATGGTTTAGGCGTTGTTGTAATTGTAATCCCTAATATGGCAGTTATAGGGGGTGCAATGCAGAATATAGACGCGGACACCCCCCCCCCCACACACACACACTTTATTGGCTTACATTGCCAATAGGTATCTGCTGTGTTATGGCTATGCAGGATTTTGAAGATTCTTGTCTAGATTAATTTGATAGAGAAGTTTGACGTTGAGATGCCATGGAAGATCAATCTGGTGAACAAACTCGATTAGGCGATCCAAACTTCTTTGCACCAGAGGTGGCTCCTTGGACAGTCAAGTTGGAAAATTAGTTTAAGAGAAAGATGCTTTGACAAGCATCGTGTTCGATGAATGTGGTATTTACTTATTTCAGCAAATTACCCTGTGCTCACAGTTCATGGGGTGTGTATATAGGCTTCCAGAAGCAGATAGTCACTTGTGAGCTGAATTGATTTGGTGAAGCTTTCACTAAATCTCAAGAATTTAAAATAAGGTTCTTGATGTGTTTCTTGAAGTATTAGAGGTGAACCAAACAAAAGGTAACGAGTAGAGGAAACATGGAATTGTCCTTGAATGGGTTCTTGAATCACTAAGACTGAAGGTTGCCACTAAGATGATCTCACACAAAAATCATTTAGATTCTGTACAAGAAGCTTGCTTTTTTTCTGAGAATGCCAAGACAAAAGTGTAATATGGAGCTGAAAAAAATCAAGTCATTTACACTCACTACTCAGTGCACATCACAAGTATATATAATACTTCATTATGCTTAAAGAGATGTCCTATATTGCTGTGTCCACCTCTAAATAATACGAAAGCAATATGACCTTGCATGTCAAGGTGAAATTGCGCAAAATACTCCCACCTAAGCTCCTTATTTTTTTTTTTTTTTTTGAGGGGCCTAAGCTCCTTATTACAATCATACAATAATGATGATAAAGTAAAAATACACTAGACGTTGATTAATCTAATATTTCTTTTTAAAAACCAATACAGTAGTTAAGAAAACTAACTAAAGTCCATCAAGTAACACATGGCACTAGAATTTTGTTGAGTCTGATATATGGACTTGGAAAATATTTATGACTTGTGAGGTTAGTTAAACTCTTAAAACTAAACTCCATTTGACTGTAAGAGTGGATACGGAACATTACATTTTAAGGTCCTTACATAATAGCTTGCATGTGTTTCCATGCACTTGTTCTTACAAACTGCTGAACCATTGCACTTCCTTGCAGATAGATAGCCACATAAAGCGTTTAGATGAAGACTTAAACTACTTTGCTGATGATTTAAAGCAAGGTATATTACTAAATTGTATGCTTCAAATGCTATAGCTCTCTTCTTGAAATAATACCTTCAATTACATAATGGTGAGCCTTGTTTTCATCGTTATCTGGTTTAGAATATGCTTTCTATTGTATCCAAATGCAACTCTGAAGAATGCTCATTGTCCCATTTATACTGTTTTTACTTGGCTCGTGAAAGCTATATAGCTTGATCATTGATTTGTTGCACTTATTACATCTAGGTAAATGTATGTAAAAAAGAGGGGGGGGTTCCTTTTTATTATAGCTGATTATTTTTGAATGGAATTTTCTTCTCATCATGGTCCTATCTCAAAGAATTGTAGTCAAGAACATGTATAGGTTTTCCATTCTTTCTTTCTTTTATTTTTTTTTTCTTTTTTTGGGGGCTGGGAGGGGAGGTTTAGTCTAGAATGTCTATGGTTTTTATTCCTCTCTCTTTCTTTTAATTATATACCTATATTAATTTCGGGGACTGGGGAGGCTTTACTGCTGATCTTGAGCGCCTTGTTGATGTTTTTCTCCTTTTACCTATGCAGAGGGAAAGTTACCACCAGATGAGCCTGCCATTCTTCCACCTCTTCCCATAATTATGGCTCCAAAACCTGAAAAGCAGCGAAGTGCATATGGAACGCCTCAATCAAGACGGTTTAGTTATAGAGACAGGGATTGGGACCGTGAGCGCGATAAGGATTCAGAGCTAATGCCACCTCCTGGTAGCCACAAAAAGGACTTCCCTGTCCCTGTCGATACTGATCAGCCTATTGATCCAAATGAACCAATCTACTGTGTTTGTCATCAGGTGTGTGTTAATATAAAATTCAGTGATGGACTCTTTGGTTTTCTCTGAAATCTAATTTACATGCTTGTAAGTTTTCCCAAAACATTTATGTCAATTCTTCATGCTCAATATTGCAGGTTTCCTTTGGAGATATGATAGCATGTGACAATGAGAATGTAAGCTCATACCTTTTGTCTACTTCTATTTATATTACTGAATTCATGTCCCTTGGAAAGCATTGGAAGCCTCCTAAAAGAACTCTTTTTTTTTTGTTTTCTGAATTTCTTACACGTCAATGACGTGCAACTAAAGATACATGCCAACTTGCTCTCTTCCTTACTGCCGTAGCAGTAGCATTTATTTTGTAGATCAGGCTTCGGATTTTTAAAACAAGATGATAGATTATAACCTTGTACATAGAGTAAAGCACCAGCATGCTTCTCTTCGGCAGGAACTCAAGTCCTGTTGTGTCCATTACTCCATTTGACTGCTTTACCAGTTTTGTTTTGCTTTTACTGTGAATGTGTAACAAGGAAAGTTTCCCCCTCCAGATGGAAATATTCCACCACTTGGGGAAAAAAGAGGGGATTGAGGTGGAGGTATGTAGAAGAGAAAATCAGAAAAAGGGGTTAATTAATGGAAGTATTCAGTTGAGATGATCTGGTCTATGTTGCTTTGTCTTTGTTATTTTACCGATATTATATCCTAGTATCATTAGTCCTGTCACTTGTGCATGAAGCTATGTGGTTTGGGTATAAAAAGGGTTAGATTTTTCAACTTTAGTCCTGCAATATAATTGCAGTAATGCTCTTCCTTCTCACTGAAATACAAAAGCCCAATTTTTCCTTTTGACTTAATATTGTACAAAGTAACTATGAAGCATTTAGTAAGACATTTGCTTTGGGTAAAATTTTCCTCCTAATCTGAAAAGTTGCCCTTAGTGTAGTTATCCCTCTAGCTTTGCTGTGAATGTTTGACATTTTCAATAACTGATACCAATATGACTGAGGGTAACATGTTTGACCCATGTACATTAGTTCCAAAGAATTGTAAGAGCTAAGTTTATTTTTAAGCTTCTTGCCGTGGATTTCTATCATTCATTCTTCACCTGAATTTGGACCTTAGTATCCTTTTCCTCTATCTGGCTTGTAATTAAGATGTTGTCTTGACAGTGCCAAGGAGGAGAATGGTTCCATTATGCATGTGTTGGGCTGACACCTGAAACGAGATTCAAAGGAAAGTGGTACTGTCCAACTTGCAGAGAGCTCCCTCAAATTCGTTCTTGAATCAGTTTCCTGTTGTAGCCAAGTCAAAAGCCAAGGTGGGAATAGCAAATCAAATATCGTTCAGCTCTAAAGTTGGTATATATGTATTGCTTCAGCAAATTGATATAGTTAACTGCCATGTTGAATCATACTCCTATCCGAGACCGCAATTTTGTTGATCAGATGGGGAAACAAGCTATAAGATGGTGGGACTTGTGGCTTTGCTGTTTTATAGCTGTTCAAAAAAAGTTCAGGAATTATGATTTTCTGGACCAGTTTTACTGTTATGTGCACTGCAGATATGGAAACCTTCGTCTTTTGTCTCCCAACAGTTTGTAATCAGGTGTAGACCTCTAAACCCGTGGCTGGCCGTTCCTTCAAGAGAACTGTTACTTTTCTTTCTCTAGTGATATTGTTTTCTTTGGCAAGGGCATATTGACTTCCTCTGTCAAACCCGAAAGTGAATTAACCATCAGACAGCACAATGTATGATAATCTGCAACCACTTCTGTTATTTGGTCTTGTGCTATTTCTTTCATCTGATTATGTTATACTTGCACATACTTCGAAAACTTTGAATTAGAAACTTGGCAATTGTCCTAGTTTTTTCAACCCTTTCTTTCCACCTGGTGAAAGGGACGGATTCTCACTCTTGCTGGAAAGATGCCTCTATATTTCGGGTTAAGATCATATGTCTTATTTACTGTTCCATTTTGTGTCCCAATATCCTTTAATTATGTCATGTCATCAATCCACAATGTACTCTACTTGAAATAGTTGAAGTGAATAAGGTGGCAAGAGAAAACTATTTGAAACACTAGATAAGACACCATATATATATTGTTTAAAGGTAAGAAATATAAACATTTGGAGACCTTCTTTATGAAGGGAACCCCTAACCTATCACATTACAAGGATGGAATATAAAGTAGAAATATTACAAAGATTAATGAAAAAAATAGGAGAAGTAACTAGATGAGACACCATATAGTCATATAGATATTGCTATTTCTCCCTTGCCAACGATGGTCACCCCGAAAAAAAATCTTCAAATACTTTCTGTAGTAAATTTTTGTTTACTAAATAAAACATTAGCTTTGAGTGTGCTTTTACATAGTTTTCTTTTGAATTATATTTTACAAATTTTTATATGCGACGGCGTGACGCGTCATATTATTAGTTGATGATGTGACGTGGGTTATTGATTAGCATAAATAGAGCTATTGATAATACATATATTGAGTTACTAAAATTGTAGTGAGGTTATCATTTGGCAAACATAAACGAGGTTCTTGTTAATTGTTAAACATTAGTGCTTAGATGTTAGTAGTTGTCAACAAAAGATCTACATACTTGTTTCGAAAGCTAACTCAACCACTAACATAACGACTCAACCACTACAAGTCTCAAAGTTTGAGCAAATGACAGTAGCCCGAGCATTGTTGAGGTACTGATTGAAGGATCGGATGACAACTGCATCTTGTAACCCTTAGCCAATTCCTCAAACAATCCCCATGCAGAATCCAAGACCATCAAGCCCTCTACGTCGTCCAGTGACTGCATCCAAGACTCCTTCACTTATCTGCACAAAGAAACTGCCTCGAGTCCGGCGGGTCCGACATTTCGGTCTACCCGTCCCAGTCTCAGATTCCATAATCTGGAGGATATCAGTCTCAGAGTTCCCCTGGTTTGGAGGCATCTCCATACATTCCCATTCAGCATGTGCGAGCACCGAGCCATGGTATTACACTGCCACTGACTATTAGGAAAATCATGCCTTGCTACTCAGCAGTCACCACCACATGTTCCCTGATCATCAGCTGCAGCTTCTTCAGTAATGTGGACAGCTTCACCTATGAGGTCCAGACTGCGCAACCGGTATGCATTAGGCAAAGTGTCCCTGTTTTCTCTGCTCCTACGCCATTGCCAAAGGAAGACCTGTCAACTGTTAAAGTTCTAGAGTCATATAAAGCTTTAGATAAAGACTAAAGTAGAAGCTAGCTGATTTCTCAACAGGAAAGAAATGTCGAGAATCTAGAATATTTGAGCTAGATGTGAAACCTAATAGAGATATACTAAGGGTATTCTTGTAATTGTACTCTTGTACAGTATAATATATATATGAGTCCTAGGCACCCGTATTAGGGTAAGCCGTATCATTATCTTCACATGGTATCAAGAGCAAGAAATATTTGATCCTTCAACCCTATTCACGTTTCTTGCCTCGCTTCCGCTCGTCTTGCCGATTCCCATCAAGCATCGATGACTTCCACTGCCTCCATGGCATCCTCGACGCATGCTCCATCCTCATCGGCGCAGGTTATGACTTCCTCACTGCCTTATTCCTCGCTGCCATCTGTGAGCAACGTCTTCGCATCATCCACGCTTGATTCAAGTTCGCAGCCTCGTCCACATCTTGGCGCACTTAGTCTCGGTTTTCCGCAGCACCTTAGTCATGGAGATTCATTGGTTTCTCTCCCCTTCACGTGGACTCCCACGCATCCAACGCCTCGTCGTCTTTTCGAGGCCTCTTCTTCCAACTACGGTGATGCTGCCCCGCACCCTCATGGTCTGCCTTCATCTGCTCCCCTTGGTGTTTCACAACAGCCCCACTTCGGTGGTTCAACGCTTGCTGGGCAGCCGGGGTTGGTGCCGCAACATCACACTCCATCCGGTTTAGGTGGTCCACCAGGGTTCTTTTCTTTTCAACCCAACCTTGCTTCGTTATCCTCGACTCTTGTAACATCTACTTCAAATGTTAAGAATATTGTTACTACTGTTCTTCGGACTGTTGAGAATTATTTGCCATGGCGCACTCAATTCGAATCGTTTTTGGTATCACATGGTTTGTTAGGCGTGCTTGATGGTTCTATTACTTGCCTGATGTCTATTTGTTTGATCATCAAAATCATGAACCTATGAATCCTGAGTATTATCATTGGTTACGCATTGATCAAACTATTCGTTCATGGTTACTTGCTACTCTGTCTGAAGACATGCTTGTTGAGGTGCATGATGTTAAATTTTCAATGTAAATCAGGCAACGTCTCCAATCTCGTTTTATGAATGCCAGTTTGGCTCGTTCTATGGAATTAAAAAGTGTGTTACAACATGTTTCTAAGACTGAATCTCAATCCATGGATACTTATTTACGAGAAATTAAACTCATTGTTGACTCTCTCGCTGTCTTTGGTGCTCCTGTTTCATCGCGCGATTTGATTCAACACACTGTTATGGGTCTTGGAAAGGATTATGACTCCTTAACCACTAGTATTACTCACTTTTCTGGCAATCTGACTTTTGATGACGTCCGTGAGAAATTATTGATCCAAGAACATATCATTAAGGGTCATCATGCTCGGGAGCAAGGGTTTGCTACTCATCAAGCTTTTCTAGCTAGTACTCCTAGTCCTTCTCCTCAATCTGAGTCTCAACCTTCTACACCTGGCTCTCGTAACAATAACCATGGTGGCCGTGGAGGTGGAAAGGGACGAGGTCGTGGCTGTGGTGGTCGTGGCAAAGGTCGTGGTGGGGGTGCAAAGCAAAACCAAACACAAACTTCAGGAGGTACAGTTATATGTAATTCTGTTTTGTCATCTAAAAGTGATGTTGTAGCCCTTGTTTCTTGCGATACTAACCATTCTTCTGCAGGGACTTTTACTGTTGAGGGTGTGCTTGGTTCCCATTCCACGAATATAGTCTGTCAAATTTGTTTCCATCCAGTTCATTCTGCTGTTTCTTGTCCTTCTCGTTATGCTCAAACATCGAATGCTGCCCTTGTTGGCCTTCCCACAAGAGAGCAAAATGAAACTACTTGGTTTCATGATTCCGGAGCATCTTCTCACATGACCAACGACCCATGTATTCTATCTAATAAATCTATTTATACTGGTCCGGTCTCTGTTGAAGTAGCGAATGGTACTCAAATCCCCGTAAAACATGTTGGCACAGTTACATTAAACTCTAACAGTCGTCCTTTGGTTCTCAACTCTGTCTATCATTGTCCTAATATTAAATTAAATTTAATGTCGGTTCAAAAATTGGCAAAAGATAACAACTGTACTGTGAGTTTTAATGGATCTCATGTTTTTGTTAAGGACAATCGGTCGGGGGAGGTGCTTCTCAAAGCTTCTAGTCAAGGAAATGTCTATCCAATCACCCTCACCAACTCTCCAATGTGGCCAGTTGCTCTGCTAACCCTGTCTGCTCCCGGTCCTACTTGGCATCGTCGTCTTGGTCACTGTGGTGATAGAGTTTTAGGCACTCTTAGGAACAATAAGGCCATTGTTTGTGCCACTAGTCATTTGTTTGATTGTGTTTTGTGTTGCTTAGGAAAATCTCATCGTCTTCCATTCCAGGATGTAATACACTCCTTTGATAAACCTTTGCAATTAGTTCATTCTGATTTATGGCAATCGAATATTTTATCCAATCTTGGTTTCAAATATTATGTTTGTTTTGTTGATGATTTCTCTCGCTATACTTGGATTTATCCTTTGAAACGGAAATCGGAAGTGCATGACCGTTTTTTGGATTTTCAAACATTAGTTGAGAATTTATTTGACAGCAAAATTAAATACTACCAAAGTGATGGTGGTCGGGAATTCAACAATCAACTCTTACTTTATCATTTTCGAAAAAGTGGCATTTCTTTTCGAAAATCGTGTCCGGAAACCCAACAGCAGAATGGTGTTGCTGAACGAAAGCATCGACATGTAATTGAACTCGCGCGGACTATGCTCATTGAGTCATCGCTTCCGGGACAATATGGGTCGATGCTGCGTTTACGGCCACCTTCATCATCAATCGGTTGCCCACCCCTGTTTTGCAAGGTGTATCTCCTTTTGAAAAATTATTTTCAAAACATCCTGACTACTCCTTCTTACTTGTGTTTGGATGTGCGTGTTTTCCGAATTTTATTGCAAAACCGTCCAACAAATTAACTCCTAGGTCTGTCCAATGTGTTTTTCTTGGTTATGCTCCGGATTACAAAGGGTATCGTTGTTATGAACCCAAGTCGGGTCGTGTCTATGTCGAAATGTTAAATTTCTTGAGTCCGTTTTTCCATACAGAACCCTTGTGTCATCTCGTCCGTCGTCCTTGCCGACCTCTAGTGATACAAATCCCTCACTCCTACACTTACCTTGGCCCTTAGCAACGTCCATTGCATCCCCGGCCTTGCCTCACTCTCATGGCGAGCCTAGCACGACACCTAGTGCCACTCTCCTCTCTCGGCAGCACACTTCCCCACCCCCTCGTGGCTTGCAGCCTTCTCCCACGGCCCAGCCGTGGCCTTCACTGCCCAGCACACCCCTAGGCTCTGCTCCCCAGCCTACCCGTGGACATGGCTCCACTCCCACGCCCCAGGCGTGGACTTTGCTACCTACCGCAGCCAGCATCCCTGTTCCCCCTCTACCCGTGATGCTGAGCCCCCAGCCACGCCCCCCTCGTGGCCCCTGCTGCCCACCACACCAAGCAGCCCCCCTGCTGCCTCACCGCCCTACTGTGGCCCTGCTGCCAGCCCCCCTCCTCCCCTAGTCCTGCCACACCCTATCCTCTTCATCCTACACCCAAGTCCGCCCCTACATCCTCTTTGTATGCTCCTCCTCCGAACGGTGTCTTTGTTATTCCGTCTTCGCAAAAATATTCATGAGATGAAAACTCGTGCCAAAGACGGCATTTTCAAACCAAAATCTATATTAAATTTAAATACTCTTGAAAAAGAACAGGCTCCCACTTGTTTCTCTAAAGCAAATAAAATTCCAAAATGGCGTCAAGCCATGGCGGAAGAGATTAATGCAATGCTTGTCAACAAAACTTGGGATTTGGTACCGTTTGATGCTTCAAAGAACTTGGTAGGTACAAAATGGATTTATACGGTTAAAACTGATGAAGAAGGTCAGGCTCGTCTGGTTGCTCGTGGGTTTGGTCAGCAGGAAGGTATCGATTATTGTGAAACTTTTAGCCCTATTGTTCGATCAACTACTGTTCGGTTGGTCTCGTCTTTAGCTATTTCCTATCAGTGGGTCATTCGTCAATTAGATGTGAAAAATGCCTTTTTACATGGTGATCTCATTGAGGAGGTTTATATGAAGCAACCTGCAGGTTTTATTCATCCTGATTTTCCTAATCACATTTGTTGACTTAGGAAAGCTATATATGGTTTGAAACAAGCTCAGCGTGCTTGGTATCTTCGCTTTAGCAGTTTCTTGCTTCAACATGGCTTCTTTTGTTCTCAATCCGATACTTCTATGTTTATTTTTCGTCGTGGCAAATATATTCTTTATCTTCTTCTGTATGTCGATGATATTATTGTCACAGGCAACTCCGCTCCCTTGATTACCAAATCCATTTCTCTTTTGTCTGCTGAGTTTGCTATGAAAGATTTAGGTGATCTTCACTATTTCTTAGGTGTTCAGGCTATCCGCACATCCTCCGGTTTATTTCTGTGTCAGAAAAAGTATGTTCACGACCTTCTTCTCAAATTTCATCTGCACACTGTTAAACCGGTTCGCACTCCTCTTCCTAGCTAGTAGGACTACTCTCTCGCTTACAGATGGTGATCTCTTATCCGATCCTACTGAGTATCGCAGTATGGTTGGGGCTTTACAGTACTTGACTATGACAAGACCTGATATTACGTATGATGTGCATTTAGTTTCCCAATTTATGCATGCCCCCCGCACCTCTCACTTCTTGGTTGTCAAGCGTATTTACATGTACTTGCAGGGTACTTCCGATTACGGTCTCTGGCTTCACCCCTCTTAGACCATGTCCATTATGATTGCCTATTCTGATGCTGATTGGGCAGGTTGTCCGGATAGTTGTCGCTCTACCACTGGTTATGCCATCTTTCTCGTTGGTGATCTTATCTCCTGGCGCTCGAAAAAGCAACCCACTGTCTCCAAGTCTTCCACTGAAGCCGAGTATCGTGTTGTTGCATACACGGTTCAGGACACCATCTCACTTCACTCATTGTTAGCTGAGTTGGGACTCATCATACGTGCTCCCGTTAAGTTGTTTTGTGATAATGTTTCTGCTTCTTATCTTGCTGTAAATCCTGTTCAGCATGATCGTAGTAAGCACATTAAGATTGATTATCATTTTTTTCGGGAGCGTGTTGCTCATGGTGATTTAGTTGTACGCTATGTCCCTACTGAGTTACAAATTGCTGACATCTTTACTAAAGGTTTGTCTGGTCAGCGTTTTGAGTTTTTGATGTCCAATCTGCACGTGGTTCCCCCTGCACAGATTGAGGGGTGTAATAGAGATATTGATGTGTCCAAGTTATCCGCCAATCTTAGGCGGATTTCGGGTCGTTTTTGGTGTCGGTTCGAGCTTAGTATCGGGATTTAGGAGAGTTTTGATGTTAGGAGGTGTTGTCGGAGGATGTTGTGTTTTGAGGAGTCTAGGGAGCGGTTTGCATGGTGGCGTAGTCGAGGGCCGATCTTGGTCCTCCGATCATATTTTGCGTCTCGGGGTCCTTGTCCTTGGTTCCTTTATGTCGCATCTTCCGAGGCTTCCGAGCTTTGTTCGAGTTCCGAGTCCGAGTTCCGAGGTCCGTGGTTCAAGCTTCTTGGTTTGCTCGTCGTCCGAGGATAATCTTCATTCTGGTTTTGCAGCTTCATGGCTTACTCAAAAGCCAAGTTCTCCTCTTTTTCCGCTTTGAGCTTTGTTTTGGTGGTTTTGAGGCAGTCGCAGTGTCGCGAGCCGCGATCAGTGTCGCGAGTCGCGACCTGCCCATGGTCGCGAGTCGCGAGGGTTGTCGCGAGTCGCGACCCCTGTGTCGGCCGCTTCTTTTGTTTTCTTTTCCTCCCTTGGAGGGGGATGTTATGAAGTTTTAGTTTTAGTTTTTTGTTAGAGCGACTTGAGAGAGAAAAAAAGAAGATTTCTTTCTAGGGTTTCTTCTTCTCTTCTTTTGTAGATTTGTAATGAATCCTATGGATTGGCTAGCTTAAACATCTATCATGGATTTGGTTGTTGAAGCTCTAATCTACTTGTGAGAAGTTCTTATCCTGTACTTTCTTTATGGTCATTGTGATGCTTCTTGTATTTAATTTCATGATGTTTGCATAATCTTTGCTAGGAACGTTACTAGTATTGTTGTGTGATTCATCTAATGCTAATTCTAGGTGCATAATCGGATTGTTGTGTCCCTAGCTCCATGTAGCATACTAGGTGTTTGATTAAATGCTGAACATTAATCTTTTGCACTTAGAGAAGCATTGCTTATTATTTGAATGTTATTGCTTTGATAACATTAGTAATCCTATCGTGTTCCTCGACCTTAATGCTACTTTGGTTTGGACTTAAGTGCGATTCATTTGAGTTAAGGCATAGTAAGGGCGGTTCAAACCACGTGGATCGTGTGTTTAGCCACGATCTAGGAGGATAGAGGTCTAGACTTCTCGATAGTTGACCATAGGAAGTGTCGGGGGTTAAGATTTCATGACCACAAACTAGGTTAGGGTGGATGCTAATCGAGTCCAAGGCCTTTTTATATTGTAATCTCTTCGTATTTTAATACTGTGCTTAGTTTAACTTGCTTGCATTGTTCCAAACCCCCCCCAATTCGGTTACTTTGGCCTTAGCAAATACTAAGTTCCTTAATTCACTAATTTCCGAACAAGTTCCATTGTTCCTGTGGATACAATCCCTACTTCCATTATACTTGCTTAGTGTGCATGAGAGTAGGTTAATTATATTTGGTTAGGAGTACACGGCAAACGCCTACCAAATTTTAGCGCCGTTGCCGGGGAACAAGGCGATACTTGTTTGTAATTAGTGTAGTTTCGTCATTTTGATTGTATTGCTTGCATTGTGGTTTATGGTTATTACTCGTGCTACTAACCAAGAGCCTTTGCAGTACGATCGAGATCTAGAACTAACTCTTTTCAGGTTGAGAAGAGAATTGCGTGAAGGCTTTAGAGATCTCCCTTTTTCGCTTGAATTTGAAGAAGAGATGCCTCCTAGAGTCGAGCACCGCACTTTAAAGGAGCTCACTGCTCCTAACCTTGACCAACAGCCTTTGTGTATCACATTTCCGGAACCGGAAGTGGGGGACACATTTGAGCTAAAGTCGGGGTTGATACATTTGCTTCCCTCATTCCATGGGCTAAATGGTGAAGATCCAAATAAACATTTGTCAGAGTTTCACGTGGTATGCAGCAGCATGAAACCAAGTGGAGTTTCGGAAGACAGAATCAAGCTTAAAGCCTTCCCTTTTTCATTAAAAGATGCAGCAAAGGACTGGATGTACTACCTTCCGGCCGGCAGCATCACCACTTGGGCACAATTGAAAAAGAGCTTTCTCGAGAAATACTTTCCCACTTCTAAATCATCTACATTGAAGAAGGAGATAAGTAACATTGAGCAACGGGGTTATGAGTCTTTTTATGAGTATTGGGAGAGGTTTAAGAAGTTATGTGCTAGCTGTCCATACCACGGTTATTCAGAGGAAGATTTGGTGTTGTACTTCTATAATGGCTTGTGTGATGAGGATGCTAGGATGGTCAATGCAGCAAGTGGTGGCTCCATTGTGAATAAAACTGCACTCGCTGCTAAGGAACTGTTAAATGAGCTTGCTGAAAGCTCGAGGCAGTTTAGTAGAAGGTCTGGATCTCGACGTGTGGTCGCCGAGGGTTCTAGTTCTTCTAAGTTGGAAGATCAGGTGCAAGCTCTCACATCCATGATGCGAGAATTCATAGTGAAAGAGAAAACTCACCAAGTGAAGGCTTGTGGCATTTGCTCTTCAAATCATCCAACTGATTTTTGCCCTCATCTACAAGAAGAACCGAGTGAAGAGGTTAAGGCAGCCGGTTTTCAGGGCCAAGGTTTCCAAAAAAGATATGATTCATATTCTGCCACCTCCGGGATGGCGAGATCATCCTAATTTGAGGTACGGGAATTCATCAGGGAACCAGCAGCCGCCACAGCAGTATAACCGCCCACCACCTCCTTACTCGAGGTCACCGGAGCAAGGAGCTCCACATTTTCGACCGCAAGGCCAATCACAGGGACCGAGCACCAGCATGTCTACTGAGGATATGATTAATGCTTTAACTAAAAATGTTACTAACATGCAGAGAAATATGGTTCAGTTTCAGGAGGAGACCCGTTCGAGCATAAAGAATCTGGAAAAGCAAATGAGTCAGGTCTCGGGAGCTGTGGGTCGATTAGAGGCTCGTGATTCGGGTAAGCTACAGTCTCAAACGGAGGTTAATCCGAGACAAAATGCAAGTGCCATAACACTAAGAAGTGGAAGAGAACTAAAGGGCAATGATAAAGAGACCGCTAAAGACAAAGAGGTAGAGGAAGAGGTTGTTGTTTATGAATCAGTGCCTGATGCCGAGCCATTGTCATCTACATCAGATGAGCAATCCAAGCAACCACCACCTCCACCACCTTATGAGTCGGTTCCACCATTTCCAGAAGCACTGAAAGACACTCGAAGAAAGGAGTGCGATAAAGACATTTACGAAACCTTTCGTAAATGTGAGGTAAACATTCCCCTTTTAGATGCTTTAAAACAAATTCCTAGGTATGCAAAGTTTCTTAAGGAAATGTGCACTACCAAAAGAAAACAACGGTTAAGGGGAGCACAAAAGGTTAAGGTTAGTGAACATGTGTCTGCCATGTTTCAAAAGAAACTTCCTCCAAAATGCAGTGATCCAGGCATGTTTGCTATACCTTGTGTGATTGGGAACACCACGTTTCCAAGAGCTATGCTAGACTTAGGGGCTTCTATAAATGTAATTCCTTATTCTTTGTACGAGTCCTTAAAGCTAGGTGCCTTACATGAAACAGGTGTTGTGATTCAGTTAGCTGACCGTTCTAATGCTTATCCTAAGGGAATAGTGGAAGACGTGTTAGTTAAGGTTGATAAGCTGATTTTTCCTGCCGATTTTTATGTCCTAGATATGGAGCACGATAAACATGCGACCCCTATTTTGTTAGGACGGCCATTTTTAAAAACTGCTAGGACTAAAATTGATGTGCATAGTGGATCTCTTACTATGGAGTTTGATGGAGATACAGTAGAGTTCAACATTTATGATTCCATGAGATTCCCGAGTGACGATCATTCATGTTATTCTATAGATGTTATTGACTCTTTTTCGCAGGACGTGTTTGAAATTGATGGTAAAGATGAATTGCAGGTGGTTCTTGAGCATAGTTTGAAAGATAATGAAATTGAGTATGTTTTAAGCGCTAATTTGCAGGAAATAGTGCAGGTTTTGGAAGATCAAGACAAGCTTTCGACGGTCCCTTTTCATTTTGAACCCGTCCCACTCATCATTCCTAGAGAGAAGTTGTTACCATCTGTTTTGCAGGCCCCAAAAGTGGAATTGAAGCCACTTCCCGATGATTTGAAGTATGTGTTCCTTGGAGAAGGAGAAACATTACCAGTGATCATCTCAAGTCAGCTCACCCAGGAGCAAGAAGGAAGACTTATTGAGGTTCTTAAGGAGCATAGAGAAGCAATTGGATGGACGATTGCCGACATCAAAGGCATAAGTCCTACCACATGCATGCATCGGACTTTGGTGGAAGATGACGCGAAACCCGTGAGGCAACCACAACGCCGGTTAAACCCACCTATGATGGAGGTAGTGAAAGCATAAATTCTGAAACTACTCCAAGCAGGTATGATTTACCCTATTTCTGATAGCAAATGGGTTAGTCCTACCCAAGTTGTGCCTAAGAAAACGGGTGTAACTGTTGTGGAGAACCAAAATGGTGAGTTGATTCCTACACGTATCCAAAATGGATGGCGTGTTTGCATTGATTATCGTAAATTGAATGCTGTGACTAGGAAAGACCATTTTCCTTTGCCATTTATTGATCAAATGCTTGAAAGACTTGCTAGTCATGCCTTCTATTGCTTCTTAGATGGTTATTCAGGGTACTTCCAGGTGGCTATTGCGCTAGAGGATCAAGAGAAAACCACATTTACGTGTCCTTTTGGCACGTTTGCATATAGGCGCATGCCTTTTGGGTTATGCAATGCCCCTGCCACTTTTCAGAGATGTATGATGAGTGTATTCTCTGAATATGTCGAGAGGTTTGTTGAAGTTTTTATGGATGATTTCACTATACATGGAGATTCTTTTGACAGTTGTTTGCAACACTTAGTTTTTGTGCTTAAAAGATGTATAGATTTTAACCTTGTGTTGAATTCCGAGAAGTGCCATTTTATGGTGCGAAAAGGGATTGTTTTAGGCCATGTGGTTTCCGAAAAAGGACTCGAGGTAGATAAAGCTAAGGTAGACACTATTCAATCTTTGCCTTATCCTACTAATGTTCGGGAAATACGTTATTTTCTTGGCCATGCAGGTTTTTATCGCAGGTTCATCAAGGACTTTTCGAAGATTTCATCTTCTTTATGTAAGCTGTTGCAAAAGGATGTGGATTTTTCTTTTGACGAACATTGCAAGAGTGCTTTTGAAACCTTGAAAGAAAGACTCGTCTCGGCTCCAATTATACAACCACCTGATTGGTCTCTTCCCTTTGAGATCATGTGCGATGCAAGTGATTACGCCGTCGGAGCGGTGTTAGGTCAAAGGGTGGGGAGAGCACCTCATGCTATCTATTATGCTTCCATGACACTAAATGAGGCTCAGCGTAACTATTCTACTACTGAAAAAGAATTGTTAGCTGTAGTATTTTCTTTGGAAAAATTTAGATCTTATTTGCTTGGAACAAAAGTTATTGTATATACTGACCATGCAGCTCTTCGTCATTTAATGACGAAAAAAGAAGCCAAGCCAAGATTGATCAGGTGGATTCTACTTTTGAGCGAGTTTAATTTGGAGGTGAAAGACAAAAAGGGGACCGAGAATTTAGTAGCGGATCATTTGAGTAGATTGGTGTCTTCCTATGATTTAGAGAAGAATGTTGAAAAACCGTGGAAAGAACCAATTCGAGAAGAATTACCGGATGAACATTTGTTCACCCTTAAGGGCTGTTCATTTCGGATATCCGATCCGATCCGATACGAAATTTCGGATATCCGAAAATTTTGGATCGGCAAAAAAAACGATCCGTATCCGATCCGAAAAAAATCGGATATCCGAAAATCGGATATCCGAAATTTCCGGATCGGATAACCGGATATCCGAAATTTTTATCACTTGAAATTTTCTGGGTTTTAAGCTTTTTCATGGCTGTTTTTTCTTACAATTATGGGACCATCACTAATGTTACATCAGCTCCATAATAGCCATCAGGCCCATGTTCTCCATGTTTGTATCAATTTCGTCATTGCTCCCGCTGGAAGTACTACATTATTGAGAAAAAAATTATTAATACGAAAATACATCAAAACAAAGAAGAAGATATTAAAAAACGAAACAATTCAAATCAGTTAAAACAAAGAAGAAATAAAAAAGCAAAACCACAAACCAAAGAAGAATAAGTAAGTTGGTGAAATAAAAAAAGAAACAATTAAAATCAGTTAAAACAAAGAAGAAATAAAAAAGAAAAACCACAAAACAAAGAAGAAGAAGTAAAAAAAAGGAAACAACAAAACTGACATAGGAGAAGAAATAAATGGTAGAAAAAAACGAAAAAATGAAAGAAGATGCAGGCTGAGAATTTGATCAAAGAGAAGAAGTGAAAAATTAAAAACGAAGTATAAGTGAAAACAAATAGTCAAATCCTTGCCAATTCAGAAAATCCAGTCGCAAAATTACCTAATTTCATTCGCGCCGCAGAGCAGAGAA
Source organism: Beta corolliflora (assembly GCA_947648045.1). Classification (NCBI taxonomy): domain Eukaryota; kingdom Viridiplantae; phylum Streptophyta; class Magnoliopsida; order Caryophyllales; family Amaranthaceae; genus Beta; species Beta corolliflora. The sequence continues at coordinate 947,255 of CANSZD010003292.1, forward strand.
GGAGTGGCGCCCTCGTAGATTTGTCGCTGGTAGGTGGTGGCGACTTGCCTGTGATGGGTTGTTGGCGTCTGGGCTCTGGCAGCCTCGCAGCAGGCGTGGACTGTGGAAACAGATGAGAGAATTACAGCGTTTCGTTTCAACTTAAAGTTTAGAATGAACCCTTAACTCTTGAACATTTCAGTTTGAGCAAATGTTTTATTGTTTAGGGTTTTTTTAAAAAAAATAAAAAAGTATACTTAAAAAAAAACGGATATTTCGGGTATCCGAAAACACAATTATCGTGATCCGTATCCGATCCGATTTTTTTCGGATATCCGATCCGAAATATCCGAAACTCAAAAAAACGAATCGGATATCCGATTTTTCGGATCGGATCGACCGGATCGCGGATCGGATCGGCCGGATCGGATCATTATGAACAGCCCTAGAGTCCATGGTATGCTAACATTGTGAATTTCCTTGTCTCTAACAAATTTCCTCCTCATTTTTCAAAAGCACAAAAAGACAAATTACGAAGCGATGCAACGCATTATGTATGGGACGATCCATATTTGTGGAAACATTGTGCGGATCAAGTGATTAGAAGGTGCATTCCCGATAATGAGGTAATATCGATTCTCACCTTTTGTCATTCTCATGCATGTGGAGGTCATTTTGGAGCAAGGAGAACTGCTCGAAAGGTATTAGATTGTGGTTTTTATTGGCCTAGTTTGAATAGAGATGCATTCCATTTCTGTAAGTCGTGCGATAATTGTCAAAGAGTCGGGAATATTTCCCATAGAAATGAAATGTCACAAAACTCGATCTTGTATTGTGAAATATTCGATGTTTGGGGCATTGATTTTATGGGGCCATTTCCTAACTCTTTTGGCTTCATGTACATTCTTTTAGCAGTGGATTATGTATCAAAATGGGTGGAGGCTAAGGCCACTCGTACTGACGATGCTAAGGTGGTTGCAGATTTTGTGAAATCTCACATATTTTGCAGGTTTGAAATTCCAAGGGCATTGATTAGTGACAAGGGAACTCATTTTTGCAATCGAACCATAGGTGCGCTGCTGAAAAAGTATCATGTGACTCACAAGACCTCCACGGCCTACCATCCACAAACAAATGGCCAAGCGGAGGTGTCCAATCGCGAGATCAAATCAATCTTGGAGAAAACGGTGAATCCAAGTAGGAAGGATTGGAGCTTGCGATTGGAGGATGCACTATGGGCATATAAAACCCCCATTGGTATGTCACCATACCGATTGGTGTTTGGAAAGCCGTGTCACCTTCCAGTGGAGCTTGAGCACAAAGCATATTGGGCCATTAAAAACTTCAACATGGCCTTGGATGAAGCTGGATTGCATCGGAAGCTACAGTTGCAAGAATTGGAGGAGATACGGAACGAGGCTTATGAAAACGCAGCAATTTACAAAGCAAAGACTAAGGCATGGCATGACAAGGTAATAATAAGAAAAGAGTTCGTGGTAGGCCAAAAGGTTCTCTTGTTTCAGTCCCGCCTACGTCTTTTTCCAGGAAAATTGCGTTCTAGGTGGATCGGGCCATTCATTGTCGTGAAAGTGTTTCCACATGGAGCCGTGGAAATCCAAAGTGAAGCCACCTCCAAGATTTTGAAGGTAAATGGGCAGCGGCTTAAGCCGTACTTTGAAGGATTCAAGCAGGTCGGGGCCGAGGATGTTCCTCTCGGTGACCCAGACTATGGTTAGACCTTATGGTTGTAAGTCGTGTCGACGACGATAAATAAACGAGCATGTTGTATATAGTGTATAAAGTTAGTTTTCTTTTGGTTTTTGGAAGATATTATGCTTGTGGTTGTTTGTTTTGCAGGGAATAGAAGGAAAGTTCGTGACTTGTGAAGTTGTTGTGTGTAACAATGTTGATGAGCGAGTATCAAGAGCCGAGAGTTGGTTCGCATTTGAAATCAAAGCAAATCAAGAGCAAGGAATGCGAGCAAAAGTGAAGAAAAATGAGAGTGATAGGTGGACAAGAGTGTGAAGAGGGAGCTTGGAGCCAAAAACATGAAGGTCGCGACTCGCGAAGTCATCAGGTCGCGACTCGCGACACTGATCGCGACTCGCGACACCCATCCTGACTTTTTTTTTTTAAAAGAACGCGAAGCTCAATTACCCCCCCTTCACGCGACGCCCTCTCTTACTCTCAAAATCTCTCAAGCACCCTCCTCTCATCTCCCACTCTCAAATCTTCACTACAACTTCTCATTCCATCCTCTAATCTTCTCCTTTTCACTTCTCTACACAAATTCCCTACTTTCTTGTCTCCTTCACACCATAATCCTCCCACAATTTCTGAAAATCATCACCTTCTACCAAACCCTAGAATTTGGGGGTTTTTAATTTGAAGCAACACCATCCAAATTGAAGCTTGGAGGATCATACACATGCTTAGGGGAGCTATTCACAAGTTTTAATCACCCTACATAACACTACTTCACTTCCATTTTGGTATAACATACTCTTTCCTACTTCTCTTTGATTTTGCTTGAAATGCCTTGTTCTTGCTTAATTGTAGAGTTGTAGCTTGTTTCATTAAGACATTGTTTGTAGTTGTTGAGTTGTGTGGTGTTGTTGTTGTGATTGTTGAACTCAATTGGGAATTGGTGGTTGGTTATTGTTGTGTGGAGGGTGTTTGGAGTGTAAGAGTGTTCTTATTTGTATCCTTGTGTCAAACCCTTGCTGTTGTTAGTTCTTATCAGTTGAAAAAAAAAAAACAAAAACACAAAACAAATGAGCAAGAGAAGCCGAACCGAACCCGTCCCCCAAATTAACTCCCGTGGCCTTAAGAAGCTAAGTGACCAAGCTAAAAGGCGATGGGACCGCCTTGACAGACCGGGGAGGGTGATACAAGAAACTAAGTTTGCGGATTACCCTACCCTTGAAAAATTGGGGTTGGCTAGCTCGGTTGAGTTTCTTCTCAATAAGGTTGGTCTCCAAAACTTTCTATGGAAGAGGGCCCGAACTTATGAGCGGTACACCCTCGAGTTCCTTTCGACCCTCCAAAAATATGCTGAAACCGAGGATGAATCTGAATACATCACTTTCTCCCTCAATGACAACCAATACAAAATGAATTTCCTTGAGATAGAGAGTGCTTTTGCTTGGGACTTCATGGCTGAGGATGACTTTCTAGAGACTGAGAACTATAATCCTACTGTGTTTTGGTACAAGATCACTGGTGGTAGTAAGTGGCATAGCCACTGCAAGAGTAGCGCAATTCCCCACCCCGCCTTGCGCTACGTGCACCGTCTTTTGTCTATGACGGTCTTTTGTGCAGGAGAGCCCACTAATTTACCGGAGTTTGACCTTAAATGTCTTTGGGCCATGACACCTCAAGGGGAGGGGTGTCCAGATTGGGTGAAAATTTGGGTGGATAGGTGCTTAGCTCAGTCGGCTGAAGGGAAGACCTCGGGGAAGTTGAGTATGGGGGGTATGATTAGCCTTTTAGCCTCCTAACTAGGTGTCCAGGTGCCTGTGGATAAGAAGGGAAACCCCACATTGACCCCTTTAGGGACAGCTAGTGCTCGATATTCCCGTGATTCTAACTGCTATGATACCATTGCCTTGAGGAGTATTACCATGCTTCATTTCAAAACCATAGGCGATGAGACGAGGAATGTGTGGCTTTTTGGGGCGAGAAATGTCAGATATATGGCTTTACCGCAGGAGCGGGTGGCCATTACCGAGCATACCACACATGAGGAGCTCTTCCTTCCCCCGGACGAGAGGTATGCCCGGGGGGTGGCGGAGGAATTAGGTCAGAGGGACCCTGAAGAAGTCCAGGTTCAGCCTCAACCAGAGCCTCAGCCACAGCAGTTCCAATACCAGCAGTACCAGCAGGAGCAGGGTTACCTCCCTCACGCCCAGTTTCAGGCTCAGGTAACTGAGCAACTATCCAGTGTTATGGGCGATTTGGGAGAGATGCATGATAGGATGTATGGGATGGAGGACCAGATCTATTCAGTTGGTTCCATGGTTTCGGCCATGAACAACTTCTTTGTGTCCCGTTTTCCACCCCAGGGACCGGAGAACCAGGACTCCTGGTACTCCGATCCCACATCCGAGATTGAGGCGGCGTGCATTATACGCCACCAGGAGAGAGAGGCCCGTAGGGCAGCCCGCAGGTTTGAGCGCGGGGGTCCCTCGAGCTCTTAGAGTTTTTCCCTTTTCCTTTCCCTCTTATTTGTGTTTGTCCTTTCCACATTGAGGACAATGTGCATAATAAGCGTGGGGGGAGAGATTGATTAAATGTGGTGGTATTTTAGCTTGTTTTAGTTTGTTCTGTTTGGTTTATTTTGTTTATATTGTGGTAATTTGATGAATTTTTTTGAAAAAAAAAGTGACAAAAGAAGAAAGAAAAAAGATTCCCGCTGAGTTGAAAACCCGCAAGGGCGGGCGACTCGGGCAAAATTGGGGGACTCGGATAGGTCGAAAACCCGAAAGGGCGATCTATGCAAAAAAGAGCTAGTTGAGCGGGTGAGTTTTGTGAGCTGGAAAAAAAAAAGAGAGATGAAAAAAAAAATGAATGAAAATGAGAAGCTAGGATGAAAACCCGGAAGGGCTCCTAGGCAAAATGAGAGAAAAAAAAAAGAGAGAAAAAATAAAATAAAAAAATTTGCTTTGATCCTCATTTGTCGGTGTCGGTGTCATAAGGTGGCGGCATTGGAGTCGATGTTTTCGGGCTAGATTAGGTCCTTGTTTTGTGTCTTTTGAGGGCGGGGTGTACATCTCTTTTTGGCTCGTTTCTTTTTTGTTGCTTGTGGTATGATTTGGTTGGAGCACGAAGCTAAGCGTGGGGGAATCACTTACCCTCGTGCCTTAGTTTCCTTGCATTTTGGGTAGGTTGGAGTCGGGAGGTCATTGTTGATATTCGTATCCCGAAACCTTTCGGGATTCGAGGTTCATTTGTATAGAAGAATTCTTTTGGGGTAGATTTTGTCGATTGGCTTTTGTGTCTTGTGGATGGCGATTCCGGAGGTTGGCGTGGTATGGCGTATTTTGGTGCTTGGGTGTGTCGATTTCTCTTTTTCTTTTACTCGAGGTCGAGTAAGGTTTAAGCATGGGGGAATTTGATGTGTCCAAGTTATCCGTCAATCTTAGGCGGATTTCGGGTTGTTTTTGGTGTCGGTTCGAGCTTAGTATCGGGATTTAGGAGAGTTTTGATGTTAGGAGGTGTTGTCGGAGGATGTTGTGTTTTGAGGAGTCTAGGGAGCGGTTTGCATGGTGGCGTAGTCGAGGGCCGATCTTGGTCCTCCGATCACTTTTTGTGCCCCGGGGTCCTTGTCCTTGGTTCCTTTATGTCGCATCTTCCGAGGCTTCCGAGCTTTGTTCGAGTTCCGAGGTCCGTCGTGCAAGCTTCTTGGTTTGCTCGTCGTCCGAGGATCGTCTTCATTCTGGTTTTGCAGCTTCATGGCTTACTCAAAAGCCAAGTTCTCCTCTTTTTCCGCTTTGAGCTTTGTTTTGGTGGTTTTGAGGCAGTCACAGCGTCGCGAGCCGCGATCAGTGTTGCGAGTCGCGACCTGCCCATGGTCGCGAGTCGCGAGGGTTGTCGCGAGTCGCGACCCCTGTGTCGGCCGCTTCTTTTGTTTTCTTTTCCTCCCTTGGAGGAAGATGTTATGAAGTTTTAGTTTTAGTTTTTTGTTAGAGCGACTTGAGAGAGAAAAAAAGAAGATTTCTTTCTAGGGTTTCTTCCTCTCTTCTTTTGTAGATTTGTAATGAATCCTATGGCTTGGCTAGCTTAAACATCTATCTTGAATTTGGTTGTTGAAGCTCTAATCTACTTGTGAGAAGTTCTTATCCTCTACTTTCTTTATGGTCATTGTGATGCTTCTTGTATTTAATTTCATGATGTTTGCATAATCTTTGCTAGGAACGTTACTAGTATTGTTGTGTGATTCATCTAATGCTAATTCTAGGTGCATAATCGGATTGTTGTGTCCCTAGCTCCATGTAGCATACTAGGTGTTTGATTAAATGCTGAACATTAATCTTTTGCACTTAGAGAAGCATTGCTTATTATTTGAATGTTATTGCTTTGATAACATTAGTAATCCTATCGTGTTCCTCGACCTTAATGCTACTTTGGTTTGGACTTAAGTGCGATTCATTTGAGTTAAGGCATAGTAAGGGCGGTTCAAACCACGCGGATCGTGTGTTTAGCCACGATCTAAGAGGATAGAGGTCTAGACTTCTCGATAGGTGACCATAGGAAGTGTCGGGGGTTAAGATTTCATGACCACAAACTAGGTTAGGGTGGATGCTAATCGAGTCCAAGGCCTTTTTATATTGTAATCTCTTCGTATTTTAATATTGTGCTTAGTTTAACTTGCTTGCATTGTTCCAAACCCCCCCCAATTCGGTTACTTTGGCCTTAGCAAATACTAAGGTCCTTAATTCACTAATTTCCGAACAAGTTCCATTGTTCCCTGTGGATACGATCCCTACTTCCATTATACTTGCTTAGTGTGCATGAGAGTAGGTTAATTATATTTGGTTAGGAGTACACGACAAACGCCTACCAGATATACTAAGGGTATTCTTGTAATTGTACTCTTGTACAATATAATATATATATGAGTCCCAGGCACCCGTATTAGGGTAAGCCGTATCATTATCTTCACAAAACCTCTTCCCTCAGCCAGTGTGGTTCATTCTAGGAAAATTTTACAATAGTCTTCTTAAGAAAAAGACTACCATAATACTTTAATGTGAGCCACACATTTATACACATCAGCAATATGTTATTTATGGCTAGATACTATAGATAAAGTCAAATACGGTATATTCATATTGCGTACTTGTATTTAGAGCAATCTGACTTTTCAAAATTAGTTATATATAATTTCCTAAATTATACTCTATAAATTCTGAAATTAATGTTTTTTATATTAAATTTGATATGATATACGAAAATATCAATTATAATTTCTGAAATAAAACTTTATAATATAATAAATTAGTTTATAATCGATGAAAAAATATGACAATTTACTTCAACAATATTACCATTTTATGCAAAAAAATAATAATTAAATATTTATTTCAACTCTTTTATGGCCATCTTTTTCAACAGTATTATTAACCTATGCCAAAAAACATTATTTCACGAAAAATTACTTAAGAGTTAAAATAAAGTTTTTCCAAAAATTACAATTTTTTTTTGCATGTTTTGATAATATCTTTGAAGTAAACTGTAATATTTATTTTCTGTATTTATATCTGTATATTGTCCATATTAATACGGTATATTTTTTTTTTCTCTCTTTTCTCCCTAGCTCCTCTACACCTTTTCCTCCATAGCCACCACCCCACCCCTACTTCACCCCCACCCCTGTCCCCTGCAGGTAGGGGTGTGCACAAACCGGTCCGGACCGGAGTTTGGACCGGACCGGACCGGAATTTGGACCGGACCGGAATTTGGACCGGACCGGACCGGAATTCCGGTCCGGTCCCCGGTCCGCCGAAAATCAGGATTCCGGTCCATCGGTCCGATCCGGTCCAAACCCGGAAAATTCCGGCCCGGACCGGTTGGACCGGAATTTATATTATTTTAGTAAAAAAAAAAATTTATATGTTAAAAAAAAAATTAAAAGGTAGAAAATTAGAAACTCGAAACCTACTATTTATTCTTTTAGGATTATTGACATTAAAATTATTAATTTTTAATGTATATAATTTATAAATATATTTAAATAAAATAAAAAAGATTTTTTTTTTTGAAAAAAAAAAATTCCGGTCCAAGAGGTCCAGGATCGGACCGGACCGGAAAAATTCCGGTCCGGTCACGGTCCAAGAAAACCCCGGATTCCTGTCCAGCCGGTCCTCGGTTCCGGTCCGGTCCGGTTCTGGACCGGTGCACACCCCTACCTGCAGCCCCACCCCACCCCCACCCCCTACCCGATCCCACACCTAGAGTAGAACCCCCACCCCCCACCCCCGCCAGCGGCGCAGCCACCCCCACCCTAGCCTTCGTCTCTTCCCACCCTACCACCCCTTCCCCCTTCTCCCCGTGCCCCCCCCTTCGCCCCCGCCCCCGTTTCCCCTCCCCCCTCTCCTTTCACTTTTTTGCCGCGATCACGCCGCCCTTCCCCCTTCCCCCTTCGCTCCTACCCCGTCGCCCTTCACCCCGGCGCGCTTCTCCGCAGACCCCCCTGCGCATCCCCCACCCCTTCTTGTTCCTCCTCTTTCTCCCTTCTTCCTCTTTCTCCCTGCTCTGAAATTTCAAAAAGAAAAAAACTGTTCATTGAAAACCTGTAAAACAACGTATAAAAATACAAAAAAAGTCTAAAATTTTTGAGGTAAAAAAATTCTGAAATTTAATATTTTTGAAAAGTAAAAAATTACTTTTAATACATATACACATATTAGGAATATATAGAGTATATGAGTATGTCCATAGTAATTAGTCAAAAATGTAATCGTTGACGTGGACAAATTCATGGCTCACATTAATTTCTTTTCAAAAAAGTAATCGTTGACGTGGACAAATTCATGGCGCACATTAATTTCTTACGGTAGCCTTTTTTTCAAGAAGGCTACTATAAAACATCCTTCATTCTATGACCAGGGCTTCCCGCATTCGAACAACACCATCTGTTTGTATTTGAGACGCCATTTTTGAGGGATATTAGATATTAGTGATATAGGAAATTATATTTGTATGATGAATTTTCCACATATAATTAATGTTGTACTATCTTTGAGGTTATGTATGTTAGGAAATGATTTAGCAAATAATTTTTTAGGATATTTGGTATTATTATTATTATTATTATTATTATTATATGTTTCGAGAAGATTATTTCTTATCTTATGTTTTATTTAGCAAATAAATTGATTCTATATTTTTTTGGTACATGAGATAAAGTTAGGACATCCTTCTATTAAGGGAGTGACCTAGGGAATCAAGAAGAACGAAAATGATCAAATGTAGGACCAGTTTCAGAGACGACGTCAACCATGGCAGGAGAAATAGAGTGGCCTTTTTAGAGAGATAATGTTTTGAACTGTTGGCTTCACGAAAAATGTGATCTATGGAGCAAATAGTCAACTGATTGAGTAACAATCGGATGTCGTTGATGAGAGTGTGAATAATCCAATGATAGGAATAAAGACCTTGGAGAATTCAAATCAGTCAAATTGATTGTATTAATCTTGTAGGTAAATTGTTCCTTGTAATTGAAATCAGGACCGAGAAGGGGACGAGAACAAAGCTTACATAAAATTAAAGATAATGTAATGTTAATTTACAGGTTCTACAGGTCATGACTTCATGCAGGGCCGTCTTGGATATTTATGGGGCCCTATTTTAAAATGGAAATTGGGCCCTTTCTTTTCCCTTAGTGAGAGAAAAGGACCACAATTTTTCATAGAGAGTAGAGAGAATCAATATATATTGATGGATTGATTTTATTTTTGATAATTATGAAAAAGTATTGATGACAATACTAAAGTTAAAGATATGGAAGGTTGAATTTTTGGTGGAAAAGATTGAGCAAGATGATAGGGGATAGCTCGAATTATGAAGTTCGGAGATGAAGATATGGAGCGTTTGCCGTTTACTATTTGCAAAGCATCATCTTTTTTAAATTGGACCCTTTCAAATAAAACCAAAAAAAATTGGACTGGGGGCCCTGTGCGGAGGGGCTCTTTGCACACCCGCAGCTACGACCCTGACTCCATGAGTCATTTCATTTGGGTCCAATTAAAAACAATTTATATCCTTCAAAGTTGGGTCCTTCACAGGTTAACAGATAATTAAAATCAGATGTTATGTAATAGCTCTCATGATTGCCTTAAAAAAAATTTAGCAGGCTACTCATCCCAACAAGATGCATCTTTCTTTTAGGGAACTTATTTATTAAGTTACTCCATAGTTAAATGTGTTTGGCTGGGAGTAGTCCAGGAATAGGTGACTTGACTCAACTCCATATACGTCGGGTGTTACATGTTCGACTATAGTTGGAATCTATAAAATCAAACTTTCCTATATATAAAATAGAGGAAGTATATATTGGTGATCCATTTTGATTTACCCTCTGAATTAGCAAACTTCCCACAACCTCCTCTAAATTCTAATACTCCGCTGACTAGTGAACATTCAACTACTCAAATCTCCAACTTCCCATTTTTAAAGGAAGTTGTATCCTTGATCTCAGAAGGATGTTGGGCGTTGTCTAACGACATTGATTTTTTATGAATTTTGATTAATGTACAAGAATTAAAACTTGTTGTAGGTTTCCCTCAAAAAAAAAAAACTTGTTGTAGGTTATTATTGTAAGTGTGCATTGAATCGTTATGGATGTCTTACTTTTTAATGTTTGGTACAAGAAGTACATTATGGATTTTCTCTTTTATTATAATAATAACTCATAAAATTAGATTTAAACAAAAACCAGTTAAAATATAATAAAAACTGACAACAAGTCTCGGACCTATTTTGAACCTATATTAAAATTGAGACTCGCTAGACAAAGTGGGTTTGGGTAAGGGTTTAGATTCTTTCAATAGGATCTGAGGCAAGTCTAGATCCATATCATTACGAGTTTGGGTCTCATCGAGCCTGCCCCAGACCTAACCTATTCACATTCTACCTACCTTTTCTTAAGCTATTGATATCATACCTATATATCCTACCTATGTTTTGGAAAGTTATTACTAAGACCCTGTTATTTTGGACTGAAATAATGAAAATTCAGGTCAGTTTAGTACAGTTCAAACAAATTCAATTCAGTTAAATTAAGTTCAGCCCAAAGAACAGGGTCTAAATATCTTTCGTAATATGTTATGGGCACATATCATAATAACCGTTTCGGAAACAAGGCAAGAGAAAAATTTAGAGAGTTTATACAATCAACATTACTACTGTACAAGAAAAAATTGAGCAATCTTTAAATAACAATCCAAAATGAAAAATCTTTTAAAAACAATATGAGCATATTTTTACTCTACATACTAGGGGTGAAAGTTCGGTGTACAGTTTGGATTTAGGCCTAATCCAATCCGATTCGAACACAATTTGGATTTTAATTTTCCAATCCAAATCCAAATCCAAACCAATCCAATCCGGATTTTCAGACACTAGATTGGATCCGATCCGAATTATCCATTTTTTAAACTCTGTTTTTTCGATGGAATAAATTTGGTGCCAACATCAAAATAAAATGTTCGATAATAGAAGTAATTCATACAATCCCATTAAAATTCATTAATAAACTAATAACAACTAATAATTCATTCCAAACTCATAATTCGCTGCAAAAGAAGGTTCAACAACAACATAACAACATGTTCATCTATATAGCAGATTTAACTTTACACATCAAGTTAGGGTTTTAATTTTTAGTGGATGGGAAGGGCTGCCGGACCATTTGGGCTTTATTTTTTTTTAAAAATCAGTTAAGACTTAAGCCCAATCATAAATTAAAAATATATGAGACCTAATTACTATTCGCTCATTTTGGATTTTTGGATCCAATCACCCTCAATCTAATCCAATTCGAAAATCCAATTTTTCAAAGAAACTCAATTCGAACATAGTTCGAGTTCGATCCGAATTACTAATTCAATTTGGATTGGATTGGATTTTGATTTTTATCTGAATAACTTTCATCCGTACTAGAGACTAAAATTTCTTTTTTCATGACACGAGGCTCTGTTCTTTTGGACTGAATTGAATTGAATTTGTTTGAACTGAACTGAACTGAATAAACCTGAACTGAATTGAATTGAACTGAATAAACCTGAACTGCACTGAAGTGAATGAAAACTGTGAGAGGAAACTAACTGAACTGAACTGAATAAACCTGAACTGAACTGAACTGAACTGAATAAATCTGAACTGAACTGAACTGAATTTTCATTAATTCAGTCCAAAAGAACAGAGTCGAAGAATCAAGCTTAATTTGATAAGATAAAAATTCAGATGAAATGAAATCACTCATTTCGTTTGGTCTCAAAATCTGAACTTCTATTCGTCGCCCCTAAAGTACTTAAAATCGCCCCAACAACCTTGTGAATGTACCATTATGCCCTTAACTCCTTTTTACCATTTTACTTTACTTGAGCATTGAAATTTATCCTTCATTTGAAATCTGAATTTTACCAATTTACAATTCTCTCTAAAATCACCAACAACCAATCGCAACTCATCACCCAACGCCATCATCGCCAGCAACCCAATGCTATCATCGCCGGCAAGGATGTCTTCTTCAGACGAAGAGGTAAAATTTTTTTTTTTTTTTTTTTCTGTAAACATCGCCAACGTTTGGCCGTAACGTTGGATCTTTGGAACCAACGTCGGCGGGGACGATGATTCCTTGGATCCAACGTTTGGCCAGAACGTTGGAGCCATGGAACCATCGTCCCGGCCGGACGTTGGTTCCAAAGATCCAACGTTCTGGCCAAACGTTGGATCCAAGGAATCAACGTCCTGGACAGACGTTGGTTCCAAAGATCCAACGTTCTGGCCAAACGTTGGAACCTTCTATATGTTTATCTCCTTCTGTTATTTAACTTTTACAAATCAAATCGTTTTTAAAAAATTAAAATAAGATTAAACTAGTATTTGTGAATATTGTGATATTTTCGTGTAATAAAAGATGATTTGTTTTTTCAGGAGCCTGTTGGTGATCGGATTAATTATAACTCGTATTTCGACAATAGTCCAGAATTTGAAATGCGTGATCTTCGCCGCGAGTGGTGTAGAAACATTGCTCGTTGAGCTTGGGTTTTTCTTGACGATCGGTAGTCACAAAAAGAAGTATCAACTTTTGGATTGTGATCGTGGCAAGAAGAAGGAACCTCGTGATTTCAGTTCGGCAATTAGAAGAAAAACAAAGAGAAAAGCATGTGGCTGTGAGTTTCGGTTGTTCCTAGTCCCAAAAAACGACTACGCGTGTTGGGTGGTCGAGACTAGGGTTGAACATGGGTTTCATAATCACCCAATGATGTTATACCCGGAGGGCCATCGACAAATCTCTGGTCTCAGTCCCGCCGCCAAGAAGTTAGTTGGAGAACTAACTTCATCCCATGTGAAACCACGAAACATTATGAAAGCCATTGAAGGTGCATTTCCGTCTTTGAAGCCTAACATGAGGCACATATACAATTACAGAGATATATTGAGAAGGGAGAGATCAGAAGGCAGAAATGCGGCCCAACAGGTTTCTTCAACGAGCCGTTGAAAACAAGTATCTTTTTTGGATTCGATCGGACGAGATGGGTAGGGTGACACATACATTCATTGCACACACGACGTCCGTGAATTTAGTGCGTACATATCCGCACGTGATTCACATTGATGCAACTTACAAGACAAATAAGTACTTGTATCCTTTGGTGGAGATTGTTGGGGTGACACCAACCAACAAGAATTTTCTTGTTGCATGGGCATTGTTGCAACATGAGGATGCTCGAGTTATCTTGGATGTTGGACGGACTAAAGAACCTCATTGGTAGTGTGGCTCCGAATGCCATTGTCACCGATCGAGATTTGGCTTTGTGCAAATATATCTCGGAGATTTTTCCCACATCTGCACATCTACTTTGCACCTGGCATATCAATCATGATGTGGAGGCCTGGGTAACAAGGAAGTGTGGTGGGAAAAGAAAGATCGGAATTAGCTTCGGACGAGGAAGTTGGGCTAGGGTAATGAAATCCAAAACCGAGGCTGAATATGAAATAAATGTAGCCAACATGATGGAGGAGTGGGGTACAGTTGGGAATACCACATCCATTGACTTTCCTACCTACATCCACGGGACTTGGCTTGTGCACAAAGAGAAGTTTGTGCAATGTGGGACTAACCGAGTAAGACACTTCGGTAACACAACCAACAACAGAGTCGAGAGCTCTCATTCGGCTTTGAAAGCGTGGATTGCTACTCCAACTGAGGCAATCGACACATTGTTTATGCAAGTTGATGCTTTTGTTTTAGGGCAGTTGAAAGAGATAAGAAACTCATTGGAAGCATCGCGGCGTACTCATGGGACTGAATTTGATCCGCCACCATATAGCGCATTGAACGGTATTTGCTCTCAATATTGTTTGGAGCTAATTCAGAAGGAGCTTGGAAGAATAGCAGAGCTTGACTGGGATTGGAGTAGATGCGGATGTGTTGTTGAGACTACGCATGGTATTCCATGTGCTTGCCATACTTTTTTCTCCTTGCAATCAGATCATCTCTTATACACTCAGGAGGTTGATGCATTTTGGTGGAGACTAGCCATTGGTGATGGGACAGATTCGACTGAGATACTATCGGAGTGCGATCAGGACCGTCGGTTCTTCGATACATTAGTGAACGAGGTACATGATAAGGATCCTGCGGTCATGAGATCTATTTCTCGGGTACTCCATTCAGAACTCCACCCCGAACGATATTCCTTTGAGGAGCCTGATGTTAACGTGACGAGTAAGGGTCGTTCTAAGTTGAACAAGGGCATGCGACTGGAAAAAAGTGGGTGGGAGCACGTTATGGGCAAGTCTCCTAAGGGTAAAGGCAAAACTTCTGGGTTGGCTCCTGGTAATAATATATTTGTGTATATACTTTAATTGTTTGTTTCGTATAATTGTATTTGCGTATAATTGTAGACATTTAATTAAATTGTAACTACTTTGCACTTTGCAGGGTGGAGATTCGATATGGAAAATTTTCCATACTTTCGTAAACTTCCACTAGCCATCCAACACCACATAGAAGGCTGGCATGATGTAGTTGCCGATGGTAATTGTGGTTTTCGATGCGTAGCAGATGCTTTTTGTTCCGGCCAAGAAAATTGGGACATTGTACGCCGATCAGTATTGAGTGAGCTGCATCAAAATGGTCGTCAATTTCATTGGGTCTATGGTCAGGACCTCAAAGAGGCAATTAGGCGTGTTCGATGGGAAGGTAAAGGTTGTGGGGAGGAACATTACATGGAGGCCATTGCAGACTTGTACCCCATTGCGAACCACTACAGATGCACGATCTTTTTTTTCGCTCTTAATGGTCGTATTGATATGTCGACTACAGTTTTCCCACTTGATGTTGGGGGCATGAACGCTTTGCCACAAAGGGAGTTAGCCATAGCTCATCTAGGGAGTTACAAACATTTTATTCGGCTTCAACTTCGCCGAGGTCATCCGGTCCCTACTATTCCTCAACAGTGGTTTCGAGTTGCTTCTCAAGCTGTTCGTCCTTGGGCAAGTCATTATTCAGCACGGATAGCACAGTGGGATG
This sequence comes from Beta corolliflora, assembly GCA_947648045.1. Lineage (NCBI taxonomy): Eukaryota > Viridiplantae > Streptophyta > Magnoliopsida > Caryophyllales > Amaranthaceae > Beta > Beta corolliflora. Next base: position 962,499 of record CANSZD010003292.1, read on the forward strand.
ATTCATCTACCTCAACAACCCCAACAACTACTTCTTAGTTTTACCTCTTGCTAGTTGTACTAATGAACTAATTGTGTTAATTTATGAACTAATTGTGTTGATTTATGAACTAATTGTGTTGTTGTATGAACTAAATCACAATATAACTAATTAAATATGCAATTACTCATAATTAACAAGCATTAAAGTGTTATGATTTAAAAAGCATACATAAACATTGAGTTCAAATTAATAGCTAAAAGTTTTTTAACATAACTAAAACCCACTACTCGTTCTCTTCATTCGTCTTGTGTAACACTTTGTTCCAATCCTCAATGAGTTGCTCAACATTCGCACGTGCATCATCCCATTCAGATTCGTCCCGATGTTGCATGAATGGACGAGTTGCATTTATCCACCTATTCATCCACTGTTGCATAAAAAAATATTGGGTTTTGGTACATTGATACAAATTATGAATCCATTAAAATACATTTACCTGCTCGGTTGCGGTACGATCTGGTATGGGTCGAGCACTACTACCTCCATCATTCAACAAATATGGATGTGAATGTCGCTGATACCAAGACAAGTAGTCAGTGGCGCAAGTCGCCGGTGCAGAACCCTTCTCAAACATCTCAATGTTTACACAATTACCTGTTTGTAAACAAAATAACAATTGTAATATAATAGCAATAATAATAAACAACATATTAAGATTATATTAATATACTTACCTGTCGGGAACGAGAACCAGCCCGATTCACAATGGACAGCAGAAGATTTCACAGAATACTTTCCCTTGCTAGGCCTAGATGCAGACTCTGGAGCAATAATAGGAACAGGTACAGCAGTCTGCATACGGCCTAACTGCCGCAAACATCGATCAGGCATATATGGCTCGATAACTCCCCGATAACGAATGGTGCCCCTATCTAATGTTCTCCGAATAGTGTTCGGATCAAAATGATGACCATAAGGCAACCAATCCACCTGCAATTATTACAAAAAAAGCGATTTTATTTAATGAAATGCAAGTAAAAAAACAAACGGTTAATAATAGTACATAAATAGTCACTTACATCCTCTACTGTCAGTGTGTCTAACTGTCTCCTGATAGAACAAAGACGGTCATGAGACCTCGGCTCTGGGTACGCAGTCCAACTCTGCGCTCGTGGAGCTTCCCCACCAATAATATGCTGTGCGCGCGGCCTGAAGCATGGAAAATACTCATAAATCCATGCCTGGAGTAAAGTCAAACAGTCGCTCACCCAACTGACGATACAAGTACGCAAGTGTAGCCGACCCCCAGGAGAACGTGTGAACGATATCTGGAGCCCTGGCCTCAACAATGTCAAAGGGTCTCAACCTCGATCCACTCTTATCTGGGAACAAACAGCATCCTAGAATCAACCATATAATACATCTCAGCTGTTTCTCCAATGAAGCAGGTGTCTCCCCATCTGATAGAATATCAGCAACCCCTTGTGCAGCAATAGCACCATTCTCCCAAAGTGGACTCCCGAGCTCGCAATCTGTCCTACCGATCGAGTCCGCAACCAAACCCCTAAGAGCAACACTCGGAGTGGTGTCATTGACCGTGCACCCCTCAATTGGAATATGCAATATATGCCACACATCATGCATCATGATTGTCATCTCCCCAAACGGTAGGTGAAAAGAACTCGTATCGAGCCGCCACCGCTCGACAAATCTTCGAAATCAAGGGCGCATCAATGTGCGTGAACATAGTAAAGGGGATATGGTACGGGGACGTTCTACGAAGACGATCCTCGTATCGGTGGAGGCAACGCCCTAGCCCACGTCCTCAAACGTGCACAAATCCTCTCTCGTGTCGACACTTCGGGGAGAATTCTATCCCCCCTCCCAAATCTCCATAGCTACATGTCCACCAAAACTAGGGATAATAGACCCAACAATAGGTCCTCCCGCAACCGGACCCTGTGACCTTCCGGCTAAGGTCATCGGCATCCTTCCCCTTCCCCTTTCGACTCTCATCGGTCGATGAACTCCCCCTCGCCGCGTATAAACCGCCCACCCCTACCCTTACGTACATTCCAACGATCACGGCTGTAGGCTCTACAGCTGGATCTCTCTCAAATTCCCGTATAATTGCATCCTGAACATCATCATCGTAAAGAACATCAGAACCCGCCTCATATGTACCCCGGTCATCCTCCTCCCCCTCATCCATCTCCTGATACTCCCTTGCATCGTACGATCCACCAACCCCCTCATTGTGTAACTGAAGCTGACGTTGCGGACCAGTCGGCTTCATCCGCGCCCTCCTAACCGGGCCGAAACACCACGTGAGTGGGATGTCGCGGACCGAATCCTCGTTGTGTATGCGAAACCGGGAAGTGTCTTCCGGTAAATTGTCGAAACCCGAGATGGCTATTCAATACAACAATATTATTTAATAAAATAATTATTAATAATTCATAAATCAATATATTAACCATACAACAATAATTATTAATAATCAAAACATATTATTTATAATTTTTTACTACCTATAATAATAATTATTTATAATCAAAACATATAACATTCTACAACCTACAATATTAATTATTTATAATCAAAACTTACTATTTCTAATTTTCTACAACCTACAATAATAATAATTAAATTAAAACATACTAAATAATATTATATGAATTATTTTTATAAAATATTCAAAAAAAATATCAATTACATTTCATGAATTAATAAAATAATAACATTTTAAATATGAAAATATAACATAAATAACAAAATTAATAATAACAGAAATTTAAAAAAAAAAAAATGTTGCTTCCCACGAAGCAACGTTTGGCTGTAACGTTGCCTCTATGGAAGCAACTTTGGCAGAAACGTTGCTTTATGGAAGCAACGTTTGGCTGAAACGTTGCTTCCATAGAGGCAACGTTCCAGCCAAACGTTGCTTCTATGGAAGCAACTGGCAGGCCAGACGTTCTGGCTATTTTTTTTAAAAAAAAATTACCTGCGATGCTTCCGCCATCTCCGCCGCTTCCGCCGTCTCCTCTACAGCTTCTTGCCGGCGTCTTGCCTCTATAGCCCTAGCAACTGCATCCTCCGTCTGACGCTTGAGTACAATCTTCTTTCGTAGCCTTGGATTTTCTGACATTTTTTTGGGTTTAGATGGTGGTGATGGTGGCAGTGGTGGTGGTGGTGGTGGTGGTTTTTGTGTGAAGAAGGATGAGAGGGATGGTGAAGAATCTGATGAAGGATGAAGAATGGTGAGATGAGAGAGAAGATGGTAGGTGAAGTAAATTAAGTAAAAATCAAAAAAGTAAAATAAGGGTATAATGGTCCAAGCATATAATAATGGGGGCGATTTTAAGTAATTTGGGGGCGATATTTAACAATCCCCCTCAAAATTGGTATAGGACAGTGGATACTAGATAGTGGATGTGGTCCATGTGGAGAAAGGACAAAAATCACAGGACTCAGGAGGAGCCTACGTAAGAGAAAAGGATAGCGGCGGAATTTACACAAAAAATTCAAATTTCAAATGAAGGGCATTATTCCCACTTCCCAAACCATCTGTCTGAGATGAAACGTCACGGACACAATGCGCACATATAAGGCAACAAAATTCAAACAAACAAAACCAAAAACATTAAAATACCATTCCTTTTTTTTTTTGAATTTTTGGAACGTTCATAAATGCTGTAATAATGGCAAAACCCTAAACAATCACAATCCCCTTTTTTATGCATTTACAGCTGCTTCTTTCTTTCTTTCTTCCTTCAAATTTCAGCAAATGAGATTTTCTTTTATACCCATTTCTTGATTTCTTTCCTAAGTTGTGATTAATTCACTTCCTCTGTTTCTTCTTTTACTCTCTCTCTCATTTTTATAGTATAAATCTTTCAAAATCTTCCTCTCTTTTTTTTTATAAAAAAAAATCATCATTTGAAGTTAATAATTAAGGAGGACCCTCAATTTTCAACGGGAAGTCAACTTTAATCTCTTTCTTAATCTGCATTGGCCCAGGTAAACTCACTCATCCACTGTTTGTTTAATTTTAAAAAGTTCATCTTTTTCTTTCTTTTTGGTTTTATTTGGGTCATATTTTGGGGATTTTAAGGTGACAAATTTTTATGGGTTTTTCTCATGCAATGTATTAGTTTGATGGGGTTTTTCACATATTAGCATACAATGTACTAACATGTTAGAAATTAATGGTTTTATCTTGAACATTATAAATCTAATGCTTTGATTTATTGTGCTTAATATTGGGTTTATTACTGTAAAGTTCAGTCCTTTGTTTATCATTTTCATTGTAAGTCTTGGTTTCTTCAAAGTGATTTTGATGTGGGTTTTTTTTCCCTGTATTATGTAATTAGCAAATCGACAGTTTTAGTGATGTAAAGAATCATAGAAAAAAATTCAGATGTGACTTTTTTTTCTATATAATTTGTTTCAATATCTTTAAATTGTATGTAAATTTTGTACCAGGTTACCAAATGGGTAGGAATTTGAGTCCTGCTTTGCGTCAGGAATTAGCTAAATTGAAGGATGCAGACAGTAGGAGATCTGCAATGAAAGCACTGAAATTATATGTGAAAGATATGGATTTGAAAGCAATTCCTCTCTTTCTTGCTCAAGTTTCGGAGACAAAGGATGGCGGTTCGTCTCCAGGGGAGTACACCATTTCCATCTATGAAGTTCTTGCTAGGGTACATGGTCCCAACATTGTGCCCCAACTTGGTAATATAATGTCTACAATTATCAAGACATTAACTACTAGTGGAGGGTCATTTCCTCTCCAACAGGCGTGTTCTAAGGTCGTTCCTGCGATTGCGAGGTATGGGATTGAGCCCACCACACCAGAAGAAAAGAAACAATGGATAATCCATTCCCTATGTAAACCTCTTTCGAATGCGCTTTTGGGTACCCAAGAGAGCCTATCTTGTGGGGCTGCCCTTTGTTTGAAAGCTCTTGTGGATTGTGATAATTGGAGGTTTGTTTCTGATGAAGTGGTGAATGAAGTTTGCCTAAAGCTTGCTGGTGCTTTGGAGGATAAACCGACTCAGACGAATTCCCATATGGGTTTGGTTATGTCGTTGGCCAACCGCAATAGTCTTATTGTTGAGGCTTATGCGCGGCTGTTGATTCGGGCTGGGTTGAATATCTTGAATTGTGGCCTGGCTGAGAAGAATTCGCAGAAGCGTTTGACAGCCATTCAGATGGTGCATTCCTTGATGAAATGCTTGGATATCAGGAGTATTTTGTCGGAGTTGGACTCGATTATTGAGGAGATGGAGAACTGTCAATCGGATCAAATGCCGTATGTTAAGGGAGCTGCATTTGAAGCATTACAGACTGCTAAAAGATTGTTAGTAGAGAAAGGATCAAAACTCAGTTGTGATGAGGTTTCAATGACTGGTTCTAACTTCAGTAGGAGTAGCAATAGCCAGAGGAGGCAGTTTTCAAGTTCTGGAAGTCAATCACCTTTATCTGTCTCACCTGAATCACAGACCCTTGATTCATGTGCCGAGTCTTTTATGGAATCCCCAATTTCAATGAATCAAGCTTCGTGTAACATGAATCATAGGAAAAAGTTGAACCGGAAGCTGTGGAATCCAGAAAATGGATACGTTGATGTATCTTTGAAGGATGGCCTTTTCTCTGAACTTGCTTGTGAAAGCTTCAGATCTCATGTATCTTCAGAACAAGGTGATAGTACAGATAGGAGAAGTTACGCTAATGGATTTCCCGGTTTTACTCCTGGAAGTACAACAAATGGAGCACTCAGAAGCCGACCTCAAAGCCCAGCAAATGGAGCACTCAGAAGCCGACCTCAAAGTCCAGCAAATGGAGCACTCAGAAGGCGACCTCAAAGTCCAGCAAATGGAGTTCTTAGAAGCCGACCTCAAAGTCCATCAAATGGAGCAATGAGGAGCCAAACTCCTAGTCCTCAGGTAAATATATTCTTAAACAACTTTATAATCTCTATATACTTGACAGTAGACTGCCTTATCAGTCCATCGTTAACTAAGTTAGTTGCCTTCAAAACAAAAACTTGAAATAGGCCTAGTATCATGTCATGGCATATTAATCTTTTACCAACATGTATTAATTTGTTGAAATCAGATGCTGTTGTGTTCATATGTATTAAGTGGCCGTTTTGTTGAACATTGGGAGTAATTTTTCTTAAGAAATCATTTCCCACAATTCTATTCCCTAAGAAGTGAAAAATGTTGTTTGGTCAATTATAGAAAGCAAATTTTCCCCATGGTATGTTCTACTTACCTAGGGAAACTTAGCAAGCAACTTCCTCCATTTTATGCACTTCCTATATTTCCACTCTCTAGGAACTTCTACTTCTCATGTTTTTATGTCAACCAAACAAGCACCAAGTTGCTTGTTTATATAGTAGTAAACTCTTTATGCTATGAGTAACGAATTCTGGTTTTACATTATTACGGAGCTGTATCCATGGGCTTCAGGATTTTTTTGCTGTATTCTTTGCTGCCAATTTGAAGTTCTACGTTGGTGCATGAATCTGTGTGTCATTATCTTCCATAGATGACCTAGGGGTAGTTAAATAGCCAAATGTAACATCCCATATAATAATGAAAAACACAAGGCCTGAATCTCCTTTATTGAACTGTTGATCAAATTAGCTACTTAGCTAACTTTTTTACATTGTCCCGCCCCATGTTTGCAGAGGACGCGCTCTCAGATTAATGTTGATAACATTAAGATATTCACTACTCCGAGGAAGCTTGTTCGCTCACTTCAAGATAATGATGAGAATTCAGACTACTTTGACAATCAATCTAGAAGATTGAGAAGCCCATGCTCAGCCAAATGCGAATGGAGTCCTGTGGCCAAGTATACTCAAAATGGCTGTTCAATGAAACATAGGACCAAAGACGGTAGTACTGGCAATGTGACAGATAAATGCGAAGATATTCGTTGTGATTCTAATTCAGAATCAGTCTCATCAACTGAAAACATTTTGGCCTTCGTTAATAAAGACGATGTCTCTCCCAAAGTGTTCCATGTAGCTCCAAGACAATCTGGGAAGATTGTGAAGGTTTCTGGGCGGAAGATGTCTACTTTGCTGTTATTGATCTTCTTGTTACTTTCTGTAGGTCTTGCATCAGTTCTGTTCTTAGGTGAGCAGAATGAACTTAATATTGTTCCCACTTAGATTTGTTTGTTTTCTTTTAACAGAGTATGATTAGTTGCCATGGAGAATCAGCATGTTCAGCAAAAGAGACCTACCATCTATTAGCTTGTCAAGATGTAGTAATTGTATTTTGTACAAATGAGTACTACTTTTTTTTTCATCTTTTGAGAAATTTCAAGTGCATCTCTTGTGGAAAAATCATTAGTCGATTTCTTCTAGCATAATTCTGTTTATATCATAGAAACTTCAAGAGGGGGGGGGAACTTCTGAGAGAACAAATTGAGGGGGCAAAAATAATTAACTCAAAGGCTTATGCAATCAACTGTCAATCCTAATTTCACCAATTTAGTTTGAATTTTCATATGTTTCTCAGTCATTATAGGTTAATTATATACTCTCTCAATAACATTTTGACTTTTATGCTGGTGGGGGTGTTTGGCAAATGGCTTTTGAGTGACTTTTCACTTTTGACTATCTCAACTGGTCAAACAGCCAAAAAAAACTTGGTTTGTAAAAATCAAAAAGCTACTTGGACCAACTTTTGGAACTTGGCTTTTGGCTTTTTGGCATAATGAACATTTGATGATTAACAACAAGTAATGAATAAAGAATAATTATTAATAATGAATAATAATTTGTTATAATTTATAATTAATAATCAATATTTAATATTTAATAATTACCAACATTGCAACTGCATTGGAAACGTCTATATAATTGAGGGCTAAGGGCTTCCATATAATTCCCAAGATGTCCTCGGCTCTTTTGCTTCAGGGAACATAAAGAAATGCTCCTAGATATGTCCGGAATTACCTTAGACAGGAGGGTAGATAAGGGTGTGCAAGGAGTCCAACAGCATAGGGCCCCAAAATTATAAGGGCCCTAAAATATATTATTTTTTTAAAAAATTACTTCATATTTGAGGAAATAACCCTTGTTTTCAACCTTAATAAATTTCTCAATGTTCAATATTTAAATTTTCAACTATCCACCTTTAATATCCCAACCTTCCATCATTATTTTTTATAAATTTGGGGGCCTAATTTCTATGTTAGAACAGGGGCCCTAAAATCTTCAAAACGGCCATGACCTTAGAGATTTGTGACTCATTCTTTCATTTTTCAACACCTTAGATAAGTGGCGGAAAAAACAGTATATTCCATGTCTCACAGATTCTTTTTACAAGTTAAAACTTCAAACATTAGAAATTAGAATTTATAGATTTGGATTATGTAAGTACTGCTCTCCTCTCCACATTTTGTCAGGACCTAACTTTATAGGTCTGAGCATAGCTGATTGTCCAACAATTATGTAAGCATATTTGCCATACGCTTCATAGCTTGAGCCTGGACTGTACATGTATAGTTCTTCAAATCCCTTTCTTCCAACAATCACTGAGTTCCTTTTACCCTATATCAAAAACAAATTTTGGAGAAGAAAATTAGTCCACTATCCTTTCTTACCTCTCTCCATTTTCTTCAAATTAGTTGGTGCGTTCTCTTCACCTTAACTTATCTAAATTGAACTCATTGGACCTGATTAGTGATTTCTACACCTAAGGAGCCCTGAAACTTATGTTTTGTAAGGTGAAGAGAACGCACCCTTAGTGAAGAACACAAGTAACATAAGTAATAAGATAGGAGATAGGAGCCAAACCCTATCTATGATAGTGAAGTTTCTAGGTGCACTCGTGTATATCGCACTCATTTTTCCAGATAAATGCTTGTAGTTTTCCTTCTCTTCACCTATTGTTTCCTCTTCTGTTTCTTTGATGTCCATTTTCGTAGTGAAGAACTCCTTGAGTGATGATAAAGGCCATGACTTAGGAGAACTTGTCACTTTATTTTTTGTTGAGTTGGGAGGAATTATGCTGAACTTTCTGTTGAGCGGTAGCTTGTTGATGAAATTTGATCTCTCTAATCCATATGCATAAGTGGCTTCTGGTGTGCTTACAGTCAGATGGCTTAGAATAGAACCTGTTAACTCCAGTTGTGAGGATCTTGAGTTTGATACAGTGACCTCTGAACTCAAGGTATCTTCCTTCAGAGTTATGTTGCATTTCACTTCAACCATGTTTCCTGAGTCTCTGCTTATTATTTCTACCTGCATTTTTTGATGTACATATGTGCTGTTAAGAAAAAGTAAAAACACCAGAAAGTGAACTTTGATCACCCATGATTCTAGAAACATATGCAAGAACGGCCAAACAAATTCACGTGTATGTCGCGAATTCTTGTATCACAGAGAGATTACCTATTTTTCTTCATCAATTTCCTTTACCACGTTAGAACTATCTAGTGGTAATCAAATTTGTGAAGAAAAACACATGATCAGGAATGAAGTTTCAATGTTTCATTACTTTGGGAATTACATGAGACACCTTATTCACCAAATTACATACTATTACCAGTTTACCACCACTTATTACCGGTTATCAAACATACTATAAGTCATGCAAAATACTCTATTAAAATATATAACAACAAATTAACATACTTAAGGCCGATTTGTTATCATTTTCTGTACACAGTTTTTCTCAAACGAAAAACATTATCATGGAAACTAGATGACAGTTTACTTTTTTGTTGTTGTCAATTTTCAATATAATGAGTTTAAGTATGACTAAATTTAAGTTCATTATATTGCTTATATCATAGGACTTTTTGAATCATAAAACGAAAAACTGAAAACTAGATATGATTTCGAACGAGGCTGTTCACTAAAATGTCAGAAGCAAACCTGAATACAATCTTGGGAGGTTCCTTCTACATCATTGAGAATCCAACTAACTGGAGACCATGAAAATCCATTCTCACCTACACAATCCAAAGCCAAAGACACACCACCTTGTATTGTATGACCACCAGTAACCTCACCATGATCATCAGTTATTCTCTCCAAGACAGATGTATGCAAAACCTCAATGGAGCTTCCATGCCACATCTTAGGCTTATAAGATGTGATCAGTCCACTTGGCATCAGCAAACTTGCCGCGCTGCCATTTTCCAAGAGCATCTTGATGACATAGCTGTCGCCGAGCTCTGCAAATGAGACTCCACGGCTGCCAAATTCTCTCTCCAAGTACTCCACATTGAAGGGTGGCTGAGGGTAGGAAATAGAAGGAGAGGTCACTGATATTGGTGATACAAAGTCTCTTTTACTGAAGGTAATATACTGGGGAGGAGTAAAAAGTTGAGGAGGAAATGATGTGGAGGAGTTTATGGGTTTTGTGGGGGTTAATAGAGAGGAGTTTGATGAGAAAAGAAAACTGGAAGACATTTTTTCTACTAAATCATCAAAATTTGGTGTTCATAGTAAAGGGTGGGAAGAGGTTGAAAGTGCAAGAGGAAGAGAAAGAAGATAAAAGTGGGTCCACTTATCCTTACTAGCTTTTCAACTCAAGCAGAGAATTTTGAGATATTTTCGGTTGATTTAGCATGTCATGATAATTTTGAGATTTTCTCTGTTGATTTAGCAAGTCATAATATTCTTACTTGTTGTTCTTATAAGGAAGTAAAAAACAACAAATTATCTCATACAAATGTTGTTATTGTTGTGAGAAATATATAATAGGGAGAAGGTACTAATAGAAATATATCAGTATAATGTACTATACATGAATGAGTAAATTCACTTCTTAAAATAATGACGGTATTTATAGGCAAAAAAATCCATTGTGTACATTCGCATAAGTTCAACAAATGAGGCGAATGGAAGAAACTTTCCCAACATGCATTAAATGCATGTAAGGTGAAAGTCCATTTCGGGGACTTCACTATTAGCTCAATAGTGGATTTCACATTTTCACGGTTATCTCAACACTCCCCCTTGAATGTCCATCGATAACTCATAATAGACGTGGTCTCATTAAGAACCTTGTTAGGAAAAACCCAGTGGGAAAAATCCATAACTAGGGAAAAGAGTACAACTACTATGTATCCTTATATGCTTAAAATTAACCGCCTCATTAAAAACCTTGTCAGGAAAAACCCGGTGGGTTAAAAGCTGAACGAAGGGAAAAAGAGTGCAGCGCATATAATACTCCCCATGGATCTAGCATATATCACGAAGATGACGCATTCTAATTTTTCCGACTAATTCTTCAAATTTCTTCGCCGGAAGGGATTTGGTAAATAAATCTGCAAGATTCTCACATGATTGGATCTGTTGGATGTTTATCGTCCCTTCCTTTTGGAGGTCATGAGTGAAGAAGAGCTTTGGTGATAAATGTTTAGTTCTATCTCCTGTGATTAGGGGTGTACACAAACCGGTCCGGACCGGAATTTGGACCGGACCGGAGTCCGGTCCCCGGTCCGCCGAAAATCAGTATTCCGGTCCACCGGTCCGGTCCGGTCCAAACTCGGAAAATTCTGGTCCGGGCCGGTTGGACCGGAATTTCTATTATTTTAGTAAAAAAAAAATTAAAAGGTAGAAAGTTAGAAACTTAAAAACCTACTATTTATTCTTTTAGGATTATTGACATTAAAATTATTAATTTTTAATGTATATAATATAAAAATATATTCAAATAAAATAAAAAATATTTTTTTTTGAAAAAAAAAAACCGAAAAAATTCCGGTCCCGGTCCAAGAAAACCCCGGATTCCGGTCCACCGGTCCACCCAGTTCCGGTCCGGTCCGGTCCTGGACCGGTGCACACCCCTACCTGTGATGTACCCTTCGCTTACTTGGGTGATACATGCAGTATTGTCTTCGTAGATGATAGTTGGATTTGTTGTTATTGTTTCCATATTCTTCTTGGATATTCTTGATTATTGACCTTAGCCATACACATTCCCGTCTAGCTTCATAAAGAGCAATTAGTTCTGCATGATTTAATGATGTGGCAGTCAAAGTCTGCTTCGTGGATTTCCAATATATTGCAGTACCTCCATAAGTGAACAGATAACCGGATTGAGACTTAGCCTTTTGTGGATCTGACAGGTACCCAACATCTGCATATCCAACGAGTGACATATTTGGTTTCGACTGGTAGAATAATCCAAGACCTTGTGTTCCTCGAAGATAACGCAATAAGTGTCTAACTCCACTCCAATGTCTCTTTGTTGGTGCAGTGTTGTATCTAGCTAACAAGTTTACTGAAAAAGCTATGTCAGGTTGAGTATTGTTAGCTAAGTACATTAAGGCACCAATCGCACTTAAACATGGTACTTCAGGACCAAGAATTTCTTCGTTTTCTTCTCGTGGTATAAATGGGTCATCTTTCACATTCAGGGAACGCACTATCATTGGAGAGCTTATTGGATGAGCTTTGTGCATGAAAAACGTTTCAGAATTTTTTCTGTATAATTTGATTGATGGACAAAAATCTCATTTCTCAAATGTTCCATTTGCAAGCCAAGGCAAAATTTTGTCCTCCCAAGATCTTTCATCTCAAATTCTTTCATCAAGTACTTTGCAGTCACTCCGAGTTCTCTAGGAGTTCCAATAATATTCAAATCATCAACATAGACAACAATGATGGCAAATCCTGATTTAGATCGCTTAATGAATACACAGGGACTGATTTGATTATTTTTGAATCATTCTTTCAATAGGTATTCACTAAGACGATTATACCACATTCTTCCAGATTGTTTTAACCCATAGAGTGACTTTTTCAAATTATAGAAAACATCTCTTTAGGCATGTGATTTTCTAGTACTTTTAGTCCATCGGGAACTTTCATATAGATATCTGTGTCAAGTGACCCATACAAATATGCAGTCACTACATCCATCAACCTCATTTGCAATCGTTTCGAAACTGATAAACGTACCAGAAATCTTAGTGTAGTTGCATCAACTATTGGAGAATATGTCTCATCATAATCAATCCCTGGCATTTGCGAGAAACCTTGGGCTACTAACCTTGCCTTATATCTAGTAACCTCATTTCACTCATTTCGTTTTCTCACGAATAGCCATTTGTACCCAACTGGTTTTACACCTTTTGGTATTTGGATTATTTATCCGAATACCTCATGTTTTTCAAGTGATTTCAATTCTGCTTGAATTGGTTCTTTCCATTTTGGCCAATCTTTTCTGCGGCGACATTCATCTACTGTATTTGGTTCTATATCATTTTCATCGTATGTCATTTCAACCGATATGGAGTAAGCAAAGATTTCATTCAAGACAACATCTTTTTGAATCCATTGTTTCTTTGTAGAAACATAATTAATTGAAGTTTCATTGTTGTCTATGTTTTCATGTTCCTTTTCTTCTGGAACATGCTTATCTTTATTTTTGTTTTCATCATGCTCCGTTGGAGGATCTATATCAATTTCGTTTGTTGTTTGCCTTGCTTTTTCATTTTTCTCGGTTTTGAGTCTTTAGAACCGGGTGGTCTACCACGTTTTCGGCGTGCTATTGACTCATTTTCATAAATAAGTGTTTAAATAACTAAGTGATAAAAACAAACTTAAATAAATACTATAAATAAATTAATTACTTTAGATTAAAAACGAAATGAGAAAACTATCTCAAACTAAAAAGAAATCTAGAACTAAAACACCTAATAGATTATTTCTCGCATATCAACCCGAGCCCAAAATCAAAGAAAATCCCCATCAATAAAACCTGCAAAATATACAACAAATATCCACAATCAGTGGGGAGTAACTAACAGCTCTCCCAGCCCAATATAGGATTCAAATAGCAATTTTAAATAAAGTTAAAATAAATGTTACTACACAACAACATGCTTCTAATAACAATAAGTAAATCAACAATAATGAACTTAAGATAGTCACACAAGATCCATAGCATAAGCCTCCAAAATAATTAAACAAAATAATATAATAGGTTTTGAGAAAGAGCAGAATGCCAGTGGATCGCAACCCACTTCCTAAGGTTTGTCAAATCGAAATCTCCAGACAGCCTATGGGCTTACGTTCCCTACTGCATGTGTCTAAGAATGGCCAAACTCCCGATGCAGGATAGTACCCAGCTCAGTACTTCCCAACCTCTTGGACGACAACAATTAACCCAGGTAATACCCCTAAATCGCAACCTAGGTGGTTGGCATGTTCTTCACCGGGTACTACATCTATCCCACCGGATATCTTAATCTCAATAAAAATAGTTCCACAAATAAATACTATAATTTATTCATCAATTAACCCTCAAATAAAATTAATAAGGTTGCCCTTAAGGCCTTACACCTAAAATCAGCAGAGATTAGGATCGCAATCCAAGAGTCTCAATTCAACAATATTTATTCTTCCCAAAGTAATAGTAATTATAAATAAAATAACAAATTACGCCTTTTGAAATAATTTTAAACATAAGCAGCACCTTAAAATAGAAATAACTTTTATCATACACAATATTTTTATAAGATTCCAATTGCATGTTAGATTATCTCAATAGCTTTCCAACGAATGGTCATAAGCTCAATTCCGATGTAAAACGAGTGAGATATGACACTTTGAACATACACTGTCCAAACTGGTCACGGATCGTGAAATAGCTCGCGGGCCGCGAAATGCCTTTTGTTTCTTTTTCTCATGCACATCAGTAGGTATACTATTTCACCCAAATTTTCACCACATATACTCCATCAAAACGAAACATACCCAAGCCAATATATCATTATACCATAGAAATTAACTAGTTTAACATGAGGATTCACATAAAACATAAATTACATATCTCCCAAACATGATAATTCAACATATATTAACTATTCTAACATGATTAATCACAAATACATGAATCATAGCCCAAAATAAATAAATTTCCAGATTACTAAAACCACAAGAATTCATCCAAAACCACACCCAACCTAAAACAACATTCGACAAACATGCTTAAACATAACCCTAACATCATGCTACTAATTTTTCACAAATTCCTAATACTTCCACGATAATAATACATAAAACATCACAAGCGTATCATTAGGCATGAAGAATAACATTTATAAAATCCTAGCATGATACTAACATGAATAAAAAATTAACAAGAACAATTCTAATAGCACTCTAACATATTCCTAAGCCTAATAACATGATTTCTAGCCTACTAACATAAATCCTAACAATACCAAAATCACTACTCTAATCCTAACGTGCTAGAAGAGATGCTAGTTACCTTGATTTTAGGTGGAAAATAATACTAGAATGGCAAAGAAAGAAGAGAATAACATTGCTCCCGAAAACTCCAAGAAAACCGGATGAGTCGTCTGTTTGAAATGGAAACAGCTGATGCGTCTTTCACTTTCTTCAAAAACAAATTACAGTACGAGCAAGATCTTTCCGAGTAGATGAATTTTGACTACTCACACGTCCAATTCCGATAATAGACGAAGGAGATATGATGCAAACAAGTTAGGTGTGTAAAAATGGACGAAAATCCGAGAAGAGAGAAGAACTCTTTCTCTTCCTCTCTAAGGGTTGGGCGAAAATGGGGGGTTAGAATGCAGTAAAAACCTGATTAATAACCTCATTAAGCAATGGTTCAAAGGGTGATTATGAAGGGGGTTAATGTTGGCAATTGATGGGTGATGAATGGGGAGGGGGGTTGGCTCTTCATATTTTGGTGGTTACAAAGGTGAATGGAACTCATCCAAGCCAACACCCTCCTAATTTTCCTACATCATGATAGAACAAATGGGCTTGCGAGTTCGTTACATTGGTCGGTCCATAAAATATATTTAACGCTTAAGATAAAATCACACGCTACTTAACTTTATAAAATAAAAACTAGTTCTTGTCCCGGGCCATATGCCCCGAATTATTTACTGTTGTGTATTTGATGTCTTCAAAAATAAAAATATATGTCTTTAAATGATTTTTCCCCCGACAAAGACCAACATGAGCATTGTAGTGTAGTTGGTTAGTGCATTAGCATATCAAATGAGAGGTCATGGGTTCGAGTCTTGAAACACACATTTTTATTTTTTATTGTTTAATGTCTCCTTTAATTGTGTGGAGGAGGGGAGAGTACATGTGGCAGCATGACATTTGTTTGTCTTGGGTTTTAGATATATATATAAAGATTACTAACTATATTATAAAACAAATACGCACATTAATAATAATAACAAATAAAATTACTACATAAATATATACACTTTAAATTAATAAACACAACCACATAATGCAACAACTAAATAATTATACATTTTCAAAATAGTTTTAATAATAAATTATTTTATTTTAACGGAAAATATTATTTTAATGTAAACAACGCCAAAAATAAAGGGTGAAAATTACGGGGTGTTACAATCACTCCCTCTTAAAAGAGTTTCGTCCTCGAAACTTAGAAAGAAATAGGAGACCAAAAGAAAATACTCTTGATAAGGAACATTAAGAAAACATAAATTGATGGATCTTAGTTTAAGAACTAAACAACTCTGCGGCCATAAAATTTTGATAACTCAAACATACATTTTATTTTGGAAATCCGAAAAGAACTATGTAGTAAAGTAGCATGGTAACAACCAACATTTATAAATGTGGAAGAACCAAAGACAAGAAGAGAGTTTAAGGTAAATACGTTTGCAAGATCAACTATGGGAAGTTTTGCAACAGAAGTACGAATAAATCATTACGTAAAATTATAAAAGTATAAATTCGATCATACATAAATATTTTTAGAAAAAGAAATGAAGAAGTAAAAGTTCGTAAATTGATAGACAAACCAATTTAAATAGAGATAACCACAGAGGCTTATACTCCACTTAAAGAGATAAGAACACTTTAATAAAGAGTACCTAACTGCTTTATTAAAATAGCACTTACGAACTCAAGTCATGATATATGTTATAAGAGCGTACATCCTCCTAAACATATATATGAAATTTAAAGTTCACAAAACAAATTGATAACTTTAAAATAAATTTCACAACGACGAAACACTAATAATAAATAGTAATAAATTATAAACAACAATTATAAAATTTGCCAAGTCGACACAAATGTGCATGGAACCACCCATTGCAACCTAGTATCAACAAAAATAATATTTGAAAGCCAACTTATCAAATCGACATTAAAGTTTACCGGAATCACCCAATATAAATTTAATATCAACTCAAAAAGGAAATTAAATCATAATAGTCAAAATGTGTCAACTTATCAAATTGACATACAGGTCAAAGGAATCACTCATTATGACTTAATGTCAACCTAAACAAGTTTTAGATTTCGGCTAAACACAATTTTCTTTTCAAAGAGTATAGCAAAATATTAACAATAACAAAACTTGAATATTAAAATATAATTCTAATATAAGTATGAAATTTATTAAGAGCAAAGATATAAAATATTATTTGAAATATGAACTCAAGTTCGAAAGTTTTGTAAATGACAAAAAACAAATAAGAAGTACTCGCATAAAACCAACACTTAGTTGAAAGAAATAGACACTATATATCGTCTCACATAATAAAACACACTATTAAGCAACCATAAAAATAAAATAACAGCAATGCACTATACATGACTATGTTAAAATAAAATAAAAGTTTATTTTTAAAATGCACAACACAAAACAATTTAAATGCGCAACTCAAGCCCGAACTAGAGGGCTATAAATCACTTCACTTTTGCTGCGCACTCTGATAACAAGAAAGGTTACACGTAGGAGGCCCTGCAAATAAGATTATCAAACTTGGTAGACTAATTCCACCAATAAACAAGTAACTATACATATTATATATGCTCCACAAGTATAAGAGCACACCACATTCCATAAGGCTTCCTCTTACTTACTCTACCCATCTTTCTCTCATTATAGTGAAACTACAAAACTTAATTCTAAACAGATTTTATCTCCTAAGGCTAACTAATAATTCTAAAGAACCATTAGCAACTCTTTTTCAGAGTTTAGGAGCATTTTGCTCTGATACCAACTGTAACACTCCAGAAATTTAAAAAACGAAAAGAAAAAGAATTAATATATTTAATAGGACGATGGCGGAAACATCGTCTTCTGGGAATGTCACTACTACAAGAATAGTGTTTAAATAACTAAGTGATAAAAACAAACTTAAATAAATACTATAAATTAATTAATTACTTTAGATTAAAAACGAAATGAGAAAACTATCTCAAACTAAAAAGAAATCTAGAACTAAAACACCCAATAGATTATTTCTCGCATATCAACCCGAGCCCAAAATCAAAGAAAATCCCCATCAACAAAACCGGCAAAATATACAACAAATATCCACAATCAGTGGGGAGTAACTAACAGCTCTCCCAGTCCAATATAGGATTCAAATAGCAATTTTAAGTAAAGTTAAAATAAATGTTACTACACAACAACATGCTTCTAATAACAATAAGTAAATCAACAACAATGAACTTAAGATAGTCACACAAGATCCATAGCATAAGCCTCCAAAATAATTAAACAAAATAATATAATAGGTTTTGAGAAAGAGCAGAATGCCAGTGGATCGCAACCCACTTCCTAAGGTTTGTCAGATCGAAATCTCCAGACAGCCTATGGGCTTACGTTCCCTACTGCCTGTGTCTAAGAATGGTCAAACTCCCAATGCAGGATAGTACCCAGCTCAGTACTTCCCAACCTCTTGGACGACAACAATTAACCCAGGTAATACCCCTAAATCGTAACCTAGGTGGTTGCATGTTCTTCACCGGGGACTACATCTATCCCACCGGATATCTTAATCTCAATAAAAAATAGTTCCACAAATAAATACTATAATTTATTCATCAATTAACCCTCAAATAAAATTAATAAGGTTGCCCTTAAGGTCTTACACCTAAAATCAACAGAGACTAGGATCGCAATCCAAGAGTCTCAATTCAACAATATTTATTCTTCCCAAAGTAATAGTAATTATAAATAAAATAATAATTATAATAAAATAAATAAATAAAACATGAAACAATTCTTCAAAAAAAACTCCATATCAAGATTTCACCTCAAAACAAGTCTTAACATGCTTCAACACAACAAATTACGCCTTTTGAAATGATTTTAAACATAAGCAGCAATTTCAAATAGACATAACTTTTAGCATACATAATATTTTTATGAGATTCCAATTGCATGTTAAATATTATCTCAATAACTTTCCAACAAATGGTCATAAGCTCAATTTCGATGTAAAACGAGTGAGATATAACACTTTGAACATAAACTGTCCAAACTGGTCGCGGATCGTGAAATAGCTCGCGGGCCGCGAAATGCCTTCTGTTTCTTTTTCTCATGCACAACAGTTGGTATACTATTTCACCCAAATTTTCACCACATATACTCATATATCAAAACGAAATATACCCAAGCCAATATATCATTATACCATAGAAATTAACTAGTTTAACATGAGGATTCACATAAAACATAAATTACATAGCCCCCAAACATGAAAATTCAACATATATTAACTATTCTAACATGATTAATCACAAAGACATGAATCATAGCCCAAAATAAATAAATTTTCAGATAACTAAAACCACAAGAATTCATCCAAAACCACACCCAACATTCAACAAACATGCTACAACATAACCCTAACATGATGCTACTAATTTTTCACAAATTCCTAATACTTCCACGATAATAATACATAAAACATCACAAGCGTATCATTAGGCATGAAGAATAACATTTATACAATCCTAACATGATACTTACATGAATAAAAGATTAACAAGAACAATTCTAATAGCACCCTAACATATTCCTAAGCCTAATAACATGATTTCTAGCCTACTAACATAAATCCTAACAATACCAAAATCACTACTCTAATCCTAACGTGCTAGAAGAGATGCTAGTTACCTTGATTTTAGGTGGAAAATAATACTAGAATGGCAAAGAAAGAAGAGAATAACATTGCTCCCGAAAACTCCAAGAAAACCGGATGAGTCGTCTGTTTGAAATGGAAACTGCAGATGCGTATTTCACTTTCTTCAAAAATAAATTACACTATTATGAGCAATATCTTTCCTAGTAGATGAATTTTGACTACTCACACGTCCAATTCCGATAAGAGACGAAGGAGATATGATGCAAACAAGTTAGGTGTGCAAAAATGGACGAAAATCCGAGAAGAGAAAAGAACTCTTTCTCTTCCTCTCTAAGGGTTGGACGAAAATGGGGGTTAGAATGCAGCAAAAACCTGATTAATAACCTCATTAAGCAATGGTTTAAAGGGTGATTATGAAGGGGGTTAATGTTGGCAATTGATGGGTGATGAATGGGGAGGGGGGTGGCTCTTCATATTTTGGTGGTTACAAAGGTGAATGGAAGATGCTCATCCAAGCCAACACCCTCCTAATTTTCCTACATCATGATAGAACAAATGGGCTTGCGAATTCGTTACATCGGTTAGTCCATAAAATATATTTAACGCTTAAGATAAAATCACACGCTACTTAACTTTATAAAATAAAAATTACTAACTATATTATAAAACAAATACGCACATTAATAATAATAACAAATAAAATTCCTAAATAAATATATCCACTTTAAATCAAAATAGTTTTAATAATAAATTATTTTATTTTAACGGAAAATATCATTTTAATGTAAACAACGCCAAAAATAAAGGGTGAAATTACGGGGTGTTACACAGGGTGAATAGCACTACAAGAAAAAGCTAAAACAACGACCGCCACACAGCGACGCTGAGGAAAACGGTCGGTATTAATAGATACAACGACGGCTTTAATCCGTCGGTGGCGACCGACTGTTTATAAAGTACACAACGACGGATAAATCGTCGGTGAATATCAGTGACGGTTTAAAGCCGTCGTTGATCTGCGTGATGTAAATCTGAATTTTTTTTTCCTTAGGCGATGGTCTTAAACGGTCGCTGATTTCGAAGGGGGTTAAAATGAAATTGCCTCTTTCAGTCGGGTTTATTTCAAGAAATTAAAAGAAAGAAGTTGGGCGAATTGAAGAAGCCGACGAACGGCGAAACCACCTCCTCCAACCAACGAACGCCGGACGCCGTAGCTTTGCCGCCGCCGTCTCTTTGCAGCCGCCGTCTCTTTGCCGCCGGTGAGAGCTTCGATTTCTTTTTTTTTTCTCATGAAACCAAACCCTAAAAGTTGGGTTTTTGGGATATAGGTGGCGAAAACCACCGTAGGCCGCCGGAACACCATGTCTCTCACTCCAAATCTTGCTCCTCGCCGTCGGTAATACCCAAACCCTATCAATTTAATAATTTTTTTTTGAATTTTTGGCACTCACCAAATACAACCCCCCGACTTTGTAAATGTAGGTCGCCAAACACCACGGCCCGACTGCCGTCCGCCTGTGCCGGACCCCTGCTGCCTCTAGGTACTCATTAATTTTTAAATTCTTTAATTTTAATAGTAAATTTAGTTTATATGGTTAATTGCTTAATTTTATGTATAAATTTTGCTAAATGCTTAAAGATTACCGTTTAATAATTGATTTTCTACATGATGTAGGATTACGTAGCATTTTGGTGTTTCTCTTTGGCTTAATTGTAAGGTTAGTAGCAATTTTGACCATATTTTGTCTTCAATTTATATTGTTTTTGTTCATGTAAATTCTATATTTTAATTTTTGTGTATGTTTTTCATCATGAAATGCAATGTATTAAAAAAACTTTTGTTTATAGAATGTTAAAAACTATATAATTTATTAGTTTATATTACTTTGAAGTTTAAGTTACTATATAATTATCACAATAGCTTTTATAATGGTTCGTTTATTAAAGGTTATAAAAGTTAAAAACTATATAATTATCACAATAATTTATTTATTGCACATTCCTTTATTTAGTTTACACTATTTAAAATGTTTATATTGTTTTTGACATATTTGTTTTCGTGGAAATAGTTTGGATGATGTTATAAATTTAATTTAAGTGTTTAAATAAATATGTTTGCATCATCATGTGCCTAGATACCCGTTCAAGGTATACTCATTAGGAGTATATCTTGAATAGTCCCTGATTGGGACTGTTCTTGACGTTTGACCTCACTTAGGTGGTGAATGTATGCCTTTTTTTCAATTCTATGTAATTTCCGGTGATGTTGTTTCTCTATGTTGTTCTCTGGGTACATATGCAAGCTTTTACGAAGCTCACATTGTGTACTTGGAGAACTCATGGGAAATGCTGCCGGATTTTACGTAGAAGCGAATAGTTGGCATACATTCACTAGTGGGGTTAGACGTCGAAGAATGGGTTAGGTTGGAGTGATAAGGACCTTTGGACATCATTTTAGGCCCTATATGCATTTCACACAAATGTTTTAATTGTACGTGTGTTGGTTGTTAATGAGTATTGTGATTGAAATGGTTTAGAATTGTAGAATTGGTCACCCTGAAACTGAAGGAGCGTTGGTGGATGTATGATAGATATGACAATGGGCGTAACTTGAGGCCCGAGTTCTTGAGGGGGGTTGATGAATTCATTGACTTTTGCAAAGTAAATCCCGAAAACCCAGGTAAGGATGAAGTTAGATGCCCGTGTCCGAAATGCAAGAACAGACGTATGCATGACGCAGACACGGTTAAAGTGCATTTGTATAGCAAGGGATTTATACCTGATTACTACGGTTGGTATTCTCATGGTGAAGAGTTACCTCAATCCGCGCAAGAGCTATCTAATCCATACCGTGAAATGGTTTTCGATGCTCTTGGGAATAACCCGGAACCGTCCACCGTTGAAGAGCCTAGTGGAATGGAGGAGGAGCCTAATCCTCAAGCAAAGGTGTTTCTTGACCAATTAAAGGCTTCTGAGGAACCATTGTACGAAGGGAGCTCCAAGTCTGTGTTGGAAATGGCATCTAGAATAGTATCTTTGAAGTGTGAGTACAATTTGCCACATAGGTGTGTTGATGCTTTTGCTTCATTAATGAAAGAAGCAATACTTAACAACAACAACATGAGTAACACATTTTACGATACGAAGAAGATCTTGGAGGGATTAAAGCTTCCCCACGAGAAGATTCATGCTTGCCCCAAAGGTTGTATGTTATTTTGGAGAACTGATGCACACTTGGACAGATGTAGAGTGTGCGATAGCGACAGATACAAGAGGACTTCTAAGGGGTCTTTAGTTCCAATGAAAGTTCTGATTTATTTCCCAATCACACCGAGATTGCAGAGTTTGTATGCAACAAAGAACGTTGCTGAAGAAATGACATGGCATGCCAAAAATCCAAGAGTCGAAGACAAAATGGCTCACCCTAGCGACAGTGAAGCTTGGAAGCATTTGGATAGATCCTTTGGCGAATTTGCAGCTGAGCCTAGGAATGTTCGGCTCGGTTTGTGTATCGATGGGTTTGGTCCACATGGAAAGTTTGGGGGTCAATATTCATGTTGGCCGGTCATCTTAACCCCGTACAACTTGCCGCCATCGATGTGCATGAAAAAACCCGTCATGTTCCTTTCGTTGCTCGTTCCTGGTCCTAAAAATCCGAAGGGAAACTTGGATGTGTACACGCAACCCTTAATCGAGGAATTGAAGCAATTATGGGATGTTGGAGCAACTACTTATGACATTTCTAGGAAACAAAATTTCAATATGCGTGCTGCCATTCTTTGGACAATAAATGATTTTCCTGCCTACGGTATGCTATCTGGCTGGTCTACCGCTGGGAAAAAGGCATGTCCTTATTGTATGGACAAATCCAAAGCTTTTTGGCTCGACCATGGGGGTAAAGTTTCTTGGTTTGATTGTCACCGTCAATTTCTACCTCAAGATCATCCTTTTCGTAAAAACAAAGTAGCTTTTTGCAGAAATAAGGTTGAAAAAGGGTCTCCACCACACATCATGTCCCAAAGGGAAGTATTATGCAACTGGGTCAGAGATTTGAAATTTCCCGATGGTTATGCTTCTGACTTAACAAGATGTGTGGACATGCAGTCCGGTAAGCTGCACAGTATGAAAAGCCATGACTGTCATGTCTTCATGGAAAGATTATTACCGATTGCATTAAAGGAGTTGCTTCCGGTTCATGTGTGGAAAGTTGTTACTGAGATTAGCCTCTTTTTCCGTGATTTGTGTTGCTCCACCATTACAGTAAGTGACATGGAAAGATTGGAAAAGGACATAGCCGAGATCCTTTGTAAACTCGAAAAGATTTTCCCATCATCATTCTTCAATTCCATGGTAGGATTTTTCCATAAATGTATTTCTTGCCGCATTTTTCTGCTGTGAGGCATATAAATTCCTCTTGGTTCACTGTCATCGTTTCCAAATGGTAATCATTCGGACGTACATCTTTGAAACTTATGAGGTTTCTTCGAGATTGACTCGAATATAATGCGTCATTATTGATTATTAATTTTGTCCCATTTGGAAATATAATGCAGGCTTTCCCAGAGCCTTCAATTAACTTGGCTGTCCCAGAGATTGTGCTGACATTTGCTTGGAATATTGTAAGTTTTGAAAAATACTCTTTATTTTTCAATATGGTGTGTGTTGTCCCACTGTCGAGAACTTTCTATATATTGCATTTATTTCATAGGTGGCTGAAGACCCCGTAGGTCTAAGATTATGATTTTTCAGCAAAAGATCATTATTTTGTTCAGCCACAAGTAGCACTGAGATTAGCTCAGAGTATTTTTTGAAAGCTCTAAACCTGTATTGTTGTTCCAATGTTATATCAGTAGCGTGGAAAGTGGAGAGCATTTTATCTATCATCTGCTCTTCCGTGAAAAAACACTATGCGTCACTTAACAACATATCCGGTTTTAACAAAATCGGATCCGTAAATATTGTTATTTTTGGGTGGGAAAACTAAACGTTCTGGTCCTTAAAGAACCGGCTCAGTTGACAAAATGGATCCGGTCTGCTTTATCAACTGATCCGGTCCTTTAGCCCGGATCAGTTAATGGGGGGTTGTGGCGCTGAGCCCAATCTGCGAGCTAAGCCCATTCTACAAGCTTAAGCCCAATTCTCAAAAAGAAGGGTTTATTAACGCTCCATTCACTTGTCTCCCTCACCCCAAACACAAACCCTAAAAAACTCTAACCCAGATCTGATGAGCCTCCTCTCTTCTCTCTCCTCATACCCAACTTTCAACCGCCGAAAGCTGTCCACCAACTTTCAACCGCCGAACGCCTAATCCTTAATCCCTCCTCACCTTCCTCCCTCATCCCTGTCAAATCCCTCCCAACAGCAACAACAATTCGGGTCGTGCTTTCTTCAAGATTCAGATCTTCTCTCTTCGTTTTTCGCGCAAATCGGGTCGTGTTTTCTTCATCTTCGATTTGGCTTTCATCGAGTCGTGCTTTCTTCATATTCTCTCTTCGTTTTTCGCTTCATAATTCAGATATACCACCTACGCTCGCCATTTGAAGAACTCCACTCGTCGTTCATCAACTTTCCTTCATCCAAATCGAAGAACGGTTTTTTTTAGATTCTGATTTTTTGATCTTAATTTTGGTTGTTTTTTTCAGTTTTTTTGGATATAGGACTTGAGTGTTTTGCCTAGCTTCTTTTTTTTGTTTTCAATTTTACGTATAATTTAGTTATTTAATTTCCATTTTTGCTTTAGTTTTTTCATTTTTTATTTATTTACTATATTATATAATTTCCATATTTGCTTGAGTTTGGTTAAATTTTATTATAAGTTATGTATTAGTTAATTTTTCTTCCCTCTCTTATGTTTTTTTTTTGTTAATTTTGGTTTCGTGAATTATGTAAAATTGTTGATAATTGTTCATCTATGTATTTTATTATAAGTTTGGTGATTTTGTAATTTTGCTTGAGTTTGATAATTTTGGTTTCGTTATTTATTACTCCCTCCGTCCTTTATTAGTTTACCCACTTTGACTTATAACACTATTCATCTTTATTACTTTGACCATCATTTGTGCTTTATATGTAGGAAAAAATATAATTATGTGGGATATCGTTTGGTTCGTCTCAATATGTAGTTTCGGAATATCAAATTTTTATAATTTTTACAAATACATAATTAGAGATCTTATTATTCAAAGTTTTACATCGATAAATGTGAAAAATCAAAACGGGTAAACTAATAAAGGACGGAGGGAGTATAAGTTTTGTATTAGTTAATTTTTCTCCCCTCTTATAATTTAGTTTGGTTATATTTTATTATAAGTTCTGTATTATAAGTTCTGTGACATGTAAAATTGTTTTTTTATATACTGTATTATATAATTTCCATTTTTGCTCTGGTTTCGTATTTTATGTAAAATTGTTGATAATTGTTCATCTATGTATAATTGTGTATCTTCTGATTGTGTAATTTTTCCTTTTTAGTTTTAGTGACACTGGAAAAATTAATGCAAATTTTATTTTTATCTCATCTTTGTTGTTTTATTTATATTTAATATTGATTGTTAAAAATTGGTAAGCGACAACCAAAGCTACAAGTCACAGTACTGTCAGTCTGTCACTGCTTTGTATGCAGTGCTTTTTTTTAATATTCAAAGCTACTTAACTGATCCGGCCATTTCACAGAACCGGGTCAGTTAAGTCACTTAACTGATCCGGTTCTGTGCCATGACCGGATCAGTTAATTCCTAACTGATCTGGTTTAGGACCGGATCGGTTAATTTGTACAAGCTGCTGCGAGCCCACCCGATCCAGACCAAAACCGGATCGGTAAGCCCGGTTTTGACCGCGTCGGATGGGCTTTTTTCCACTAGTGCAATATCTCAACAATGCACACAATTCTAAACAATGTTGAATTGTAATCAATGACTGTTTTAAAATCCTGGAACCTCAAATTGGTCCAGTCAAAATGTGCCTTTGGGAGGAGCATATTTTTGTGATGCCCATATCTTTCATTTAGGCTATCCCATAGTTCTTTGAGGTCCTCTACAAGTAGATATTCAGTTTTTAAAGTGTCATGTAAATGATGCCTGAGAAGGACTAAGGCTTTTGCCTTTTCTTGTTCAGTCGCTATTTTAACTGATGCGACTGATGTAGTTGCATCCCCTTGTTGGGTTGCCACACCTTTAATTGTATGTTCCAGTCTTTGGGCCTTTAAAATCATTTGGGCGTCCACCGTCCATTCTAAAAACTTTTGCCCAAATAGATCAAGTATGTTAAATTGTCTTTTCACTAGATCTCCCATTTTTTACTACAAACATGTAAATATTTGAAATTAGCAAATGATTATAAATCATATATATTATCTCCCCCTTATTTATATCATTATAATTATACATAAACAATACAAACAAAAAAAAAAACTAAAATAGCGTACAATATTAATGAAGCAAAAAAAATGCCAAAAATAGAAAAAAAAACGAGTCAGAAAGCAAAAAGACATCCTAAAATGCACTTTAAGACAAAAAAATTGATATTCATGTGCATTATTTTTCGTCATTGTTCCCGGGGAGATATAAATTTTTTGTCTACTACTTGTATATTAGGAGATATATCATTAATGTCATGAGAAGGAAAAAGAAATCGGCTATAAGGAATAAGTAGAGCCTTATTTTCCTAAAATCCTCCTCAAAAGAAGAAGATGAGGGTGGAGGATGGTTGTCGTCGGTGTGGAACATGGTGGCCGAAAGATTGAGGAAGAATAAAAAATTTCGTGAGTTTAGATAAAAGTTGAAAGAAGATAAGGGATGTATGGTGAAAATGGAGATGGGTAATCCGCTTTTATAGAGGGTTATCCCTAACTGTGCAATTCATCTACAATTAAAAATATACAATGTTATAAAATTTAAGATCTCTTAATTGGCAAATATATATTAGAGCAATTTATATGTACCAAAGTGGTCTACTATTATGAATGGCTACAAATGCGATAAAAAAATAGAAGATTAGAGACAGTAATATATAATAGTGTTCTGAATGCTTGTTTCCTGCATACATATAACATTATTGCACATGTAAGAGATAATAATTTTATCACTTCACTGGGTCGTCCATATAGGTGGCAAGTTCAAAAAAAAAAAAAATTAACCTGTCCATATAGGCAGTTCAAGAGCAAAAAAAAAATAACGTATAATAAAATGTCCTTGCCCTCCATGAAGGTAACGTTATTATCAAATTATTTATTTTTTGGGTTAGTGGCATGGTGACGTTTACTACTAGTTCCTTCTTGTTCATCCCTATTTCTTTTATTACTTGGTGGACGTTGATTTTCAGTTGGTTGTATAGGAGAGTTATTATTGGCATTGGGAATAGGGGTTCGTGGGTTTTCTCCGGTATGGGTATTTGTACCGTCGTTGAGGTTATTGGGTCGGGGCTGTCTCACAGTTCCCCTCACTGGGTTGGTAGTGATTGACACATTGTTTCGTTCTATCAAAAAATAAACACCCGAGACAGAGACATTGTATAAAACAATGTTAATCCCTTAACTTTGTTGATCCATGTTCGGATAGTAAGGGGTTTGAAGGAAAAAAAGTTAGAATTTGAGACATAATGGATGCAAATATTTTTAAGATACCTTTAGTTTTTTTTCGGTAGCAAACTCGTGCTCATAACGTGTTGTGAGAAATATATAGTAGAGAGAAGGTACTGATAGAAATATATCAGTAGAATGTATTATACATGAATGAGCAAATTCACTTCTTACAACGACGGTATTTATAGGCAAAAATTCCACTGTATACATTCGCATAAGTTCAACAAATAAGGCGAATGGAAGAAACTTTTCCAACATGCATTAAATGCATGTCAGGTGAAAGTCCATTTCGGTGGACTTCACTATTAGCTCAACAGTGGATTTCACATTTTCACTGTTATCTCAACAGTTATTAGTTTAATACTCCCTTTGTTTTTACTAGTTGTTGTTCGACGCGCGATGCGCGCCGAACCCCAAGGTGGAAAATACTGGGGAATTAACTCACCGGTGTAACTATTTTAGTAAATTCATTATTATTATCATTAAGCAATTGTATTTGCAATATTCGAATTAAGCTTAAGCGTAATCAGGTAAGGGAAAACAAATACACCTAAACTTGGTAGTTAAGGACATAAGTTAAGTCACTTTCATAACATAAATGCGAATGGTCCCCCATGGGAGCAAACCTGCTTAGCATATATTATTGATTTGCAATTATTACAAAAAAAAGAACTCGAGTGATAATTGAACTTGTTTAGGATTAATAAACCCTTGTGAATTATATATAATTCTAATCAATTCTTTAAGATTGATAAGATGAATAACCTATAGGCGGCTTTTACACAAGCCCTACCCAAAGGCCCAAGCACTTAGAAGGGGGATTTATAAAGGAAAACCTCCTCTCAACGTCTTTCACTTCTTAGAATCTGAACCCTTGAACTTGAGGTCGTGAGTAGAGCTGGCAATTATCAATGGGTGAGTGGATCATCCACCCACCCACCCCAGATAAGTGGGCAAAAGACCCGCAATGAGGCAGGTGGAGCAGATGGCGGGCCGTGTCGAAGATGGTTGAACTTCTTTTGACTCGTTACTCGCCTCATTACCCGCTCCATCCATCCACCCATATATATATTAGTACATTTATATCAATTTTTAGTATTAATTTTCATCGTGTGAATTGACAAATTATATTTAATCATTTCGCTCTTAATCGATGGCCAAATATTTTTTTTAATTGTTAAGTCTACAAACAGCTTTTTTTCGGGTTGTGGGTGATGTGGCGGGATAAAATCCACCGGCACCATCTCCGACCCATTGTCAGAGCTAGTCATGAGATAGAATCTACACCAAGTAAGTCAAGCCAAGTTTGGCATATAATTTTAATTAAAGTATCTCAATCATGATTGAGTAAATACAATTTGAGTATGTATTTGTGGAAGATAATATATTGTCATATTGCTTATTTTTGTTATCTAAATAAGCTAAATCAATGAATATAAACAATACAAACAATCTAATCTCTGGATGCAAACAATATAAACAATCTGCCTATAACATAGGCTGCCAAGGAATAAATAGATTTACTAAATATATTAGAGATATTTGCTACGATCATATAGCCTTGTGATTGCATCAAGTGCACAAGGCGGCTAATTGTTTCTCTGTTATTGTGGCAAGATCTAGATGTGCTACTCATCCATAAGGAGATGCAACTGTAGAATGTCATATCAGTCTTAAACATTCAGCTTCAAACATTAAAAAAACAATGGAACTGTTTTTAAGCATCTGTATAATCTACATAAATTGAAGAATTTGATAATAGATTCCTTGATTGTAAATGGTGAAACCTAATAAGGGAAGATTATGAAAACATAGTGTAAGTACCCCGGACGCACCTAAATCATTTTTCTCCTCCAACTTTTTTGAACATAATGGTTGTATCAATTAAACATACCTACTCTTCCTATAATCATGTGTCTGGGTTGTTAATAACCTGTCATAATGGTTCGTGCTGTTCTTCGACTTAGAGAACCACGCTTTGACTGATCTAAATATTCATGAAAATAGGTGAGCGGGTTCGCATCACCAACACGAAAGTAGCAGTTGGTCCAGCTATAAGAAACAATCCCACTTATTTCAGAACGGAGGAAGTGATATAACAATCATAAAAGACCTTGTTGCAAGCAGTTTTGCAACTGGCCTTTTCTGTTCATTCAATTTCCACCATTTTTTTCCCTTCAGTCATGCTCAGCTCGATCATCGTAGTTAGAAAAAATAACCCAATTACTCCTACATCTTTTTCATACTCTGTGTACAAGCTAATTGTATGATTATTCTGTTTTCCTGTCATCTATTAAATTGATACAAAAATAGGAAAATTCTCTCTGGTAGCCATTAACTATTTATTCATCTCTTTGGTAGCTTTTCTTATGGGTTAATGTCCCTGGTAGCCCTAAATTAATTAAAATGTTAGTAAAATAGGATTATTTAATGAAAAACGTTTAGTTAGTGTTAAAAAACATTAGTTAGTGTTAAAAAAGTAAGTTAGTGAGTTAACCTAACCCTAAACCCTAAACTCTAAACCTAACCCTCTCCCCCACCCCTTCCTCCACCCTCCCAGCAGCCCCCCTCCCACCACCTCTTCCCCTACCCTCCCAGCGGCCCCCCCCTCCCAGCGGCCCCCTCTCCCACCACCGCCCAGCGCCCCCCCTCCCCCAAGCCCCGCGCAGCCCCCCTCCCCCCTTTGGTGCCGCGTCGTTTTCCCTCCCCCCCACCCCCGCCGATTTTGTACCCTCCCCCCCCCCCTGTCGATTTTCGCACCCCCCCCCCCCCCGCCGATTTTCGCGTGGGGTGCGGAAATTGATTGGGGTGGGGGGAGGGTGCGAAAATCAATTGGGGGGGGGGGGGGAAAACGAATCAACGGGGGGGGGAGGGTGGCAGGCGCAGGCTCGGGGGGGGGAGGGGCCGGGCGGTGGTGGGAGGGGGCTGGGAGGGTGGGGGAAGGGGTGGTAGGAGGGGGGGCTTCTGGGAGGGTGGGGGAAGGGGTGGGGGAGAGGGTTAGGTTTAGAGTTTAGGGTTAGGTTAACTCACTAACTAACTTTTTTAACACTAACTAAACGTTTTTCATTAAATAATCCTATTTTACTAACATTTTAATTAATTTAGGGCTACCAGAGACATTAACCCATAAGAAAAGTTACCAAAGAGAAAAATACGAGAAAAATACATAGTTAAGGGCTACCAGAGAGAATTTCCCACAAAAATATTTTACTAATTACAAATTTACTATATGTACAATTCAGGCTTAAAAGTTATTTTTTATAAGGAAATATTAGACCATTAGAATGTTATTGTGATTTTCTTTGCATTATTTTCTCTAATTATACACCTAAAATGCTATTGGGCTTAATCTTGATATAGTCATCTGCGTTTCTGCAAATCCAGTATAATCTCTGTTTCAATTTGAATTGAGAAATCAATCAATTATAATCAACAAGCTAAAGGTATACTCAACTTTATATTCATATCTATTTGAATATTACAAGGTTATGGATATTAACATAATACTAATACAATGCGATGACAAAATGACTACAATGCTCTAATCTTCCACCAACGTTATATTCTTACATTTCCCCAAATAGATAACAAAATAGAATATTGAACAACAACAAAAAGAAAAAAGAAACTACTACATGATCACTGGACAATAGGACAGTCAGCTTGCTCTCATAGCACCATCGATGGCTTTCGATCCCATCATCCACCAACTTTTTCTTTCCTTGATAATCTTACACTCCGTCCCTCAAATTCCTCGACCGAATAATTAATTGCCTACAATTTGAACACCAATAACAATCCACTCAATTCACCACCAATAGCTTGATTTGACATGAGAACCAATTAGCCATTTATGAAAATAATGATAATGATATGAAGAGCATAAAAGGCAAAATATTCTACATGTCTTTTCATGGAATCAATTCTAGAGACGTCTCTATGCTTTTGGCATGAGCCCATCTAATGCAAGGATCATAATCAACGATAACAGCAGCACACGGGAAGTGAGACACAAGAAAGGAGAGCAAAGGTGTGCCAACCAAAATGATTCTCATATTAGTTGAGCTATTGCTTCAAAGTTCGATGGTAAGCCAGAAAGCAATTGCATCATCTGATCTTCAGTCAGCTTCATTGTACAAGTTTCCTGCAATAATTAGCAATAATATGCTCATTACACAAGGTTACTGCAAAACTCCAAAGACTAATTCAACCATGCAAGACTGAACTCATGGCACAAGCCAAGTGAACAACATCTCAGATATCAAACGGAAAACTCCAAAGACATTCAATAATGCAAGACTGAACTCATGGCACAAGCCAAGTGAACAACATCTCAGATATCAAACCGCTACTACTACTACATTACTACCTCAAAGAAGTTGCTTGTTCCATCTGTCCGGTCAATAATTGAGCTTAACTTGTAGAAGTTGGGGGAGCTTCGATGAGTCCGACCCTCTTTACACTCATCCTCCGGAACTTCTCTTCCCTTAAACTCGTCCAAACCACTATCCCCATTCTTTTCTCCCTTGACATCCTTTTCTTTCTGAAGCTTATCAAGCAAATCAGTGACTGAAGCTAGTGCAGATCTCTGGTTAGACTCCGGTTAGACTGCAATCTCCTTGTCTCTTATGATCTCCAAGAGCTCGGAAATAAAAGAATAGAAAATATCTGATGAGCCACAATACGTGCTTCAATATCTGTGTGCAGCATAGCTTTCAAAATTTGGATGAGAAGAGCTTCCGGGAAGGCCTGCAAAGATTAATAAAAACTATACTGGATGAATTAAGTTTCTAGAAGACAACTAAGGGGGTTTCGGAATGAATAATCAACAGAATTAGTATGGGATAGGCGGGGTTCTAGCCCAACAATCGCATGATCAAAATTAAATCTTACCAACTGTAGATGGGAATGGACCGCCACTGATACATGAGCAAGAATAAACACTGAACCCATGGTTGCACGTGCAACTACTCCAACAGGGGGTAACTTTTCCAATGCTATGACCATCAAATAAAACAATGCATCCGCATCTTTATTCGGAGGGAGAGAACAATTTAGGGATGTTTCAT
Source organism: Beta corolliflora (assembly GCA_947648045.1). Taxonomy (NCBI): domain Eukaryota; kingdom Viridiplantae; phylum Streptophyta; class Magnoliopsida; order Caryophyllales; family Amaranthaceae; genus Beta; species Beta corolliflora. The sequence continues at coordinate 996,030 of CANSZD010003292.1, forward strand.
ATGGAGGAAGCAACTAAGCAAGTCGAACGGCACTGGACAAAGAGGACAACTACTTACCCCTTTTGCAATTTCGAGTAGGCAAGATTCAATTGAATTTTGTAGATGGATATTCAAGTTGATCTCTTGTTCTCCAGTTGGACTAGCTTTTGACTGGAGACTCTTCCTCAAATGTCGCAACAAGTCACTAACGCATCCAACGTCAGAAAGAGTTCCACCAGACCTAATCTGCCTTGCCACATTTGCAGTAACTTGGACAACGCAAGACTTAACTACTGGGTCATGTGAAACATTTATGTGGTCCATGTGACGAATTATGCCATTTAAGATTATCTACTGGTTTTCTGATAGACAAGAAAATCAAGAATAGAGTACCAAGGAAGTAGCAATGAAACACAAATGGATAAAGCAAGTCCGCCTGCTCAAATTCACAAAAGACTGAAATAGTAGAAACAGAAGCAATATACAAACAAATTATAAGGAACATCAAGAACTATACATTTCAGCAACAAGGAACTAACTATTCGATTGTTATATATTGGAAGAAGAAAAGAACGATAAAGCAGGTGCAAGAATGTTCTGATACAACACAACCAAGTAAAATGCAAACATCCGCCAAATAAAACCCAACTCTCAGATTATTTCATAGTTAATATAATCACGAATTTTTTGCTGAAAATTAGTCAGCCTAAAAATGAAAGAAGAATACCTGAAGAGAGAGAGATATTGGAGCGAAGGTGGGTTTGGTTTGCGAACTTCTAATCAATTTCACTCGAAAGAAAATAGCCATACGAAATTCAAATTTTTACTGAAATTCAGAAATACAAATATACATACAAAGAGGAAACTTCAGGTTAGTAAACTCCCACCACTTTTTCCCACAACGCATGCTTGGAAAAAGTAAAATCTGTCTATTTTCTAGTAGGAAGCAAACCTATTAATATCAAAACTCGGATCAGTATCTCATTAAAAAAATGCCAAAGGACAGATTAGCTTACATACCTTGCAGTCATCCCCGCCAGATACCAGCAGCGAAGGTTCAGTGCACGAAAAGTCCACACTCCAAGCCCGTTTTTCATGCTCCTCATATTCTCCAACACCCTTAACAAAGAAAGTTAACATAATCGACGTAAGTTGAGGTACAAGCATAATTAGTACCCTAACAATATAGAGCCGATTCAATGGAACAAACCAGGCAGATAAGCACTTGGTGGAACCCGACGAGTAGCAACATCCCAAACAAGTTACAATCCCCACCCTCATCCTTGCTTGCAATACAATGTTTGGTATACTTACTCCAACTCAAACAGACTTAGTTTAGATCTTGTGATAATGTCAACAACCGCACAGTGCCCAATCACCCGGGAGATCAATCCCAGTCCCAAGATTAAGCACTCCGGTTACAACATCGACAAGTTAGTAACACAGTTACAACAAGGCCAGTCTTGTTTAAAGCAAAAGATATTACAAAAATGAGTATGACCAGGAAATTTACTGCAAAACAAGTGCACACATGTATGCAGAGGAGCACAACCACCCACTTTCTATTTTGGCTCCCTCTGTTCCTTCTTTCTAATTTATCCTCTTTTTGAGTTTAGGAGATGGGGGAGTCCAGGAAGATTTAGAGAAACTACAAATCTAAACAGCTGAAAAGTAATTGAAATAGTGTGCATTCCAATCTTTAGCATGATATTCCTTACAGAGGATAACTCGAAAATTTTGATCCGCTTAGAGACACAAGCAGTTGCAAATAATTCGTGGTCTCGGTCAAATTATATGCTGCACATGGAAAGCACGTATCAGAATAATGCTTAATTATCACACGAGGATAGCATGAAAACAAGCACAAATAATAAATGGAGCAGAAAAACAGAGTTCAAAGTGAGTTCTGCTAGCAACAAAAGCATTCAGGTCTCGGATTTAGGTGAGTTCCAGTGGCAAAATTTATACAATAAAAAATGGAAAATTGTCATAAATAAGTTAACCTTTTAAGCCATCCGCTAAAAATAAGTCATTCTTTTGATTAGTCCTGAGTAAGTCTAACTTTAGCACACATCAATTTCAAACAAGTTGAATTACTTGTGACAGTTTCCATTGGTGAAAAAATCTTTTTTATTTCTTATTTTTGTATTTTTAAATTATTTATCTTCTCTCTCCTCTCTCCTCCCCTCCCTTCCATAGCTGCTGCCCCTCTTATCTCTCACCCAACACTCTAACCCCACCCGGAATCCACCAAGCCACCACCACCCACCAGTAGCCAACACCCCAGCCCCACCATTGCTGAACCCCAACACCACCACCCAAAATTCAACCCTCCTTCTTCTCTCTCTTGAACCTAAGCTTTATCTCCTTAAACAACAATGGCGTCCTTAGCAAGAGAAGAATCATTCTTCAAACAAGCAATCACTCTGTGTGTTAATTAGATGAACTAATAATGCACCAAGTCATAATATCAAACACTCTCACAATCAACTAAACCGAAAATTCACACCACCACCGCAATATTCTCCATTCTCTCTCTCCTCCTCCTAACCCCCACCACCTGCTCAACCCAAACCCCAGGCCTGGACTCATTCCTAACACAACAATCTTAACTCGACCCTCACGCAACCTTCATTTCCACAACAGATCATAACCCTCACATGTAAAATGTAAATGGACTTGTTTGAGTACACTCTAGTTCACACAGAGGTGTTCAGAATTTCCAAGAATACAAACCCGCACTTCAACTCCGCCTTTTCCTTGCTTTAAATCTTTTCGTTGGAGCCTCTTTGTTGTGATTCGATCGCCATCACATCAATCACCCTTTGTATCAGAGTCATCCCCACTTAATCTCAATCTAACAATACAATTCTTGTTCACATTCCTCAAATCTATTTTGTGTTTTCTATCAGCTTCTATATCCTCTTTGATGTACTGAAGATTATTTTGTGTTTATAAAGTAACCACTGTTAAAACATAAGGAACCTAGGGTGGCAGCTAGATATACTTCGGTAATTGCTGTAAAGTGCAATTACACCTTAAAGCTATAGAATGCATCTAACATGTCATAAATTGGACGAATGATCAGTCAAGAAGCAACATTAGATAATAATACATAAGCCACCTTAAACAAGGTGCCCTAAGTGCCCACCAAAGCCTTTTTATTTTATTTTATTTTGTGAAATGGTATATATCTTTTTTTTGGATATATATCTAATACTTAAGCCAAAATATTATGTGGCGAATATTACATGTAAGCAACATCAGCAACTGAAAAAACATGAGGGCATAGCTCTCCCAATGGCGCCCTTTTGTATTATTGCATCATGTGAGAATCATAGAGATGAGGCAGTCAGTCTTTGAAATGGATTTATGGCGATGAGTATTGTAACACCCCGACAATTCTCTCTTTTCTAAAATACCTTTTTAAGTATAAAACATAGAGAACTATCGAAGTATTATCGCCCGTGTGAAAACGTATCGGCTTATTCAGAATTTTGCAGCGGAAAACATAATAACAAACTTTATAAATAAACTTAGTCAACATTAAGTCAACTCCAAAACTAACCAACAAAACCAAAGTCAAACTTAAAACCAAACTAACTATGAAAAGTATAACTCAAAAGTACTGTAAATAAACTACACAAGCTCTCTAATCCCGAACCCAATGATGCATCATCTTCAAACCTGTAGATAGACAATGCACTATTGATCCCTAGACACTGCTCACCAAAATGGGTAATCACAGGATCAATAAGGCAAAGCCATGATCAACATACACAAACAAAAGCACGTAATCAGCAAAGTTGAGTACTACACACTAAATAAATAAACAATCCTAACATGATACTAATAAATAGTAAACAGGAACAAATAATAGTATAATAAATTGCAGACAACTTTTACTGAACTAAACTTTAACAACATTCTTATTACTTTAAATGGAATAGTCAATGGACCGAGTTGTCTAACTAAAACCAGCCTTCCCTTTGGAAGACGAAATACGGACGCGACTCCGTATTCCCATGACCTACGATATCGATGAACCTTTTTAAACGAAAATAGGACACGGTGATCAATCCGGCCCCAGAAAAAGCCATGGCCCGCTCACCATGTATCCCAACTCCTAATTGTCCAACACTTCAGACGTGCACCAGTCTAAAGCTATTGCTATCCAGATTCACTTTACATGATTTACCAGTTATTACTTGTTATGACCCACAAGCAACACAAATAATAAAATCAACAAACAATCACAACTTTCTTTTTATCTTAGGATTAGATAAGTGATCACACAACTTAACAATCCAAGATTAATTTCAACCTTAATCCAATCTTTCTTATTTGTTGAACCTAGCCAACAACCAAATTACCTTTCATAGGTATAAAATATCAACTTACCAAATAAGGCTCTCGGTCCTTATAAAGCAGTGAAATACTCAAAAGGAAACAATGATCAATCATGATCCAATACTAATAAATATATTAATTCCCCCATGTGAATTAATAAAAATAAAGTTCCCAACCAACATGCTTGCATCAATCTTCCATACAAACATGATATAAATCTCATAATATACATCTCATATTCAACATGTTCACACGATAGCATAAATCATGCAAAATCCAACATAATAGATATCATATATGAACTCAACATACTTAAAATCATGATATTACATCAATCAACACATAGGTATGTACGTACCTTGTGTAGACAAACTGAGATGCCACTTTCACAGACTTAAAAGTCGCCAAGAGAGAATTCTCCGCCTAAAATAACCAATATAAATTCATAATTAATCCTTCATGAATTTACAGCAATGATAAAATACTGTAAATCCCTCTAAAACATGTTTAAAACCTTTCTCAATAATAAAACTTGATTACTAAACCTCCTAGCATAATTCTCACTGTACTATTAGTTAAAATCCATCATAAAACACCATGAAAACACTCTCTTTAAATTTCCAGCATTATAACATGAGTTAAAACTCCCTCAAAACATATTCAAACATGCTTAGAATCATAAAGGTAATAACTTCCATAACTTATAATAAACAACTATGATTTCTAACCTTCAAAACCCTAAAAATTCATGCTTTGATAATTAAAACTCTAATTTAACTCAAATATGCAAATCTGAATTTTATTTCTTCAATACATAAATTATATAACTTAGATTCAATATTAAATCGTCAAACAATAACTTTTAAACATGAATAAATCAATACAAAACTTTAAAGATACAAACTTTGAATAAAACTTGAGGAGGAAGAAAAGAAACAAACCAAAGCAAAGGAAGGAGGGAGAAAGAATGCTGGCCAAGGGGCAGCAGGCGGCGACGGTAGTCGCCGGGTAGCAGCGGTGGTGGCCGGACTGGCGGCTGGCCGGAAGAGAAGAGGGCCGAAGGAGGAGGAGTGCCGAAAGAGAGAGAAAAGGAAGGAGGGACGAGTGATTGGGAGGAAAGGAGGAGAGAGAAAATAATGTGTGGGAAAATTTGGGGTTTATGGGGTTTAAATAGTTTCCCTTTGTGGGCTTAGGAAAAGGTAGTTGGGCTAGGATTATAAATCCTTTTCCAAGTCGAAAAGTGTTTGGGCTCCTCATTCCCAATTAAAGATCCTTTTTCAAATCCAAAAAGTATTTCAAACATTTCAAATACTTTTTAAAGCATGACATTAATAAATATTTGACTTGCATAAATCATTGAAATAATTTCTTTGACTTTCAAATAGTCAACCTTAAGGAAATAAATAGTTCAAATACTAAAATATATTTAAATATAAATAACTATACACTAAAATATATTTATAAAACCCATAAATTTACGGGGGATTACAAGTATATTACCGGTATAAGTCTAGCAAAAATATATTAACATAAATGTTATTCGTATATAATTTAAAATATTTTAGTTGTATCTCATTTATATCATACTCCATCTTATTACCATAAAACCCCAAATTGAATATAGAAGAACAAAACGATAGAAGAAACATTAACATTTGCAAAAGACAATTGAAAGCAATATGAATTCACGATCATCATGCGAGTAAAATTCAACAAATTATAAAAAAAAACTGACAAAATCAAGTGAGAACCTGCTCTTGGATCTTGGCTAACTCAGCTGGAGACATGCGATTCATCTGCTCTTGCGCAAGCCGAAACAACTCAGGATCCATTATTCCGTTAAACATTTTTCACAAAGTTCGATTGATTAGGGTTTCCAATTCAAGAAAATTGCAATTGAGATCAAATCGAAATAGCAATTCGATAATTCTGGGGTAAATTGCGACGAACACAAAGTTAGCAAGCGAAAAAAAGCAGAGAAAAAAGAAAAATGGATGATTCGAGAAAGATTGTGAGGAACAGGAAAAAGAGGAGAGAGACGAAAAAGATTGAGAAAGTGAGAATGGAGGCGTTGCTGTTCGAAAATGAAGGTCAATTATCTAGGTTAAGGAGGACTGAGGAGGATGAAGATGTAGGGTGCAG